>JAQHUG010000303.1:628060-680112 GCA_028555095.1 Dicrostonyx torquatus | reverse complement strand
TAGCCCAGGGTGCCCTACAGGCTTGCCTTCCTGATATTATGGAGGCATTTTCTTGAAGTTCCCTACACCCCAATAATCTAGCTTGTGTCATGTTGACATAAAACTAGCCAACAAACCAATATTTCTGTAAGTATCTCCAATAAAACTCATTGGTTCAGCAAGTTGGTCTTTAGTGGTATCTGTGCTTTGGTTTGTCATAAGTTCCCTATCTGGGGCAAGGAGATATTTGTTCATATCTCCCCAGGAATAGTGCCATACAACAATTGAACAAACAAAAAATTTGAAACTTGAACTTAAGAATTCAGCTAAGTTTATACAAAAATAGCATTATCAGCTGAAGAGCAGTGGTGCACAAATTTTATCCCAGCACTCGGGAGGCAGAGACAGGTGGATCTCTCTGAGTTTGAGGCCAGCCTGGTCTACAGGGCAAGTTTCAGAATAGGTTCCATAGCTACAGAGAAACCCTGTCACAACCCCCTACTCCCCAAAAGCATTATCATATGATTAAAAGTACTCCTCAAATGATGTAAATGGAACCTGGAGAAAGACCAATAAAGGAGATTCTGAGTTGGCCAAAAGCAAAGTGCTAACTAGAATGGAAGGTGACCAGGGCCGTATCTTTTGGCTATGGCAGTTAGAAGAGCTTTGAGACCTTAGGGACACTTCCAGGGAAGACTAGCATGGAAATCAAACTGCAGGAAACTGTGAAGCGAAGGTGGGAAAATGCAACAGTCAATGCATACTTCCCCACTTTTAGAAACTTGACTGTAAACACCATATAGAGTTGTGGCTATTTAAAATTTTTTTTTAACCAAGTGGTTATTTGTTTTAACAGGGGAAGCACTGTGCATGTTTCAGATAAGACTCCCAAGGACTGAGGAGGGAAAGATACAGGAGTGGTGGAGTTGTGCCTGGACATGCAATTCAGTGACAGTGCCTAGCAAGTAGGAGGCTCTGGGTTTGCCTACAGCCCTGCCAGTGCAGAGACCTGACACCCGGCTGTAATCCTAGCACTAAGCACACAGGAGGCAGGACTAGAAGGACAGGAAGTTCATAATCACCCTCAGCAATAGAGGGAGCTTGAGGCAACCTGGACTAAGCAAAACCCTGTCTCAAAAAAAAAAAACTGTAAAATTCAACCAAAGAGAAACAAAAACAGGAAAGAAAAGAAAAGAGGTAAAGATATTGCAAGAAAGGGGAAGGGATAGTTGGCCATCCCCCTTAAAGTGGAAAAGAGTTACATCTAGATATGCACGCTCCAGGGTAAGGCCTTCCTGGCACAACCACCTGCTTTGGGACCATCTCTCCTACTCAGGTTTAAAGACAAGCAAAGGCTGAAGTTTCTTTATATTGCAGAAGAAAAGCACCCCGAATACCCGATGCACACACTGGCAAGGATTGAGTTTGTTCAGCCTTTCTAGTTCCTCACTAGAAGCAGAGCATAGATAGCTACAGAGACTTTAGAATCAGGAGACATTTTTCTGCACGGCAGCTTGGCTTTGGGATCTGCATCTGTACAGAGGGAGAAGTGCTGCTTCGTATGAATAGGGTTGAGAGGAGCAGCTTCTGGCAAAGCATTACAAGAGATGACCGACACTGGGTGTTAGCACTGTGATTCAACAGCAATGATGAGGAATGAATGATTATGTGTTGTAATGAGTAGCCCAATTACTACCAGTCTATTTTGGTAAACACCAAAGTTAATAATAGTGTTTATTTTTGTATATTAACTAATTTTTAAGCATTTTGGGGGAGGGAATTTTATATCCTGTATCCCAATCCCACTCATTTCCCATTCCTTCCATATCTCCTTCTCCCCAAGATACAAAACAAAAAACAGAAACAGAAACACGTCTTGATGACTTACAATGGCCTGCTCCTCTATCAATCACTGCCTTCTCTCATGCCAGTAGAGTTGTCATGTCTCCTTTAGTCTTGCCATACATGTAACCATTCTGCTCCTCCATCTTTCCAGCCTCTCTCACATGTTTGTTTGTTGCTGTAGTGACATTGGAAACTGTGCTGTGTCATGATGTACATCTTAAGCATGTTTTTAAAATTAGTCATGTATTTGCATATTTTTAAAATTATTTATTTTTGAGATAGTACAACATTTTCCCATTACTTTTCTTTCATCCATTCAGTCCTTCTACATATACCCCTCCTTGCTTTCTTTCATATCCATGGCTTCTTTTTCCATTCATTGCTATCACTATGGCATGTATGTGTGTGTGTGTGTGTGTGTGTGTGTATAGATATATATTATATATATATATATTCCTAAATACATAAATACAAACTGCTCCATCTGTATGTTATTCATATGTATGTTCCCAGGGATGCTCATTTCTCATTGAACAACCAATTGGTGTGCTCTTCTCCAAGAAGGCTATAATGGTCTGTCCTATCCCTTTAAGAGATAAGCTCTGGCCACTCTCTGCCATCTGCCAAGGCAAGCCCATCTTCCTTCTGCTCTGGCTCAGTCTGAGTTCCTTCCTTCCTCTCTGTCTTTTTCCTGAAGAGGCAGCTTCTTCCTCTCTCCCTCTCTCTCTGCCTTTCTCTCCTCCTTACTCTTCTCCCTCCCTCTCCCCTTTCCCCTTCCCTTTCATAACCTACTAAATAAATACCCACTCTCTCTGCATGGCATGCCTATCTGTCTATCTGTCTCTGTCTCTCACCTTCCATGTGGCTTCCTGCCTAGGACCTGCTGGCCCTCATGGCCACTCCGGGAACAGCATCATTTTACTTTTACCATAACAAAGACTATTTCTCCCACTCGGTATTCACTAGTTGCTTGGAGTTCTTTGTGTATGGTTTAATCTCTGTGGGCATTTCCTGCTGCCCCTGCATCAGGACCCAGTCTGGAGTTTGAACCCTGTCACCTCCCTGAAACCATTTTTTCTAAATAAATTCTTGGCTTACTTGAACCAGGTCTGTTGTGGTGGACTATGCCCAGATTCTCTGACTCTGACATGACGTCACGTGTTCTGAAGCCACGTCTCAGAGGCCTGGCAACATGACTTTCTGAGCTCCGTAATGGTCTTCCAGATAGGAATCCAATGCAGTACAAAGCGTTAAGATTTTCAATGTTTTATACCAAAGCAGATGAGCTAGCATACAAGCTAAAAATGGAGGGTAAAGGTTTGGTAAAGAAAGCTTATATTACATTCTAAAGAGCTCATTTCCTGAAATGTGTTTTCTTTAGATGGCCAATAATCCAGTTAGTAATGAATCACAGCTAAACCAAATCTTCAAATCCCTGTAAAAACATCAAACTAAAACATACACAAAACAAAGCACATACATTTCTGCAGTACAAACATGTTTATTCCTAGTTTTAAAGTCTTCTGAAGAATGTGTGTGTTTTATGGCATTTCATATCATGCGTATATTTGTATAATAGTCACCATATCATCATGTGATCAACTTTGAGGATGCAAGTCAAAAGCTAGCTTGGTAAGCAAAACAGTTTTGTATGCCCAGCAGTCGCTGCAATCCCTGGCTTTTCAAAGCCAAATTCCAACTTTAAAGCTGTTCTTTCATACACACAAAACACAAAGGTAACACACAGTGGCCTGGGAAAACAAACTAGTCCTGAAAGGGGGCCCGAGCACTAAACCCTAGCTTTGTCCTCAAACCCAGGCACAGGTGTCTGTAGACCGCCCTGCACCCCTGTAGGAGGCTGCTTGGCCAGTCCCCTCCCATGTGCCACTCTGGGTAGTGAGTCAGACTGTTGGGGCCTGTTCATTATGCTCTGAGTCACGCCAGGGAGCCTTGCCCAGGATCAAGGCAGACTTTAATTGTCCACAAAGCAGGACTAGAAGAAGCCGCAGCCGCAGTTAATCACTAAGGAAGGAGCTGTGGGAGACTCTCACACCCCCAGGTTCCCAGAGCAGACAACTGCTCTGAGAAGCCCGGAGGGAGAGGCCCGGCGGGAGAAGGCAGATCCGGCCAAAGGAAAGGCAAGAGCCCGGGAGCTGGCGAGGACGCCGAGACAGCAGGTAGGAACGACCGAGGGGGCTGCAGGGTCACGTGGGTCTAAGCTTGGGCGGCCCGCCTAGGGCGAGGCTCGCAGAGCGCAGGCGCATTCTGGGACCCGCGCCTGCTTCCGGGTGGACGTGTGTCCCAGGCAGGCAGAGGCTGCCTTCCGGACGTTTGCGGGCCCCTGGCACTGTTGCAACCCCAAACCCTGGGCTTTGATGCCTGGCAGCGGGCGCTGGAGCTTTTACATCCACGAAAGGAAGAAGCTGCGGGTGCAGAGAAAAATGCTAGGGAGTGACCTGCTAGGAGCCAGGAATTTTCGTGGAGCCTCGGGCTAGTTTGGGGTGTTGGGTCCATCCCACGCTGGGTGGTAAAGAAAAGGCTCCTCTGTTCCTCTTTACTGCCAGTACCGTCGTCCTTCCTCTCTCTCACCTCACACAGCTTTCCACTGAACTGTCCATCCCCCAACTTTCTTTCTTTCATTGGCTGCTTCTTGTCGACATAAAGCTTCATCCCCGCGTCCCCCGCCCCGCATTAGCCCTGCCTGTGCACTGTGCCTCAGCTGACCTCCCCACTTTCTAGATTCTCTTCAGCTCTGAGGCAGCTGCCCTACAGCGGTGCACGGCAGGCCCAGTCTGCCTTAGAGAGCTGTTTGTCCCATGTCATGGCTGTGTGTCCACCTATGCTGGGGTCTCAGCCCTTTTCGAGGTCACGGTTTCATTTTATTTTCTCCCTCCCTCCCTCCTTTCTTCCCTCCCTCCATCTCTCTTATACAACCTTCAAATATTGGACATCCCCTAGAATAAGGTGGATTTCTCTTTGAGAATTTCATCTGTTAACATAGGCTGGAGTCAGGATGTCCAAAGCCTCTAATTCTTGCTCTGGAATGTTCGTCTGTTTTTTGCCCTACATTTCCAACTGCAATGGCTGCCGTCTTACAGCTTCGGATGACTTGATAGGTCCCACACTTCTCAAATGGAATGCCTTCCCCATTCCAAGCTAGTTAGTTCTTCACAGGCACTTCCTACGCTTCTTGACCTAAATATGCATTTTGCAGGGAGCTTTACACTGACCCTTGCCTCCTCCGTCTTTCATAATTTGCAACAGCCACTCTACCTGAAAATACCTACTTCTCCAGTCAGGGTCTCATCTATACCAACAGTCAATGGACCATGATAGTGGCCTACTCACAGACTCCCTAGCCCCTTTTTATACCAAGTAGTGAGCTGTGCCATTTTCCTAAGGCCTGATATCTACATATAACACTGTTAGAAGTGTTTGACTTCTAGCCCCTAGATCATGTTTAGACTCATAAATTCAGCAAAAGAGATCTATCTTATCTCCCCCTGGTGTCTCACAGGATTCCAAACAGACCACTCCCTGGAATGCCACACAAACATGATCTGCCTGCCAGTTTCTCAGACTGAAGTACCCCCTTAGTGCCCCCTCCAGAATTCCTGCTCACATTTTCAGAGGCAGCTTCTTTGACATGACTACATGGGATTCTATTAGAAATCAAGTCCACTACTGGTGGGATTCCTTGGCACAGAAGCCTTGACAGATTATCTGCTACAGAGAATCAGACATTTCAGTGTTTCTGTGGTCAGGGATTTGACAACTATTCTTTCTGTTCTCCTCTCCAGACGTTTGTTGATTTTTGTCGACCCTTGCAGATCTGTGTCTGTGAGACCTGGGGTCTGACCTGGGGTCAGAATGGGGCAGACTACAGTCTAATGCAGACAACTTTAGTTACTTTTATACATGAATGCAACAAAGAAAGCAACGATTTGAGTGAAGTTGTTTAGAAAACATGATCAGAAAAAATGTAAATAAACGCCAGCAAGCACATACTAAATATTAACAGAACTTTCTCAACACAGATCAATTGAAACACAATTACCTGGTATGCACTGTAGATTATATCTGGGAAACCGGGAAAGTAAGGCACAGGCCATATCTAGATTCAGAGTACACTAAAGATGGCAGTCAGCATGTCCTGTCATCAGATTGGGTCCTATAGCTATATTCCAACATCCACCAAGAATTAACATGCCCTATAAATTGAATGTAAATATTTAACACAGGAGCCAAGAAATCACATCCAAGAATAATCCAGGGGAAAACAGCACTTGAGATAAAAGGCCCTCTTCCTTTTCTTCTGGAGCCTCTCTCACAGTTCCTGGGGGCATTGTTCCCCATGGGTCGTTCTTTTGATGTGTTCTGAAAAATATGAAAGGAGATGACAGCACAAATGCTCTCTGAATGTTTGCATTTGGAAGATTGTGGAGAAATGGAGTGTTTCATGCTCCCAGCAGAAGAATGGTGTCACACACCTGGATGGTTTTCAGGGTGTCACTTATTTAATTGTCATTGTTCTTATTTCTTCACTTTGAAAAAATGAAAATTAACTGACCTGTAATTCATTTATGGGCCAGTCTAGTTGCAGAATGAACCCTAAAGGTATTATTTAGTATCTTACTGAAAATAATTTCACTTTAGATTTTCTAGGCAAAGTCCATTTTGCTTGACCTTCCAACTTTCTCAAAAGTGTCTTGTGTAACTAAGATTGAGACAAGAAAACAAGGACAGAGTCATTTTGTCACCTAGCTCCTGTCCTGGATTAAATTTTGTAGTAAATAGGACCATGCTTTATGTGTGTATATGTATGTGTGTGTGTGCGCAGTGCATGTGTGCATGCAAGTGTGTTTACATGTGTCAGTGTGTGTGTGTGAGACAGAGTGCCTTTACGTGTGTGTAAGTATGTGTGTGATCATGTGCTCACTAAACTGTGGTATGTTCTTGCCTACTACCTGGGTGCTAAAAAGGAATGGGGTCAAGGTAGTGAGATGAAGGGAAGAGGCATGAGAGGAACCAGAATTAGGAGTCTGCAATTAGGAGCAATTACATGTAAAGGGGCTGTGTTTCACGTAGTAGTTTAGTTTATTCTGTTGGCCTGTTCAGACAAGGTGAAACATGCACCCACACACACACACACACGTACACACACCCCAAGGTTTTACCCTAAGGTAATCAGAATGTAGTTATGTTTTATCAGATTTTGTTTTCTTTTTTTTAGGGTTTCTTTGGTGCCACCTTCTGGTTGATGAAATGTGTGCAGTTTGTTTAGGCCTCCATTTTCTGAGATGTCAAGTGTAAGGTGAGGCTGTAGGGCTTGCCCATGGCACTTGCCCACGGCATGCCAGGTCACGTGATGCCTCTACTCTTAGATGGCAAGTCCTGGAGAGAGGTTTTATAACGTGGTGACCCAGAACAACTTCACATTTTGCTCTATAATAGATATCTTCTCTTAAAAACTGCCTGGGTGGGGGGAGTTTTTTTTTAAAAAAACAAAACAAAACAAAAAAATCTTGAGCAGTGGAGAAAAATTCCCCAGTCTGAGCCATGAGCTTCCCACTTTTTATTGCATCTGAGAGATACAGCTGACCTTCAATTCCTTGTACCTCAAAAAAGTATGAGTGCAAAGCTACTGCATGTGACATTCTGAGTTTGTGATCTGTCTAGACAGGGAAATGAACATGTGCATGGCCATGAGCTCTAGGTAAAATTTTTAGTGTTTTCCATATTGGTTTTGTTGTTGTTAATTTTCCAAATTAGGACATAAACTTTCTGTAAGGGTTAAAAGTTCTAGTTAAAATTATGTGTGCATATGGGAGAAAAGATAGCATATTAAAAGAAAAACAGCTTGTAGGTATAGAGAGAAGTTTCTGTCCCACTCATTCCTGCAGCCATTCAGTCCTAAATAAACAAACAAAGGCTTATAGTTGGCCTCTTAGCTCAGACTTATTATTAACTACCTCCTACAACTTAAATTAACACACTTGTTTAGACAAGTGGCTTGGTACCTTTTCTTAGTAAGGCATTTTCATCTTGCTTCCTCGCATCTGACTGGTGACTATGTCTCTGCTTTTCCTTTTCCCAGAATTCTCCTACCCTGGTTGCTCTGCCTATACTTCCTGCCTGGCTACCTACCAATCAGCATTTTATTAAACCAATACGAGTGACAAATCTTTAGAATGTACAAGAGCATTATCCCACAGCATGTAGGGCCATAGTGACTAACTTGGTGAGATTTAAATCTTCTAAGAATTACTATAAAGTTTAATAGAAATATAAAATTATTGTGAAAGACAAAAATTTAAGATTACAGTAACTAATAATAGCAACTACTAATAATGACCATGTGACATTTTGGTAAATCATAATGATTAATAATGAAGGATTAATCACAATTATAGTAATGATATCACTTAAAACAAGATTCATGCTTACGTTGGACTCTTATTCTCTTGGTTTTTGTTTATTTGTGGTGCTGGATGTATTTTGGGGGAAGGGTTTTGAAGTCAAACCTTCTTTTTACTTACTATTTTGAGATAGCATATCTGTGAATTGTCTGGGCTGTATGGAACTTAGTCTGTAGCCCAGACTGTCATTGAACTTGTGATCATTATACTTGTCTCAGTTTTCTGAGTAAGTGGTACAACAGGACTGTGCTGCTAGGCCAGACCTAGACTGGGGTATTACTATTTCCAGAACCAGGTTAATAGGGTTCAACTGGGTAGACACATTTCAAAGGATGGCTTTGGGGTTCTTGGGCATGTGTGGGTATAAAATTGGCTGGAGGCAGTTAATTTACATTTCAAAGGGGCAAAGATCTAAATAATGACAAGGTTTCTAAAGTAAAAGCTTTGGGAGGAAGGAAGTCGGGGCGTTTCCTTTGCATATTTGGCCAAGTTTAGCTTTATTTCATTTTAGGAAAGCTGAGGGAAAGGCATTCTGGCCAGGACAGTCATGTGAAATAAACCCTCTCCCCACACACCCTCTTTGCAGGTCGCCACACCAGTCTCAAGAGATCTTGTAGAAAACGTTGTATCTTTTTGGAGTCACACTGATTCACATAAATTTTTCATCTTCAGCAGTCCACATTTCAGGTTATACTATCCTGAACAGAGCCTCCAAAACTGGTAAATTTTTATCCTCCCAGTTTTTACTTTTCATGGTAACAGAAATACTCTGTGCATCTGCAGAAAATTAGTTATTATTCTTAGAAATGTTTAAAATAATTATATTAAAGACATTAAACTGAAAGAGAAAATAGCAGTATTCTGTTTTGTGTGTGTGCGATGACTAGGAATGACAGGCTGTGGAATCCAGGGGTTCCTGTCTCTAATGACTCAGTGGAGTTCTGGAAGGGTCATCCACATCCTGCTCAGCCTTCCAGTCCCTCCCCTTGAGGCAATTCCTTTATTAACCTCATGCTTTATTGGGGTTAAAGAGGCAATGCTGAGAACAGTGGCTGGCAGTGTACCCCAAAGGCTACAGTGTACTGTTAGAGGGATGGATCAAACAGATTTTGGAGATCGTCTGAGCCCCTTTTTCAAAGAGTCCTATGTTCATGGGCCACAGGAACATTTGTTACATTTGTATATATATATATATATATGGGGGGGGATATTTGATTTTGATTTCATATTGGTTGTGTACTATTTTTGTTAGAGAAGGATTGATGGAGGCAGGGTGGAAATGAATGGAAGAAGATGGACGTCTTGAGGACCAGAAGTTCTTTAATTAGAACAGCTGAAGTGCTACAGTCTTTCTGCAGAAGTGAGACTGTGTGTGCATGTAGCACTGGGGTGGCGTGGGGGTTAGGGTTTCACAAGATGGAAAAGCAGAAACTTTGGTGATGGAAGATTCCATCTGCTTGTCGGTTCCCCTGAGTCTGGAAGTGGTGATGCCATCAGGTTTGGTGTGTGGATCTCCTCAGCAAAGGCTTCCACAGGTGTGGTCAATCAATCAGCTTTCCTGTCCAGAGCTTCTCAGTCCACCTGAGGCTCTTAGGTCGCTAACCCTTCTATTTTCTTACAGGCTTAGTGACTGCACAGGACACAAATTCATCATCTCCCGGTCCTAGAGGTCCAAATCCATCGATTGTACAGCAGAGCCTGGTACTCTGCTCTCACCAAAGCCTCCAGGGAGAATTTTGGATTTGTTTTCCTTTACCAACTTCTTGAGGTGGGTACATTGGTGGCCTGTTATCACAGGGACTGCTGCCTGCATCTCTGTGTCTTACCTCGAACCTTCCTACTTCTCTCTGTTGTAAGAACATTTGCAAGTTTATTACACTTTCCTTAATACTGTAAGTTAGTGTTAATGTCTAATATCCTTAATTAAATACCACAGTAATGTACTTACTACTAAGTAATATAATAAAATAGCACTTACAGGGCTTAGGGGTAGGACTGGGTATCTTTGAGATACAGACAGATATTTTATCTGATATGCCTAGTGTCCTCTGATGGAGACCTTGGTGACCATGTGACTACAGAAATCCTCTGTCCATGCATCTCTGTTCTGTGCCTTCAGTCTAGACCTCTCAAATGGATGACCTCTGTGAAGCCAATGGCTCTTTTGCCATCAGCCTATTAAAAGTATTGGGTGAAGAAGACAAGTCACGAAACCTGTTTTTCTGTCCCCTGAGTGTCTCCTCTGCCCTGGCCATGGTCTACTTGGGAGCCAAAGGAAACACTGCAGCCCAAATGTCCCAGGTATGCTTCCTGGGAGTTGCAGGAAGGGGTGCATGGGAGACAAACAGCAGGTTGGTTTTGGTTCCCTACACCAGGGGTTCTTTCTGTATCTTCAGCCAGTGGGTAGAAGTCTGTGGCTGATGGTGGAGGAAAGACACTGTAGTGTTTCAGATGTGGACCAGCACAGGAGGAAGGCAGTCATGTGGGACCAGTCATCTCCACAGTTTACAGAAGACATTGAGTGTTAAATTCCTTTATCTAGATAAAAGTGATCAAACATTCTGGTAAATTTACATCTTGCAGAAAATGGTAATTAGAGTCCTGACCCACACAAAGGAACAGGATGCACCCCATCTTTGTTATCTTCTAGTTTTTGAAGTGTTATGTGTTAAAGAATCATGCAGCTGTGTAAGTAAGCTTTTGTGGAGTGGGAGACTTTGCAGGTATGATTATACACATGTCAAAGAAAATGACCATCAGTATGGAATTAGTTCTTTGGGAATCATTTAGAGAGAATGCATAATCTGCATTATCTTCAAATGACGTAATTGTGATACTTTGGAGACATACTTTCAACCATGTAGAAAAGCATCACATAAGTCACCATGTGGATATCACTTTGTCACTAGCATGATAGTGTGTGGATGATCTCCTGCAGTGCAATCAGGGACCACATCTGAGATCTTCTCACTGAACTCACTGGGGAAGAAACCTTGAGAGTGAGATTTGGTCGGAGTCATACACTCACTTTGATTTGATTTGTAAATCATAATTTGATTTGGAAAATAAGAAATTTTGAAAGCTTCTTCCTTTTATTTCTGCTGTTTTATTCTTGTATTCCCTGGTTATTAGTTCACTCCTGTTGTTTAATTTCTATATTGTGCATAAATCCTGGGTTATCACATGATGCCTTTCTAGGATGGATGATTCCTGCAGACTGGGGACTCTCACCCAAAGAGGGCATTTTACTTCCCCAGACACATGTCCTAAGGGCTCAGTGCTTTAGTTCTCAGAGCAGAGAGGTATTACTAACGTCTAGTGGATAGAGACCACAAACACTGCCCATGTCCTCCACAGTGGGCAGCCCCATCACAGCTTCCGATGGCAAACATGCTGGGTTGTAAACCTTCTGAGACCATCACCCTGGACTCCATGTACTATAGGAACATGTCACATTGCCATCCCTTAGCTGGGTTTGTGTGCAAAAGGGGAGATAATGACAGTGTTCAACAGTCTATTTATTCTACCCATAGGTACTTGGTTTGAACAAAGGCAGAGACGTTCACCAAGGTTTCCAGACCCTTCTCACAGAAGTTAACAAAACTGACACCCAGTACTTGCTAAAAAGCGCCTGCCGACTTTTTGGAGAAGAATCATGTGATTTCCTTTCGGTATGTTGTACTCAGACATTGAGAAAAAAAAGTTGAAAATGATAAAAATGATGAAAATTGAGGAAAAGCGGGCAGCAAAGTCCAATGGTCTCACCATAGAAATGTGCTTAGAATTATACTTGTGACACTGTAATTGTGGGTTTTAGGGTTGCTTTTTAATTATGTCCTCTCAAGTTCTTTTCCTGACAAATCCCTCCATGAAGTTGAAGTCAATATATTATCCTTTTGCACCCAGATAACCTCATCCTTTTTCCCCTCCCTTTGAGTGACCATGTCATTCACCATGTTATATAGAGCCCCTCCCCATCCTACCTCTGCTTTAGGGGCTGAGTGTTGTTGAGACAACCTCTCAAGGTCTCTAAGATCTACTCTGTGTTCTAAATCACCACTGTTGAATGGATTCTGATGGATTGGTTGTGGGCTATGGCTTCCACATTATTATAGATTGCAAAAATGTATCTAGATTTTTTTGTGCCTGCATTTCCGGTCATTTCCGGTCTCACAAATCCAACCACTGGAAAAAAAAATAGTCTAAGATAAAAATGTCTTCATGCTTGAGCATATAATCCCAAACTCACAGTTTGCTATAATGTGTGAGGTCTGACAGTCATGTCACATAATGTGCAGACTGTCACTGACATGAAATCAGGGAAATGAAGGGTGCAAGCTTGAGCATTTTATTGGCTGAAAGTTCTGAGTGTTCTTACGTCAGGCTCAGGAGCATGCTCTCCTGCCTATGGTAAATTCTGTTCCTGTTGGCTTGCTGCTGCAGTCTTACCTATCGCTGGCGATGACTCTGGATCCCAGGGTTCTAATGAAGTCATGCTCACTTTGAACATTAGCTTTACATATTGGTGGCACAAAAACTCACAGTCTACATTTCTACTGTATATGGGCTCTAAAACATTTTAGGTATTGAGCAGAGAGTGAAGTTAGTCACTACATATGTATCTGAAAACACACTTTTGTAGGGAAGTTGTCTGGGTTATACTGTGCTAGGGAATCTCCTAATTTAACCTCCACTTATGTTTGACTTTGCTGATATATATAATAAAACATACATAGAGGCTCGCATACACAAATACATTCATTCATATCCATATATTTAATGAAGATCCATGATCCCCACTATCTTTTGCTACTTCCAAGGACCTTTCCTTGTTCCCTATAATCCAGTGGTTGGCTCTCAATCTTCCTAATGCTGCAACCCTTTCATACAGTTCCTCATGTTGTGGTGACCCCAACTACAAAAGTATTTTCATTGCTATTCCATAACTGTAATTTTGATACTGTTATGAATCATCATGTAAATAATTTTGGAGACAGAGGTTTGCTAAAGTGTTTGAGAACTGCCCAATCACTGTGTTCCAGATGTAAACATTCTGGTTACTCCCTCATCTATGTTTAAGTTTACATTCTAGTTCTTGACAATGTAATAAGTAGAAAAGCGTGAGTGCCTGCCAGGTGGGAAAACAGAAAATCAAACAAAGTCATCTCGGCATGTCTGAAAGATACATTTCTGTGCTTTGTGTGTGGATAACAACAGTCCTAACCTGGCTTAAGTGTCTTTGTGTACAGGGTGTCCTGTGAACAGGCCACATGCCACCCATCATTGTGTACAGGGTGTCCTGTGAACAGGCCACATGCCACCCATCATTGTGTACAGGGTGTCCTGTGAACAGGCCATGGGCCACCCACTGTGTACAGGATGTCCTGTGANGAACAGGCCATGGGCCACCCACTGTGTACAGGATGTCCTGTGAACAGGCCACATGCCACCCATCATTGTGTACAGGGTGTCCTGTGAACAGGCCACATGCCACCCATCATTGTGTACAGGGTGTCCTTTTACAGGCCACATGCCACCCAGCCAGGTGCATCTTTTCACCTGCCATCCAGTATTTCTCTCAGCACTGGGCAGTGTAGGAGACCCACATCTTTTTGAGAATTGCATGAATACATCTTGAAATACAGCATCACCTGCACAGACTCTTATGTTAGAGAAAATGTTAAGAAAAAACAGTTGTTCGCCCAGTTGTGGGAAACTTAGCTGAAGAGGGTCCAACCCCTGTTTGTGCCCGTAGACCTTCAAGGATTCCTGCCAGAAGTTCTATCAGGCAGAGCTGGAGGAGCTTTCCTTTGCTGAGGACACCGAAGAGTGCAGGAAACACATCAACAACTGGGTGATGGAAAAGACTGAAGGTAGGAGGCTTTAATTTAGGTTCAGAGTTAGGAGGGACAGTGAGCTCTATGGAAGACTGGGCTGGGTCCTCCATGGTGCTGCTCCTGTGGCCCGGTTCTCAGAGCTATAATGATGTGTGTGCTGGGCTTTCCTTGGGACTATCAGAGTGTAAAATTTAAAAAGTAACCTAATGTTGAGTCTTAGACTGCTTCCCTTAAAATTGTGCTGCAAAGTCCCTGGTAAATGCTTTCTCTGGGTTCTCTGGTCATGTTCTGTTAGGGAAAATCCTGCTCTTCTCTGAAACAGAAGGATCTTCTCTTGGGATGCAGTTTAGACAGTGTATCAGTTAGCGCTGGCCCATTCCCTACCTGTTAGAATCTCAGCAGTTCATCAGGGCACCTGCAGCTCTCATCCTCCTCTTAATGTGACTATGGTGGCCTCACCCTCCTCCTAACATGACCAGGGAGACCACAGTTGTTTCAGAACATGAATCTTTTTCAAATTTGCTCTAGAATCTTGTTGTCTTGTTACTATTGGGGTTACAACATTCACAAACATGGTTTCTTCCTTTCCTCATGAAATATTCTGGCCTGCTCTTGTCTTGAATGTTGAAAAGAGGGCACCCTAAATAACAAGCAAGAAACCTAGAGACTTCTAAGATGTGGAGGAATTAAAAGTCATTTACTTGTTCAAGTGACAATCTAGAACCTAGTATCTAATACATTTAATTGATATGATACTCTCACCTTATTTGAACTAGCAGTGATTCCTCTGATCATACTAAACACCAGTCAGACCGTGAGCCCAGGAGGGAAGAGCCTCTCATAGTTCATGCATCACCGCCTAGCGGGCTCTGGCATGCCCATGGATGAGATAGCAATACGTCAGCAGAAGAGGTCTCAGAAGTTTGCCTTTCGTGTACCATCACTACTCTTTATCTCTTCACATCCTCCATGTAGGTTGACCCCTTGTATGCTTTTCCAGAATAGTAGAGCTGAAGGCTGTCTTTAAGATCATCTTGTCCCATTCATTGGTCATTGAACTTGAGCCCTTTATCGTACTTCCATAATTTCTTTTTCTGGCTTTCTTTTTTGATATCCTTCCTTCCTTCATATATACCTACATATACTTACACACACTCACACACACACATATGCACATATATACCTACACATATATGTATATATACATACATTTATACATATATACATATGTGTGTGAATATATACCTGTATATATTACAGGTATATATTTCTGATCTTTTGGAAGCCTCTGATTATATAAATGTGATTTGGAAAGTAGTACTAAGTAGTGATTCTTAACCAACACTGGATTTACCTTCCAATTGTCACTTGACAGTACCTGAGGGTATTTGTGGTGATTGAAATTGAGTCAGGTATCAGTAACTAAATCCTTTACCATGCACAGTGGAGTTGTACCCAACCAAGAAGTAATCCAAGTAAAATGTCCATAGTAATGTAACTGTGATCTTGTAGTGCTAAGGCCAAGAGGGCATTGTTAGAATCAAAGATATTGGCTTATTTTCTTAGTGTAGCAGAAGTTCAGGGAAATGCTCTCATCCTAAACTGATAAACACGCTAACTCAAGGATAAGCCATAGCAGCCATACCTGCTTTCAAACTTCTCTCTACACAGTGCATGTTGGTATGTACCTGATACATCAGCACTAGTGAGGCTGAAGAAGGAAGGCTGCATGTTTGAGGGTAGCTTCTGCTGTGTAACAAGGTTGAAGGCAATCTATGTGATGCAAAAGACTTGAGGAGAATAAAACATGGTTGTTGTTTAAGGACAAATGATGCATTGGACAGGACTGAAGCCTAGTTCTCTACCTAATCTGGCCTTTAAATTTTGTGTCAGGACAGTTGATTATAGGAGAGTGCTTGTCACCATCCTTATCTCCAGCTCACAATAGACTTTTCCTACAGCCTTCCTCTTCCTTTAAACGCTGCTTACATTCTCTACAGGTAAAATTTCAGAAGTTCTGAGTCCTGGAACAGTCTGCCCACTGACTAAGCTCATTCTCGTGAACGCCATGTATTTCAAAGGAAAGTGGAAGGCCCAGTTTGACAGAAAGTACACAAGGGGCATGCCGTTTAAAACTAACCAGGTAGGGCTGTATTTCTCAATCTATTGTTATTTTTTAAGTAGTAAGCTGTAAAGGTGGTGGATGAGAAAAAGAACAGTTTATTTTACACGATCTTGATTCTTATTCTATTTCTGAATTAAACTAATGTCTCTTCTATATCTTTAATTAGAAGTAGAAAGAGAAACTACAATAATGTGTACACTGGTAGTTTTTTTTTTTTCTTTACTCATCCTTGGTCAATTCCTTCTTACCTTAAATATGAAATGGAACTTGATGTCTGTCAGTTTAACAATAGCGTGTTCCACAAATGCGTGATTTTACCTAGTGCTACCTCATCCAATGTACGTAAGCCCATTCAACACTGCAACGGGCTAAGGAAGATTTTACATTTAACAGATGAAGTGCACAGGAATAATGATCATCTTATACTCCTCTGAGTCCCAAGAGCCAGATATAACTTGTTTTTTAGTAAATTATATTTATCATTTTAGAAATTTAATTTTAATTTCATTTTCATCAGGAGAAAAAAACAGTGCAGATGATGTTCAAGCATGCTAAGTTTATGATGGGGCATGTGGATGAGGTGAACATGCAGGTCCTGGTTTTGCCCTATGCAGAGGAGGAGCTGTGCATGGTTGTTCTGCTTCCTGATGAAAACACTGATCTGGCTGTGGTGAGTCCTGGGCACTGAGTGTCTGTGCACGCCAGCTGAGCGCATTTTCTAAGTCCCTCTCTCACCTGCATTTGAAGAGTTTCCAGCTAAGAGTTATTCTAGGTAGTGCTAAATGAGCATGCAGGTGTGCTTCAGTGAACATGCGTATGTATTTCTTTTAATGTGTATCCAGAAGTAGACAAGTTTTGGTGAAGTTAGGATGAGAATGTTCCAAAAATATAACAGCATTTTTTTTTTTAATTTAGGAGGCTAGTTGATAGCCCAATCATTCTTCAGCAAAGATCCTGGAAGAAGGACAGCATTGCGTGGTGGCAGATTTTCCCACATATTAATGTGCTTAGGAACCCCATGGGTAATATTTTCAGAAATGCAGGTTGTAATTCAGCTTGAGATTTTGCATTTCTAACAAGTTTTCAGATGAGGCAAGTGCAGTTGACTCATGGAGCACACCTTGAACACAAAGACCTAAAGTAGGGGTCTGCAGTTTAATTTAATCCTCTTCATGACAGCAAGGGAACAAAATCCATGAGGTAGAGACTTACAAAGTGTTCTGGTAAACAAGCTCTCTGCTGGCGAAGCTCCTGCCCACAATGGGAGGGCACAGGGTCGATGGTAAGGATACTTGAATTCCTTGGGCTTTTTTTCTATGTAATCAAAAAGCTATTGGCATATGTCAAGAATGAGAACTACCATGGCCCTGTGAGAAGAAATTTAGAAAACTCTAGGAATAGAAACAAAGCCAAACAGCTGTCACTCATCACTAAGTAAAGGGATGAAGACATGTAAGTGACAGTAGCCTACTGTCCTCCTAATTTTAAAAATTGACCCTTTGTCATTTCAGGTAGAAAAAGCACTTACCTATGAGAAGTTCAGAGCTTGGACAAACCCAGAAAACATGACAGAAAGTAAAGTCCAAGTCTATTTCCCCAGATTAAAGCTGGAGGAGAGTTACGACCTGGAACCTTTTCTTCAGAGTTTGGGAATGACAGATGCCTTTGAGGAGACAAAGGCTGACTTTTCTGGAATGGCGACTCAGAAGAATGTGCCCATGTCCAAGGTTGCCCACAAGTGCTTTGTCGAGGTCAACGAGGAAGGCACAGAAGCAGCAGCAACCACCGCTGTGATCAGAAATGCCCGGTGCTGCAGAGTAGAACCAAGATTCTGTGCCGACCACCCATTCCTTTTCTTCATCTGGCACCACAAAACCAGCAGCATCTTGTTCTGTGGCAGGTTCTCTTCTCCATAAGGGCATTATCGTGGGGTCAGGATGTATTTCAGTTGGTAGAGTGCTTGCATAACCAGCACCGCACCCTGGGTTCAACCCTAAGTACCCTATAAAAACAGGCGTGATGGTGCCTTCCTGCTGTCCTCGCATTTGGGAGGTACAGGGCAGGAGGATCAGTTCAAAAGTCATCCTCAGCTACATAGAAAACTTGAGACTAGCCTTTTGATACCTGTTTCAAAAGACAAGAAAGTGTAATGTGTGATTGCTTTATACATCATTTTTTGCCACATGCCAGAATTAAAATCCCATGTTTCCAGATTGGCAAGGTGGTTTCACTGCACAAATAAAGAGTATACTTAGTCATTGCTGAGTATCTTTGCTGACAGTTTCAATGCTGTGTGTGGGAGTTTGGAGCTGAGAAGGCCATACTTGGTTTGTAGTGTCTAAGTAGCTTCTGATTGTCTCCAGCCTTATTTACAACCCAGCTCCCAAAGTCCTGTCCCACACTGCTAACATCTCCACCACTGCCAGTCTTACCAGGCAATGCCAGCTGAAGGTCCCCATTAGAGCTATAGAGTAACTGCTGTAACTGTCCCCTGTCTCACAAGAAGCTGAGACAATATCTCATTCCATCAGTGTTACCCAACAGTCCTGTTTCCATTATTCCCATAAGAGTTAGTATTCCTGAAATTCTTCGTCCACAATCTCGTTTGAAATGTCCCATTTACCCACAATTAAAACATTTAATATTTTGATACCTCTTCTTACTATTGGAAAGTGCTTCACCTACCCAAGCTTCTGTACCATAATCAAATCTTTCAACATTCATCGTTTGTAAGACCCAGTCTTCAAAAGGTGCTGATCTGGCCCTTAAAGGCTCTATGATCTTCTTGCCCTCCACATTGGCATTTTCACAAGCTAAACCTCAATCACGATATGCCTAGCCTCTGGGTCAGCTATCCCTATTTGTACCACCGATGTCAATCTTTGTACAAAGTCGCTGAATGCTTCCTTCTGACCCTGTTTAATTCTGATATAAGATTGTACCCGCTGTCCTGGTTCCTGAACTCTGTGCCATGCTTTCAGAGCAGCCATCGCACACAGAGACAGGGTGTGGTCATCATATAAAAAATGATCCTGAGGATCAAAGTAGATTCAATCACCTATAATTTGATCTAAGGGAACCTCAGATCCATTTGCTCTTTCCTGTTGTTCCAAAATTCTAGCCTCCTCTTTAAAAAGACATTTCCAATGTAATTGTGGCCCATTTTCCAGTACAGCAGAAGTCAGCCAAACCCAATCGTAAGGGGTTGCCTTATTACAGGAAGCCCAAGCTTTGAGAATCTGTTACATAGGATGAATGCAGGCCATAGTTCACAACCGGTTGTTTAATCTCTTTTAAATCATTCATATGCACAAGTTCCAATGTGGCTTCTTTCACAATCTTTGAGCCCTTTGTATTTGCTAATTTTTCTGAAGTTACGACAGGAAAAACTCTGGGGAAGTTAGCCCAGGGAGTTTTTTGTATTGAGGAAGGTAAATTTTGCCTCAATGCCTCTTGTTCTTGGTCATCTAAGTCAATGATTTCCTCAATCCTTTCAAATCTGTTTATTACTGCCTTTTGAAGCATCTGGATTTCCTGTCCAGTGATTTGTTCTAATGTCCTCATTGAAAATTCTAAGGAATGAAGTCTGTCCATCAGAGATGATGTCTCATCCTTAGAACTAACCTTCATTGAAACCACATTAGCTTCTTGTAAAGATAGTCTATCAGTCAACTTGTCACATCCCTGTGATATAGTGTTAGTGACACACTCAACAGCACAGAGTCTCCCAAAAGCCTGTTGCTCCATAACGGTGAATCTATGCTCAAGGGAAGTGAATTTAGAACTTACATCAGCTGCACTACTTACCTCCAAAGCGGCAAATTTGTCCTGATAGGATTTCTTAGCATTGGTCAGGTCAGTGGTTTTGTCTTCCATGAAGGAAAGCTTTTCCCTAAAGGAGTTACCGTTAGATTGCATAGATTCTAAAGAAATCTTAGTTGACCAAAGATCCTCAGTGAGGCCAGTGTTTTGTTTCTTTAGCTCCTGAATCTCTGCATTAAGGAACTGGATTAACCAGGCAGTGGTGGCGCACGCCTTTAATCCCAGCACTCGGGAGGCAGAGGCAGGCAGATCTTTGTGAGTTCGAGACCAGCCTGGTCTACAAGAGCTAGTTCCAGTGCAGGCTCCAAAGCCACAGAGAAACCCTGTCTCAAAAAATCAAAGAAAAAAGAAAAATTTTAAAAAAGGAACTGGATTACGTTATAAATCTTTATGAGAAAAATGCAAAATGTAAGCAAAGCAGTGAATTCCATAGGAGCCCAAGTGGAAGAGATTCATATGTGCTGTGGATAAAATCAGACATGGTATATATCGCATAAATCCATTTAAATCAGCAAAGGAGAGATTATCCAAGCGAGTCATGGTATTTAAAAAGCATACCTGTTTACTTGAAGCAGGTGTAATTACCATAGGGTACCAGTAGATGTCGCAGCGGTACAAGAAGTTTTTTGCCAAAGGTCGCAGAGAACCAGTCCAGCTAGTCGAGGGGAAGGAGGGCGTGGCCTGAGCCACAGCACCATGTGCCAGTAGAGCCCTTTGTTGATTCCCGAGCACGATCCCACGTCTTGAGTTAGTGTAAGCGTTCACAGTGTGGAGAGAGGCAGAGAGCATGGGTGGGGACTCAAATTGAAAAAATTCATTAATGAAAAGTAAAATTGTTCGCCTCTTGAGGGTCTGTGGTCGCAGAATTGCCAGCGGGGGCGGTGCGGTGCTAATACTGCCCGAGAACTGCGGGGACTCCCAGCCCCAGCCCTGATTGTAAAATCAGTCATGTTGGGTGCCAGGTGTTTAAGTAATTAATGATGTAATTACCCAAGCCAGCTATATTTAGAATATATATATATATATATATTAATAGATGAAAGAATATAAACAAACTCACGATACTAGATCCAGGATCTCACGCTTTCCAAGGGAGAGTGCCGGGCCGAGAGCGAGAGAGAGCAAGCACATGTGGCCCATCCCTTTTATTCATCAGGGGGACCTGATGGTCCAACCCAAATAATTAGCTAATGGCGGGCGTGGCTATTTAGCTTGATTGGCTAAAACCTTTCCCCATCAAATTTGTTTATCCATTCATAATCTTATAGATATTTGCAATGTTGTCAAGGTTTGGTTACTGTAAATAAAGATTTTAAGAACACTCAGGTTCACGTATTTGTTTCCTAATGCTTTCTTTCTTTTTTTTTTTTTTTTTAATTAGGAGGTGCAGGTATAACATTTAAGAAATAGCCAAGCCTCTTATTGTGATATATATATATATATATATATATATATATATATATATATATATATTTCTAGCACTCACTAGGGGAGGTAAAAGAAGGAGGATATCTGTGAGACAGAGGCCAGCCTGGTCTCCATAGTAAGTTCCAGGCCAGTAGAAGCTACACAATAAGACCCTGTATAAGAGAAAGAGAGAGAGAGAGAGGCAGACAGACAGAGACAGATAGAGAGAGAGAGAAAGAGAGAGACAGACAATGAGAGGCAGACAGAGACAGATAGAGAGAGAGAGAGAAAGGAAGGGGAGGAAGGAGAGAGGAAGAGAGGGAGGGAGAGAACTTCCAAACTGTTTTCACAAGTAGTTTGTATTATTTAACATTCTCAACAATGATACAGTTGTACATGCTCACAAAAATGTGGCCAACCACCATTATTCTTTTATTTATATAAAGTATCATATGTCAGAATGATTTTAGTTTGTGTTTCTCTAAAATAAAAAAATTCATGATCAACATTTCCCCCCATGGAATCATTTACTATCCATATATGGTCTTCAGTGAGATATCTTTAAAATTTCTCACTCACATTGTACATGTGTATATTAACTTATTGAGAAATACGAGAACAAATTAACATATATGTGGATTATAGACAATTTTTTATTTATAATTCATGTTTTGAACTTTTATTCTCATAAAATACTTTTAAAGTTTAAAGTTTCTCAATTTTAATCAAGTACCATGTATTATTTTGTTGATGCATAATGTGTTTGCTATCATTTCAAGGATCTCTTCATTCAGCCCAAAGTGTCAAGAACGAGCTATGTGTCTTTCAGAAGCGTTAATAGTGTTCAGTTGTAAATTTAGGGATAGGATCCATTTTGAGTTGTTTATATTGAAAGTGTTATCCTTCGTATCTATGATTGTATTAGTGTCTGTGTTGAAAGCCAGTTGATTATGTAAATGCAGTTATATTTTTGAATGATTGTATTTCATTGATTAGCCTGTCTATCTTATATCAATAATATCACAGGATCTTGATTATTAGACTTAACACTGAACTCCGAAGATAAATGTCTTCCATCATTTTCCTTATTTTTCAAAATTTTTTGCTTAAGTTTCTTAAACTTCTCTAAATTTAAGTTTTAGTTTGTCTACTTGTATCAAAAATTAATGAGGTATTTATTAGGATTGCATTGTTATTAACATAAATCTAGAGTGAGTAGACATATGCACCTTCCAATCTATGAACAAAGCATGCTTTTCCATTTTTAAATTTTTTATCTTTGCAGTATATTTGTAGTTTTCAATATACAGTTTTCCCATAGTTACTCTTATATTTTTAATATCTTTTATCTTATTCTATTAGTGTTACATATTATTTTTGATTTCTGGTTATTCATTACTAGTATATAAAAATATATTTATCTCTTGAATTTCAATCTTTTTTCTGTGGTAAAACCAATTAGATTTGGTAGCATCACTTGTCTCATGTCCTTGATCAATATTGACATAAAGAATAGACAAAATTTTTATTTTGACTTTATTTAGGGGAACTTGCACCATCAATGTGAGGAAGGTATAAGCTACCTCATCATAGTAAGAGACAATGTGGGGAGATGTGATTATGGACTTAAGTCTGCCAGTAAAGAGAACACTTCTTGTTCTTCTAATGGAAGAATTTTCATTTATTTTTCTGCCCTTTTTTGGATTGCTTTTTGATTAGAAGCACCAAATTATGCATCATGTTTTGTTTTTGGCTTTAGGGAAAGCATGCAATTTCTCCTCCGTAGACGTCATGTTGGAAGGAGGCTTTCACGGATGTCCTTTACCAGCTTGAAGGCATCTCCAGCTAGAGTTTGCTGAAAAATTTCCATTAGAAACAGGAGTAATTTTCAAAAATTGTATTATTCTTGGTAGCTGTGTTTTGCAAAGCTTTATGGATAATTTTTGTCTGTTGCTTGATAGTTGTGCTTTTGTAAATCTTGTGGCTAAACTATTTATTAATATTCTGCAGAAGTACAATATGACAAAGAAATATAAACAGCATTCCTGCGATGGTAGGACATTACCCATAAGACAAGCCTAGTGGATGTTAGGTATGCCTGACCCATGAACCACTTTTTCTATACTTTAGTTTGGCCTGAAAAGTTCATTGATTCCCAACTCCTTCATGTCTGTCACTTGATGTAACCCTTCTCCACCAACAGGGCTATAATCAAAACAACCAGGATAAGTCTTTCTTGCCATCATGGGACAATGAAAAACAAACTACCAGATGGTCATCAGAGAAAAAATGTTCAGAGATAAGAGGTGACGGTGGTCAGAATCAAAATAAAATTATGCTGGGCATGGTAGCACATGTATCCAGTCCAAGCATGCATGAAACTTAATCAATTCTAGACTTCATGATAAGAATTCATCACATAAGTGCGATAGATTTATTTGTGCCAGCTTTTCTATAGACTAAAGTCAAAGAGGTTGAGAAAATGGTTCTTATATATGATTACTTAGCAGCAACTAAATACGTTATAATCTTGATCCCTACCTGCATTCTGCTGTTAAGGTACTTTTTTTTTTTTGGACATAGACATATGTCCAAAACTCAAGATTGTGGTGCTAAGATCCAAACAAGTTCAGTCCAAATACACATGCTATCATGGAAGGGGGGAATTTCATGGGGCTCCATCCTAAACATAACTAAAGGTAACCAGGAATGCTGATAGTGGGAGAAATATTATCTCTGCAAATGAACCCCTGAATTGGTTATTCAGCACAATTGGCTATCCTTAAAATTATATGCATACAAGTAATACTAAATAGATGGAGTAAATTGTGTTTACATTTTTGTGCGTATATATGTATATATATACACACACATACATATTTGTATGTGTGTGTGTGTGTGTAAAACAATAACAACTAAGGAAAATAGTCCATGAGTATAAAAAGGAGCAAGGCAGAGTCTGGAAGGATCTGGAGGAAGGAAAAGAATGTAGAAAGGGAAGTAATTATATTTTAAATTCAAAAATAAAAAATTTGAATAAAAACATTCCGATTAAAAAAAATAAAACAAAAGATACCATATCAAGGTTGGACAAACAAACCAACAGAAACACAAAAAAGCCCAAGAGAAAGCAGAAGCCTTAGTGACCCACTTGTTCGCATGAGAGCACTAAACTGAAAGCTGTATATGTATTCAGAGGCCTGGGCAGGCACTTGATGATTGATTGCTGCTGCAGTCACGATGAGTTCATATGAGCTATGTGTACTGATTCAGAGGGCCTTGCTCTCCTAGAGTCCTAATCAACTCCTTCTGCCTCTTCTTATGCAGGGTTGCCTCAACTCTGAGGGGATGGATTGGATGGAGAAATCTCATTTAGAACTGTTTCAAGGCCCCTCTGCGCTCCCCGCTTCATACTGTCTGGCTGTAAGTCTCTATTCCGATCTTCTGCAGGAGGAAGGCTGAATAAGGTACCAGTTTATGACTATAGCATATATCATTAGGAGTCGTTTTATTGTTCCTTTTTGGTGACTTTTGTTGTTGTTGTTTGTTTTTCGAAACAGTATTTCTCCATGTTGCTTTGCAGCCTGCTCTGGAACTAGCTCTTGTAGACCAGGATGGCCTCGAACTCACAGAGAACCGCCTGCCTCTACCTCCTAAGTGCTGGGATTAAAGGCATGTGCCACCGCCACCCGGCTGACTTTTTTCTTTTTCTTTTTTTGTCTTTGGGTTTTAATACTGTAGGTCTCTGAGCTGTCTAGGCTCTGGTTCTTGGTCAGCAAACAGCGTTGGGTATGAATTTCATCTCGTGGAGTGGGCGCTAAGTCAAATCAGACATTGGTTGGTTGCTTCCACAAGTTTCGCGCCACTTTTGTCCTAGCATTTCTTGCAGAAAGGACAACATTTTAGATCAAAGAGTTTGTGGATCAGTGGTGTTTATGTTTCTCTTTTGGTAGCCTGCAGAGTACCTTCCCACACCAAAGGGGTGAAGGTTCTATGTAGGCACCTTCTCTACCTCTCCATGTCCAATAACATGTGTGAGTGTTGTCTTTAGCAATGGGGCCTTGCTGTCAGATTGTGGAGAGCAATCTTTGGTCTTGTGTTTCCCTTCTTCTGGCTTTGCTGGTGTGAAATTTTTCATTTTCTGTGTGTAGTTAACCGCATTCATTTGGATTTTTCTAGCACCTTTTGTTAGGCTGGATTTGTAGATAGGTATTGTTTAAATTTGACTTTATCATGGAATATCTTATTTTCTGCATCTTTGGTGATTGAATGTTTTGTTGAGTATAGTAGTTTTGTCTGACATCTGTGGTCTCTTAAAGTCTCCAGCACATCTGCCCAATTCCTTATGGCTTTTAGAGTTTCCATTGAGAAGTAGGTATAATTTTAATAGGTCTGCTTTTATATGCTACTTGGCCTTTTTCCTTTGCAGCTTTTAATATTTTTTCTTTGTTCGGTATGTTTAGAGTTTTGGTTGTCATGCAACAAGAGGATTTACTTTTCTGGTCCAATGTATTGATTATTCTTTATGCTTCTTGTACTTTTACTGGCATTTTCTTCTTTCTATCAGGAAAATTTTCTTCTATGATTTTGTTGAAAATATTTTGTGGGCCTTTGAACTTGTATTCTTCTCCTTTATTTATTCCTCCTATTCCTAAGTTTGTTCCTTTCATTATATTCTGGATTTCCTGGATGTTTCATGTCAGGAATTTTTTATATTTGACATTTTCTATGACTGATATATCCATTTCTTTATAATGTATCCATTTCTTCTATCATATCTTCACTGTTTGAGGCTCTGCTTACCCTCTGATCCTTGTGTGGGTAGTTCCTGTTAGCCTCCCACTATTTTTCATTCCCAGGAGTCCTGCTGTTTGTGTTTCTTTATTGCTTCTATTTCTATTTTCATGTCTTGAACAGTTTTATCCATTTCTTTTAACTGTTTTTCTTGTGCTTCAGCTGCTTAGGAATATTCAGGGATTGTTGTGGTACAAAACTTGGCTCTGGTCATAGAATCCTACTGATAAACACAATTAAGAGTTAAAGATCATTAAGGAATGCTAATAAAGGGAGACATAGTACCACTCCTGTAATGATTTCTGTCCCTTTAACGGTGAGCCACGCCCACTCCTCCTCTGCACACAAGCAAGCCTGTAGTTCACAGATCCATTCCCTCTGTCACCCACTGCTCTCGGGAGAGGCAGGGGGGCTTCTCCCTCTCCCCCTTCCTTCTCTCCCTCCCCTTCTTTCTTTCCTTTCCTCCTTCTCTCTCCTCCTCTGCTTCTTCCCCTCCATAATCCATCTTAATAAATGCTTATAACTTTAACCATCCATCTGGTCTCATGCTGCCTGCTGCCTCCGCTGCTTACCGCCATTTGCTGCCGCAGCCAGCGCAAGCTGGGGACTTGCCGCCATTGGAGACCTGACCATGTGGTCTCAAACCTGGGGACCCGTTACCGGGGACCCATAACCAAAAACCACAACATTGGTGCCCGTGACTCGGATAGGCTCTCCTGTTCCAGTAATCTTCCAGGAACTAGGATCCTGAACCAGGTTTTTTATTGGTGAGTCTGCCATGTTGCTTTCCTCAGCTAAGATTGTTCGGACTGACCTGGGGTCATTCCGCCCATGTGTTAGCACTGAACTCAGTGTGGTGCATTCAATTGGGGACCGGGTCCCCGAATTCTTTCCCTTTTTCCATTTCTTTTCCTTTTTTTTTCTCTCACCATAAAAAGCTGCGCTCTGAGTGGATTCTGACCCTTTCTGACTTCCGGTCCAGGACTGGGTCCAGTCAGGCTTTATCTTCCCACCCATAGGTCTACTTGAAGGAGGACGCTCCCCTATGAGGTCTTGGAAGGTCGCTCTGATTCGCCATTTTTCAGGTTTACACAATTTTAGCTGTTGGGTAGCGAGTTTTTTTTTTTTTTTCATTTATGGCATGGTGCTTTTTTTTTTTTCAGTTCCAGTCTTTTGCTCCTCTTTGCAGCTTGTGTGTGGCAGCTCAGAAACAAGGCGGATCATGCCTCTAGGTCTCTCTTATTATTAATCTTGAAATCCCTGTAGCTCAAAAATTATGGCTTTTTCATATAATGTGTGGCTGTTGCCATCTTGGCTGAGGGCCAGGTCAGGTAACCGGGTTCCACCATCTTTATTGAGGTATTCCCCACCTGGTTCTCCACTGTTAACTCTCTAGCCTGGTCAGGTGACCGGATTCTCCCATCTCTACGGAAACATTCCCTGTCTTGTCCTCTGGTTTACTTATGTTTGTGTCTCTAAATTCCTCTTGCTGACTCTGTTACATGTGTGTTTTATACAGTGGCATGCCTTTGGTAGGGCCCACCAAAACATCCACTTCATCCAATCCCTGCTCTCTCTCTCTCTCTCTCTCTCTCTCTCTCTCTCTCTCTGTATGTGATCATACATGTAACTTAAATGCACCTATGGTTAATGTTATAATAATTCCTTGTATCTCATTTCAGACTACAAAAACAGTAAATCTCAGGTTTTAAACTGGTATGTACTTTTAAGCTTCTTACAAAATATTAAGCTGTTCTCTAATATTGTCAGTTCTGCCATTAACCCTCTATTACAAGCATTTTTTCTTTTTTCTGTCATTTTATGAGTGTAAATCATACCTGTTAAGTTGAGAGCCAATGCGGTCAAGCTCAGACCCAGCTCTCCAGGCAGATTCTAAACTGTAGTTATACCTAATGAACAGCCCTCAACTGCTCAGAAATCTGGGGAATATGGCATTTATCAGCAAAAGCTTTTCATAACAAAAAGAGACAGGTTGGCTCACAACAGCACTCTGCTTCCTCCAAAGAAAGCAGAAGATGGAATGGGCACACAACAACGTCCATCCACAGTTCGCTTTACCACTGGGCCTGGGAAAAGCTGCCCTTCACCTAAGCTGAAGATCTCCTGATGTGGAAAGAATCACTGGAATTGACAGCCTGCTCCTAATAAAGTAGGCCTGTCTTCCTAGATATTTCTTAGCCCAACAGGATCTTCTGGAATCTGGCAAGCCCTGTGCTAAACAGCAAAAGGCAAATGCGACCTTCAGCAATCATGGAGGACCCAAAAGGGGAGTAGCTCTAGGTGCCAACCAAGTAAGTTCTCTATCATTTTTTAATCAGTAATTCAAGTAAAATTTTATCCTTCCCAAAGATTTCTGATGCAGTCCGATAGCTGAGAGGCTTTGTCAGTTTAAAAGACAACCTCACTAAATAAGTTTCAGATCAAATCTGTCTCTCATGATGCCTTCCATAGTCTTAAAAATACTTTTCATTGTATAAAAGTATCTATCACAGTCATTCTAACATAAATATGTTACTGTTTATACAATATATGTGCCTAAAACTTCTGTTTTCACAAACCCAAGAATTTTTGTGAGTTCCAGAGAGCCGAATTACAGGATCCACCTTAAGCAGGTCAGAAACACACCCCCTCAATTCCCTGGTCCTAATTTTTTTTCCCTTAAGTTAACTCTGTTCTTTGTTCTGCCAACACCGTAAACAGGTATAAGAGACACCAGACATTTCCATACACAAACACTGGACAGGAGCAAAGAGACCAGCTATGCCAGGATATGACCTGAACCCAGCCTTCTCAGGTCCCCCCCCAAAGATGATGCCCACTAATAAGCAGGAAACAGTCTTGAGAATCCGCCACCCCAATTCCTTTGACCTGTGCTGCCTAACTGCCTGCTTTTTTATTATAAAAAGGAGGTGTGAATGTAATGATTTCTGTCCCTTTAAGGGCAAGCCATGCCCACTCCTCATCTGCAGGCAAGCAAGCCTGTAGTTCACAGATCCATTCTCTCTGTCACCCACCGCTCTCGGGAGAGGCAGAGGGGCTACTCCAGCTCCCCCTTCCCTCTCTCCCTCCCCTTCTTTTTTCCCTTTCCTCCTTCTCTCTCCTCTTCTGCTTCTTCACCTCCATAATCCATCTTAATAAATGCTTATAACTTTAACTATTCGTCTGGTCTCATGCTGCTTGCCACCATTCGCCACCGCCACCAGTGCAAGCTGGAGACCCGCTGCTGCCATTGGAGACCTGACCATGCGACCCTGAGTACCCATTACCAGGGACCCCATAACCAAAAACCACAACTCCCATGTCGGGGACCGAGGCCCCAACATAGAAACTAATACTTTGCCCTAAGTGAATTGGTACAGAGGCGCATGGAAATAATGAGACACAGTTCACACAGTCATCTCGGAAGGGCATCTCAGGCTTCTACTATCCTGAAAAACTACCCGCGTTTATTCTCAAAACACCTCTTACCCCCCCCCCGTAAACCAAGGTGGAATCCTTATTAATATTCCTTTTCTGGGGAATTCAGGGCTAGTGAAACACCTGCAACTTAATTTTGCCTGCTTTGAAATCAACACTTCTTCCCAGGCGATCTACACAACAATAAAGGGAAAGGAGCCAAATCTCTTGGCCTTTGTCTTGCAGGCAGCAGATCTGCAGCTGCCAAGAAAATTAAGCATGGCCAGAGCCTGCCTGCAAGTATCTTATATGAAATATGGGCCCACAATTCACTCTCTCTTATTCAATTTTAATAACCCCTGTGCTTCTGCAACAGGACAGACGGACCATGCCTGTTTTGGACCCATGTCAGTTCCTGTCTTAGGCACCTGGGAAAGGAGAAGCTTTAAATCCGCCATTGACTGCTGGTCTCTAAAGAAAAGAGACTAGTGATGAGAAATATACTTCCAGGCCCTGTGTCTCAATAGCCACACCTTTTGTCAGGATAAATCATAATGCTTTATGAATAATCATGCTCCCAAAGGCTATAGTCTCCTATATTAAAGGAGAGTTGAATGTTTCTTCTGATGATTTAGAACACCACTTAGATCTAACATTCTCAGCATAAGCATCAACTCTCAACATTCACCATGTCACAACCTGTTCTCAGTAATTGCCAATAACAACAAGTCAAAATCATATTTTTTGCATAATCAATCAAAACCGAATCTCCAATTATCTTTTTTCATATCATAGCTTGTACTGTTGGTCAGTCCCAACTCTCCAATTATCTTTCCATATCATGATTTCATATTTTGTCAGTCAGTACCGACCTTTTTTAGATTTCTTTTCGGTCAGTACTGACTTTTAGCACCATTGGTCAATACCAAGCTTTCCCATCATCTTATATGCAGTTGTAAATATCAGGTCATTACTGGTAAGAGCACAATACCATCTGCTGTTATCAAATACCATTGTCAGTCTCTGAGCAGCTGTTAAGCTCATTGGTCTGCCTCCTTCTTAAGTAAAGAGAGCTTTTAGTCATTCTTTGTTTTGTGTCTCTCTTTCCCTAAGGGGAAAGCTTAGGTCTCAGTTCTTAGGTTTAATATTTTAATCAAAAGTGAGATCTGTGTCAGTCTGCATCTCAGTTCTAAAAAAAAACAGATTCAAACCACTACAAGTTGCAGACATTGTAGTGAAGTCATCTCAGCAGGATTTCTTTGTCAGAAGTCTCTGGAGGCAGAATGGCACCCTGCAGGGTGGGGTGGGGGCAGCTGCGGTGCTCACTCAGGCACTCCTCTCTGTAGGGGCTGGGAAAACTGGATCACCGGTTCCTGCTCCAGCTGTTCTTACTCTGTTTCTCCTGCTGGGCCATTATCATTATCAGCTATGCTGTTCTCAGGTCTGTTGTCCTTCTGCTGGATGCACGGAACCAAACGCTCTGGAAGTTTTCTAGTTTGGTTTTCATTCTGAGAAAAAACACAAACATGGCCTCGACTCCATATTAATATGGGATCTGGCACTTTCCATATTCCAGTGCAAGGATCTCTCCACCTTGCTTTGGCAAAGGTGGTCCTTGTTCCATCATGCCACAATGTGTCCACAGCTGATTGCTCATGGACATCCGTATTTAGAAAGTTTAGCATAAACTGCATGATTTAAAGCATTGTGGGCATCTGAGGATACAACTCCCCTGTCTTTATTTCTTGGAGTTGTGTTTTCAAGGAACTATGTGCACAATTCCTTGTCCTTGAGGATTATAAGGAATACCAGTCTTAGGAATGATATTCCAATTGAGTACAAAATTTTTGAAATGTTTTGTTAACATATCCAGACTCATTGTCCATTTTTATTACTTTTGGGGTCCCCATTCATGAAAAGCATTTCAAGCAATGAGCTATTACATGCTTGGTGGCTTCCCCAGTTTGTGCTGTGGCCCTTATGAATCCTGAATACATATCAGTTGTCACATGCACAAATCTCAATTTTCCAAACTCGGTAACATGAGTTACATCCATTTGCCATGTGTGGTTAGAAAGCAGTCCTCAGGGATTTACCACCAAATGAGGCTCAGGTAGATATTGTGGGCATTTTTCACAGTGCTTAACAATTTGGCGAGCAGCTTCTCTGGTCAAATTAAATTGCTTTCTTTGACTTAGGCTGTTCTGATGGTGCAAAGCATGTGACTGTTGATCACATGTTCAATCTGAGATAGACCAATTATTTTTGTAAGTTCATCAGCTAGAGCATTACCTTCAGCTAATGGACCAGGAAGACATGAATGTGTTCTGACATGTCCCAGAAAACATGATAACTTTCTATGTTGTGTCGCTTCCTGAATCTGCTGAGACAATATCTTAACTTGTTCATTATTAGTTCCTATATATGGCATTGTTTCCAAGACTTGTAATGCATTATAAATATACCAGCTATCAGTATATAGATTAAAAGCCTTATTAGAAAAATTCTTAAACAGCAGAGCTACAGCCCGTAGCTCAACTATTTGAGCTGAGGCTGGTTCTATCTGTACAGCATGTCCTTCTCCATTGACTGCATAAGCAGCCTTCCCATATGATGAGCCATCAGTGAATATCAATAAAGCATCCTTTATGGTATTCTTTGCTACTGTTTTAGGAAAAATGAATGAATGCATTTGATAAATTGCAGCAACTGGCTAGCTGGGAAAAGATTATTAATCTGACCTTGAAACTGAGCAAACGCAATTGCCCAAGAATCACTATTTTGAAATAACCATTCAATTTGTTGCTTGGTGTAAGGAACATTGATCACAGCTGGTTCTTTGCCAAAATATTTTCTAGATTCTATCCTGCTCTTCTGTGCTAAGCATGCTACTGCTTCAAAATAAGGATTTAAAACTTTTACTGGTGATACAGTCAGATGTAGCCACATCAGTGGTCCATTCTGCCATAAGACTGCTGTAGGGGCTAGCTTTGTAGGTAAAATACATGCCTGCCATGTTTGGCTGTAATCGATATAGCACACCTGCTGTTCCTGTGTAGCCTGTTCTCTCTGTGTGAGAGTCTGTCTGGCAGCTTCTGAAAGCTGCCTGCTGGAATTTGGATCACTGTATCCTTTAAGAATTTCACTTAGAGGCTCGAGGTCTCCTGTAGGAAACCTTAAATAAGGCCTCAGCCATTGTATATTTTCTAATAACCTTTGAAATTCACTAAGAGTTTTTAAGTCATCCTTCCTAATTTTTATCTTCTGAGGCTTAATTTCTTTGGGGTATAACATATGACCTAAAAAAAGTTGGGTGACTCTATTTTCTCAGGAGCAATGACTAACCCTGCATTGCTTAGGCTCTGTTATAACAATCCATATGTCTTCAGCAAAATATTCTCATCTCTATGAGCAAGCAGGATATCATCTATATAATAAATAACATAAACGTGTGGAAATTGATTTTTAACTATCTGTATAGTTTGAGCTACGAACTTCTGGCATAAAGTTGCACTATTTTGCATGCCTTGGGGGTAAGACATACCATTGATATTTCCTCATTGGCTCTCTGAAATTAACTGAAGGAATACTAAAAGCAAATCTCTGACAATCTTGAGGTGCTAAAGGAATGGTAAAAACAAAACAGTCTTTCAAGCCTAAATTAATTTTATGTGTGCCCTTTGGTATGGCTGTTGGAGATGGTAGCCCTGGTTGTAATGTTCCCATTGGCTGCATGGTTGCATTAACCTGCCTTAAATCCTGAATCTCCACTTTTCTGATTTCTTTTTAATAACAAAAATTGGAGTGTTCCTTGGAGAATTAGATGGTGAAATATGTCCACTATCTAGCTATTCCTGCACTAACTGCTGGGCAGCTTGTAATTTTTCTTGTGTTAGAGTTCACTGCTTTATCCACACAGGTTCATCACTATTCCATATTATTGGGTCTACATGGAGTGCAGGTCTTTCAGTAACCTTTCCTAAAAATACCCTAATCCTGCTCTAGGAGGTCTACTGTTTGGTACGACAGGATCAACCTTCCCCTTATTACCCTTGCCTAGACCTTGATTAGGTAATAATCCTTGTAGAAACATCTGATTAGTAACAGCAGTGCTGGGAGAATATAAAATAATTCCCATTCTGGACATTATGATTCTTCCCCAGAAGTTCACAGGTAAATAAGGAATAATATATGGCTTTAAAGTTTCTTCATGACCTTTCTCATCTTTTCAATGTAGTTTATTACTAGTCTGCTCAGGATTTCTACTCTGACCAATTTCTTGTAGCTGTGTAATAGTCTCTGTTTTTGGCCACTTAGAAGGCCACTGGCTGACGGTTGTAACTGAAATATCTGCGCCAGTATCTAGAAGGCCAGAAAATCTTTTTCCATTAATAAACAAAGTGAGTTCTGGTCTCTGATGACCTATGGCTTGTACCAAATATGTATCAGATGAACCAAATCCGTCCTTTCCTTTCTTTTCTCTCTTTTTTAGATTGTTGGTTTGCACAGTTGGAAGTAATATTGTATAAGCTTCTGACCTGCTTTTACTACAGAAACTCCACTTGGTGAGTGAGTGGTCACCTTGATTTCTCCCTCAAAGTCAGCATCGATAACTCCAAGAGCTACTAAGATCCCTTGTATAGTTGCGCTACTCCCTAGCAGCAACCCTACAGTGCCTTTTGGTAAAGACCCATAGACCCCTGTGGGGAGAGCTTGCAGCCCCATCTCAGGCATTTGAACTGTGTATACAGCTGAACTGAGGTCGAGCCCTGAGCTACCTGGGGTGGCTCTTTAAGGGTCCTATATAGATCTCCTTGTGGTGGTACACACTGCTGAATTGCCCCATAAATTTGTCGTGGGGCCTGAGTCCATTTCCCGAAAGGGGATTTCCTAGATCATCTCTTTTTGATCTGTATTCACTAGTCCAATGTTTTCCTCTCCTGCATCTCCTACACAATTCTGATTCTTCTCTAGTCCTAGTGTTTGCTCTTCTATTAGGATATCATCTGACCTTATGTCCCATAAGACCACATCCAAAACAGCCTCCAGGTGTTCCTGTAGCTTGCATTCTCCCTAAGGTTAGGTATCCCTGTTGGGATAAGACATCATTAATTGTCTTTCCCTGCAAAGCAGCAGCTAAAGCCATTCCTTGTGTATATGACTGTCTAATATCCAAGCAGATTCAGATATAATCTGTAGCATTACCTTGTTTCTTAAAAGGTCTTATAGCCACCATGCATATAATATTGGCATTCTCAAATGCTAACTGTTTAATTATTATCTGTCCTTTTTCTGAGTCTCAATCAATCTATTAGATGCCTGTGTTAGTCTAGAAACAAAATCCTGAAATAACTCATCTGGTCCCTGTCTTATACTAGATAACGCCTCAGCTGACGATGGAAGCTTATTCCAGGCCTTTTTGGCCGCTGTACTGATCTGGACATATGCTACCATATCATATTCTAATTGTTGATTTGTTTCTGTATGGTGTCCTTTGCCTGCCAGCATCTCATACAAAATAGGAATCTGCGGAACTCAGTTTCTCTCAGCTGTGGCCTGACATTGTTCTGTAAATTTAGTTTTCCACAATAGATAATCTCCTCTTGACAGGCAAGCCTTGGCTATCTGCTTCCAATCTGCTGGTGGCAGACCTTCTACAGCTATATTCACCACCAGTGTCTGGGAGAAGGATGCCGTTGCTCTGTATTGAGTGCAAACAGTTTTCAATTCTTTGAGTAACTTAAATGAAATAGGAGTATGTATTCTAAGTAGATTTCCTTGCACATCTCTCTGCTCCATTACTGGGAACAATTGAAATCCTTGCATCTCTTCTCCTCTGGTAGCGGCTTCACTGATATAAGCTTGTAGAGGGGATTCATTGCTATCATTATGCCTCTGCTTTACTTTCCGTGTACTCTGAACTGAGGGTGGATCTAAACCTGTCATTGCTGTCTATCATTCTTTTGACAAGAGTTCTGATCTCTGCATAGTTTCTAATCTGCGCGATAGCAAGGTTATCATCTTTCTCAAGCCTTTTATTTCCCTTTGAACCCTGTCTCTCAGCACTGTTGCTTGTTAGTGAGAGAGATGAAGACTCCCTTTTAAGGCCTGAATCATTAGTCTCTGACCTATTGTAACTGCTCTGTTCTGAAAGAGTATCTAGCAACTCCTCAGGTGGAGCTGATGGAACTATCTCCTGCTGGTCAGAATTTAAGTCCAACCTTTTCTGTATTAGCATCCAGAAATAAGGGGTATCTTCTGGGATGCTTTCTGGTCCATAATTGCAATAATGTTGTTGGATTCTCATTCCTATTTCTTTCCATACAGCTATATCTAAGGATAACTGAAGGTATATCATCTCTATAAATTCTAAAATTTCTTGTATTTGATGCTATTGTACTCTCTCCTCTGTCTTTTAAAATATCTTTAATCAACTGCATAGCCATTTGATTGCTTTCTCCTTGTACCATATTTCTATATTTACAAATTTTATTCCTGATATTACTGTTTCATTTTGTTATCTAAGTGCACATAATTCACGTATCCACTGATTTTTTTTCTCATGAGTTCCTCCATTTGGTCATTCTTCCTTGTTTTGGGGTTCGCGGATCAGCCTCATGTTCTCCTCTGTCCTTCTGTTTCTTTGTCCAGCTTTTCTCAGGATTCACCAGTCAGTACTCATGGTCTTCATCCACATTGGCCTCTCAAGGTTCATTCATGTTGCTTCTCAAAGTTCATCCATGTTGCCTCTTGGAGTTGAGTGGTCAGCACCACATTGTCTCTCATACTTCTTGTCCTTTGTCCGGCTTTCCTCAAGGTTCAGTGGTCAGCCCCATGTTGGGCACCATTATTTCAGGGACTGAGGCCCCAACATAGAAACTAATACTTTGCCCTAAGTGTATTGGTACGGAGGCACGTGGAAATAATGAGACACAGTTCACGCAGTCATCTTGGAAGGGCATCTCAAGTTTCTATACCATCCAGAATAACTACCCACGTTTATTCTCAAAACATCTCTCTCCCATGAAGTCTTAAATTGGCTATCCAATACAATTGACAGCCCTGTTATCAAGTTGTATTTATATTTCTGTGCATTTGTGTGTGTCTGTGTGTGTGTGCGTGCGTACATGTGTAACAATAACAATAAAAAAGCATTCATGAGTTTAAGAAAGAGAAAGGCAGAGGGCATGGAATCTGATAGAGGAAGGAATGGAATGTAGAAAAGGAAATAAACATACTTCATTTCAAAAAAGAAAAAAAGAAAAAAAGAAAAAAAATTTAAAGATTGAGATTAAAATAGAGAGTAGTAAATAGTAACGCAGAAATAAGATGTTCTAAAGAGACTTTTATGACTCTCAATCTAAATTTAATCCCAAAGAAATGGAAATTTTCCAGGAATCTTCTGGGAGAAGGAAAGGGCACTAGCCAAAAAGGACCATGCCTGCTGAAAGAGATTTCACACAACTGTGACAACTTACAGGATGAAACTGAAGATAATGATGGGTTTCAATGTGGGCAGGACCACACCCTGACTGGGGCTCTTTAGATGTGTATATACCCCTGGACCGCCACTGAAACTTTGATTCACTTCAGGGACCAGAACATGTTCTTGGTGGGTTCATTGCTTCCCTTTGTCAGTCTTGCTAGTATGTCAGCATTGGAAAATAAAAGAAAAAAAGATTCCCTTTCTTCTTCCCACTTAACAAGTAGATTCTGGTTTTCATAAACCAATGTGTGTCAATGATCCAATACTAGTAATATAATTCCCAAAGAACTGGGGATATACTAAGAAGTGGGAAAAAGCACTTTTCCCACAGAAAGAGGTGTAGAAAAAGCTGGTAGAGTGACCAAGTACTCCATTTCTTAACTTGACATAATGAAGAATCTTACAAGATATATTTGTTTAACTGATGTGGGAGTGTTCTCCTGTATTTTGTATTACTTTCATTGGTTAATAATGAAGATGCCTTGGACATTTGATAGGGCAGGACTTAGATAGGCGGGGAAAAGAGAACAAGATGCTGGGAAGAAGACCGAGTCAGGGAGAGAGCCGCCATGAAGCCACCAGGGTCAGACATGCTGTATCTTCCTGGTAAGCCCACTACCTCGTGGTGACTTACAGGCTATTTAAGAATGGATTGAAATAAGATGCAAGAGCTAGCCAAGCAAAAGCTAGAGATAATGGACCAGGCAGTATTTAAAATGAATATAATTGTTGTGTGGTTATTTCGGGCATAAGCAAGCAGCTGCGGCTGGGAGCCAGGCTTTGGGAACAAACGGCCTCACTCCACTCAGGTGCTGGGAACACAACCCGCACCCCCCTCTTACTACATTTAACTTTCATTAAAGTAGCTTTATTCAATAAATAGTTTGTAGACAGAGTCTGTGCTTTTACATCCCGACTGCCTAGACACAAATAATGACACAGAAACTGTATTATTTACAACACTGTTTGACCAATGGCTTAGGCATATTCTTACCTAGCTTTTATATCTTAAATTAACCCATTTCCATTATTGCCACGAGGCCGTGGCTTACTGGTAAGGTTCTGGTGTCTTTCTCCTTTGGTAGCTACATGGCATCAGCCTGACTCCACCTTCTTTCTCTCTGCATTCAGTTTAGTTTTCCTGCCTACCTGTATTCTGCCCTGCCATAGGCCAAAATAGTTACTTTATTAACCAATAGTAATAAAACACATTCACAGGGGTTGAAATTCAGGGAAGAGTCTTGGTGGAAAAAAAAGTTACAGTGGTGGGATGGATCCCAGGAAAATGAAAGGTGAACAATTCATTTTATGCCTATTGTTTTGTCCATTCTCTTCTCACAAAAAATACATTCCATAAATAATGTGTTCTATTTCTTTCTGTTGCATAGAACAATTTTTTCACATTATCACCAGATTCTTTAGAGGTCATTTTCAAAATATGTTTAGTATGTATAATTTTGATTCAAGTTCTTTCTTTTCTTTTCTGAAGTTGTTATTTCTACAGGTATCACAGACACACACATCTTTATTTTGAAAAATATGAAGTCTGAAATGGTCAGAATGTCTCATCTAGTGATTCACTGTGAGAGTTTCTCACATAATTGACGATGTAACAACAATTAAAGGGAAGAACAGGCAGCTTATTCTGGAGCTGTTTTAAGAGACTGTGTCCAGAGAACACAGATTTAGGATACTCCAAATTTGACAGTTCAATGTGGAAGCAGCTTTATTAACTTAGTTTTACAGAACAAAGAAAGGCATAAATCAAAGCGAATTTCAAATACACTGGTGACTGTGTCAGAGATGTGGTTACAGCAAAATGGGGGAAGCATTTCTGTAGGACCAAGATACTATCTGATGATATGCTTAGGTTTTGGGTTGGTGGAAACTTGTACTCTGCTAAGTTAATAGCTTTCAAAACAGTTTCTATCAATTAGGCACAAGATGTACATTAGTTCCAACACAGAGATAGGTGAGAAATAGCTGCTCCAGAGGCTAAAGCCAAGGTAGTTAGCCTCTGGACCTGTAGCGTCCCAGTGTCTCTATAGTCCTGGACCAGGCTCTTCAGACTTGTCTCTTTTCAGGAGGTCTTGCACATACTATTTAGAATTTGAAAAACATAAATATTTTACCTTTATGCTTTTATGTATAATCTTTAATACTGTGGGATTCAATTTCCAGGATGTACCAGGCCTTTGTCAGCTCTCTCTGCTTTTGCTTGTTATACTTTGGACTCTGAAGTCTTTGTTCTCTGCCTCTGGTGTCATATGTCAGCTAGAACTAACCTCAGAGGGCAACCAGCTGCACAGTTGTGGGCAAGGTAATATGAGGGGTCTCTGCAAGTCGCTGGTTCAGTGCACATCACATGTTTCAAGGAAAGAAATACAAATACCAGGTCATTGCATCTGGTGAACTTGATCTGCAGTCCTGAGTGAGGTTGTCTCAACAACTGGGCAAGAGTGGGTTTCCAGAGAGAAGTGCTCAGTATCTGGCTTCATGTAAGCAGAGGAAGTGACCACTAACAATTCCTAAGTCAGTGACTAGTTACATGACCTTGAGCAAGTTAGGGAAAGTTCTTTGTGTCCAGTTTTTCCTTTGAAACATGAAAGGGTTTGCCCAGATGATCCCTAAGTGGCTTGAGCCTCTGCCACTCTAACAGATGTGAAGCACAAGACTATTTTGGGACCATATACTTTACTTTCTGCATTGACATTTTTCTTGCTGCTTTATAAGCTTTTGTTATTTCAAAGATGAATTTTGTCGTTAGAAATCCAAGTTGGCTCCAGTGTGCTGTTAAATCGACACCTTTTTCATTTCAGTTAAGGACTTTGATGATAGCTGCCAGCCAGAGCTTGCAAAATAAAACCATGTTTTCTGTTCTAACATTTGTTTCATCTTCATCTTTTGTCAGCCGAAATATTGCTATTTGTCATTTCAACATTTTCCAGCGATACCTCTTTCCTCATTTGGGGCCTTTGAAGTTTCTTTCATCAGAATGAAGACTTTCGCTAATAGATCTCCAGGGCTGCTCCTTGTGTCAGGGAAAGGGGTTAGCAAGCCTCCTTCAGTGCTAAGCAAGGTCTCTAGCTAATCTGCTTTGCTTCCTAATTAGAAAAGTGACATTCAAATAGGGAAAGGAGCAAATTTAGAGAAAAATCTGCTGCTGGGCTGTGGCTCATTTTGCTTCCCTGGTGCAGTGCTGTTAATAGTGCTTGTTACAAAGTGTGTGGCTGTTAGACTGTCCTAACCACCTCTTCACTAGCAGAGGGTCAGTCACCCAACAATCAGTTCTCAGATAAAGCCCCTGGAGCTTCAGGCTTTTCTGGGCATTAAGGTGGAAAGTGCAGATTCCCCAAACTCCTTCATCTGGAAAAGGTTCACTTGTCTGCTGGGTCACAGGCTTGACCAGTAATGAAAGCTGAGATTCTTCCCATGTAACCCATACTATCCTAAGTTTGAGCACAATACAGGGATATTTTTAGAGATAAAGTTCAGAATCAAGATTGGTCTATAAAATCCAGGTGATAGTGGTGCACACCCTTAATCCCAGAACCAGAGAGGATTATAAAATGGGAGGAGACATCTCTCAGTCTGATTCTCATTCTGAGGTTTTCTAGAGGTCTAGGTAAGAGCCAGTGGTTGGTTGCTTTGTTTTCTGGTTTTCAAGTTGAACCCCAGTATCTTTCTCTGAGTTTTTATTATTTGTGCATCACCCAGGGACTCTGATAAGTTTGCTATCAAGAAGAGGATAAAGGTTGATCTCTTTTAGACAAAATGGACAGAAAAAAACTATCAATAGTGATGACAGTGAACAAAACTGAAAAGAAGTTGTGTCTGCAGATACTATTCAAGATATATATGTGTGTGTGTGCATGTATGTATGTATGTATGTATGCATATGTGTATACACACATATACACACATAATTAGGATGTTGCACTTTGGAGGCTAATTTTCTAACCTTGGTCTAGTTCTAGCCCTGTGGAACAGTCATTCCTTGTCCTTGCCCACCTTTGTTCAGAACTAACATCTTATGACTAAGAGAAACCCTCGTAATCTATTAACTTAGGAGAGCGCCAGCTTCCACTAACCCCAAACCTAAGAATGTTATCAGATAACATTGTGGGCATGTAGAAAGACTTTTCTCATCTTGCTGTATCTGTCTCTCTGTTGTACGCACCAATATATTTTAAACTTATCTTGATAAAAGATTTTCTTTATTTGTAAAACTATACAATTTCATGAAAGTGCCTCCACATTGGCTCATGAAATTGAAGTAACCTAAATCTATGTTCCCAGGCCATGCTCTCAAATGCCTTCAGAATAAACTAACTTGATTCCTTTTGAAAAATCTATCGTCTTTGTGTCAACATAAGGTAAAGAAGCATGCAAAATTCCATAATGCAAATAGAAATAAATTATTAAAAGTGAGTTTACTTGAAAGTTGTAGACATAAATATTTGAGTAGTGATTTGGGAGAATAATCCAAATGCCCCTTTTATGATACAGAATCTAAGACTCAGTTTGCATGGCTTGCTTGGCACCTTAGCATATGCCCTTATTTATTAGAGTATTTTGTTAAATATTTTCAGAGTATGCCTATTAGAATAATTATTGTTAGTGGTACACTTGAGCTGGGAGTAGTGAACGAGTGGTATTAGACCTTCATTAAAAAGTTGTTGAGATCCTGTTATGTGATGGCATATGTACTAAAAAATGGTAGCATATATCAGTAATCTGAACAATTTAAAGGCCAATCCAAAAGAATCATAAATGTGAAGGAAAAACAGTACTGCTGACTGAAACACCTTGGAAACATGAGAAATTCTCTAGTCAACCACATGTAAAGACTAGACAAGAAATTTCAGCTAAGTCCAGTAATAATAGACCCATTGACTAGGTCTGTATCCTTCTATAACTAGCTTATTCTCACATCTGGACTCTCCTTTTCCTGGCAGTGACATCTCCTGACCCAACTAAACCAATATGCATAGAGCAAAAGTCTCCATAGGCCAAGTAGCACATGAACATGGTTTCTCAATGGCCTTACTCTGTAATTCTTGACCACTAGACTCATAATATCAAAGAAGCCTCTGAGCTGATAATAAGTATCGATTAGGGTAGTATGTAATATTACTTTAATATTTCTTTCTCTTCTTTTTCTAATAATGGAAAAGCCTGAGGACATTTCACTTCTGTGGTCAAAAATGTCATGGGACCACACGAATTCTCACCCTCCAGCTGTGTATATAATGAAATAAACTCTTTTTGCCTCTTGTCTTCTGCTCACTGTAGCACTTAAACTTTTCTTATTTCAGAGTTATCTCCTATGGGACCTGATACTCTACCAGGAAGCTGCATAAGTCACCTTGGCAAACTAGACCCTAGCTTTGAGCTTCTCTGTGATTTCAATTATCACCATTACCCAACCACTCCCAGATTTAAGATCAGGACTTGGACTAACCCACTTTCTCCAGATTTACAAGACATCATGAATCAAGTTTTGACCCTTCTGACATTTTCAGCAATTCATTTAGTCCTGGGAAAGTGTTCTTTAAGTATTATATTAGTCTTTCTTGGTTGCTTGTTGGTTCTTAGAAGGTAAACTCAGTCTTGGGATTTCTGAGAAAATATGTGTGTGTATGTATTGTGTATTGTATATTGTGTGTGCATGTGTATGTGTGTGTTTTAATTTTATTGGAAAGTTAGGCTTACTAGGAACCAGACAACAGTAACAACAAATTAATAGGATTGGATATAGGTGGAGGTTTCCCGTTCATTTTCCAGCTGCCCAGACCTGAAATAACCATACAGAAACTATATTATTACAACACTGTTTGGCCTATTAGTTCACACTTCTTGTTATCTAGTTCTTATATCTTAAATTAACCCATTTCTATTAATCTGTGTTTTGTCACATGGTTGTGACCTTCCAGTAAGTTTCCATCCAGCGTTCAGTGTCTGTCTCCTGCAGCGGCTACATGGCTTCTCTCTTTCTTTTCCTACTCTATATCTCTATTCCACCCTGGCTATATTCTGTTAAACCACTGGCCAAAAGTAGTTTCTTTATTAACCAATGACAATAAAACATATTCATAACATAGAGGGGAATCTCATATCAATTGAGCAGTCAAAGTTTACTCAAGATTTTTATTTCATCTTCTACTTTGGGACAATATACTCCTGACTCCATGACTAACTTTTTGCAACATCTCAGGGACCACAGGATGGAAAGAAATGTCTTAAAGCTTTGTGGATAAACTCATGTTTCATAATATGTCCTAAGTCCCTCAAAGTTCAAAGCAATTATTGAAACTTTCACTTCATTTACTATATAAGTATTTTTGTTCAAAGTAAATGGCTATGTGCTGGTTAGTTTCATGTCAGTTTGACACAGATAGAGTTATATGAAAAGAAGGAACATCAATTGAGAAAATTGATAGCAGTTGTCTCTAAAGTTCAGGCTGTGGGGCATTTTGTTAATTAGTGATTGATGGGGTCTTGTAGATGGAAGCTTCTGTCCTGCTCAGTCCTGCAGCCATTTAGTCCCAAGGAAACATACAGAGACTTACACTAATTATAAACTGCTTGGCCTATTATCTTACAATTTAAAATTAACCCATAATTCTTGTCTATGTTTAGAAACATAATACAACTTGGTACCTTTTCTCGGTGCAGTTTCTCATCTTGCTTTCTCTGCATTTGGGTGGTGATTGACTCTCTGCCTTTCCTCTTCCAAGAATTCTCTTAGTCTGATCACTCTTCATATACTTCCTGCCTGGCTGTAGGCCAATCAGTTTGGCTATGGACCAATCAGGGATAATGGTCTTGTATACTGTAAAGATTTATCACTTGTATTTTTTAAATAAAACACTGATTGGCCAATAGCCAGGCAGGAAATATAGGTGGGGCAACCAGACTATGAGAATTCTGTGAAGAGGAAAAGAGAGATGTGGTCACCAGCCAGACACAGAAGAAGCAAGATGAGAATGCCTCACTGATTAAAGGTACCAAGCTATGTGACTAAACATAGATAAGAATTATGTGTTAATAATTAATAATAAGCCTGAGCTAATAGGCAAAACAGTTTATAATTAATATAAGCCCCTGTGTGTTTCTTTGAGACTGAATGGCTATGAAACCAGGAGGGAAAGAAACTTCTCTCTAGAGGTCTGGCCCAGCCAATCTTGGGTGGTGTTGCCCCTGGACTGGTGATCCTGGGTTCTTTTAACAAAGCAGGCTGAGAAACTCATGATGAGCAAGATACTAAGCATCACCCCTCCATGGTTTCTGCATGAGCTCCTACCTCCAGAATATTGTTCTGTTTGAGTTACTGTCCTGGCTTCCTTTAGTGATGGACTACAATGTGGAAGTGTAAGCCAAATAAACCGTTTCCTCCCTAACTTGCTTTGGTTATGGTGTTTCATCACAGCAATAGAAATTCTAACTGTGATAGGCTGATTTAAGAATCTTGTCTTTCCTAGAGCAAGTACCTCATACTTGTGTCCTTGGGATTACTTTTAGACTGGAGTATACCTCATTTCTCTGAAAAGAGAATGACTTATCAGGGATCTTAAAATGTCAGTCTTGAACTTTTAGTCCCATGTCCCAGACTTGGACACACAATCACAGAACAAGAATTTCTGTCTCCATTGCATGCATTGTACTTAGTTCACTTTTTCTTTTCACAGTGCTCTGCAAAATCTTTCTTTCAATAAATACAGTTGTAAAACTCTGCCCAGGTACTGTTTCTTCTAGGATAACTCTCTAACTATAGGTGATGATTTTATGTAACTGTGCACTTATGCATCCTTTACATGAGCTATATCCTGATGTGACTTACTGTCATTTATACATGCATACCTGTTTTGAGAGATACATGCTGTTGCACCCTATCTACCTTACTATATCTAACTTTAAATGGTCCATAATGATAGTCAGTCTTTGGATTTTCAATAAAATTGCAAGCAAATGTCTTATAGTTGGGGTTATATCTTTAGTTATAGTATTTCAAGTCAGTGTATGGACTTTATGGAAGGAACATTATAAATTTTATGTGCATCTGTACAATTGCATGGCGAGATGGAATGTTGCATCTGAAAACTGAACCAGATTATTATTGTTAAGAAATATGTACAAAAGATTCACCTAAATACACATGTAATTATTTCCCCTATATTATAGAATATCATCTGCTTTACAATATTAAATCTGAAGTTTTGAAGTTCCCTGAAGAGGACATTTTCAATATTCCACTAGTATTTCATATTCTGAATTAGTATTCATTAATATTCAACTACTGTGTTACTTTCTAGTCCCATAGATAAATTTTAAGAAGAACACAGGAAAAATGGGACTCATGCCAACAAATAGGACAACAGCTACAGTGTAAGCCACATTGAGCCAAATGTAGAACATACCTATATATATGTATACTAAATGCATAACTATAACCTGCTCAGTCTATATATTACTTGTATGTAATTGTAAGGGATAACTGCTTAGTACTGGATAAGCAATTGGTGTGTTCTTCCCTGGGAAAGATTATTTTTCTTACTCTCAGTATTCTTTAGTTGCCCAAAGTTGTAGTTAGAGGCCACTTGTTTGTTTCTGGCTGCTCAGCCTCGACATAACCACACAGAAACCGTATTATTTACATCACTGTTTGGCCTATTAGTTCTAGCCTCTTATTGGCTAGCTCTCACATCTTAATTTAACTGATTTCTACTAATCTGTGTATCACCACATGACTGTGGTTTACCATTAAGGTTCCAGCTTGTCTGGTCCTGGCAGTGGCTACATGGCATCTCTCTGACTCTGCCTTCTTTTTCCCAGCATTCAGTTTAATTTTCCCTGCCTAGCTCTACTCTACCTTTCACACACCAAGGCAGATTCTTCATTCATTATAAAAGCAACACATATACAGAAGGACTTCCCACGCTATATAATGCTTTGTCTAAGGTTGAGGACCCAGCATCCTCCCCACGCCCATTCATATTAACATGTCTATTGATATCATCTTTGATCAGATCAGCTTATGCTTAGGGAGTTATGTTGATGAGATTTCATGATTGTAGCTTCTGATGTTCCTATGAGACACAATCTCACAGCAAACTCCCTGTTTGTCTGGTTCTTATCATCTTTTCATCCCCTCTTGCACAATGATTACTGATTTTATGTGCAGGAATTCTATTTGAGACGTATTAGCTGAGACTGGCCTCAGCAGTTCTTCATTTTGATAGGTTATGGTTTTCTATAATTGTCTCTGCTGCAAAGAGAAGTTTCCTTGATGAGGAGTAAGGATTAATCTTATCTGTGCGTAGAAAGGCTGAATATAGTTGGGGATTATAGTATTTTAATAGATTGGTAGTTTAAATTCTCTTCCAAGATCCATGACTTTATTAGTTCTGGGTAGTTGGCTAGGTTTCCAGTACCAGGTGTAATCTCTCTATTGTTAAGTGAGTCTTAAGTACAATTGAAAAGCTGTTGGTTACTGTCAAGATATTTATGTCATGCTGGTCATTGTGGTGGTTCATAGGCATGATAGCTAGGCAGGATTGGTGGTTATTTTCCTCCTTTGGAAGCTTGGATGGTGCCTTCTGGTACCATGAAAGCCTGTCTTTGGGGAGAAGACTTTAGGTCAGATCTAGCTCATGGGTGTCTGTGTACCTTCATGGTGTCTTCAGTAATAGGGCCTTACCTTCCACCTCTTGAAAACAGCCAAGTACAGTGACAATAGTCTATAATGTTTTAGAGTTTCTTGGACAATCCTTCTCAACAACTGAAAGGAAGGCTTCTCATGCATGTTGATGGGTTTTTGTAAGATGGTGTGTGATACTCAGAGGAAACATTGTCACGGGAGGATTTCACTCTTAAGTAAAATTTTAGGTATTTTAAGGTAGAAAATTGGTCTTTTGGGCCTAACAAAGAACAAAAGGGATTTGACTTCAGATGGTAGAACTTTCCGAAGGATTGATATGATCACTGATAACAAGTGATGCTTTTGTAGCATGCTGAAATCAGTCAGCATCTTTCCAAAAACATAAGCAAAATCAACTACTTGAGTTTACTGTGGTTATTTACATATTAATCATGGTTGTCCAAATAGAACATCTTATTTGACTCTGGTCTTCACTGGAAAGAAATCATTTATTAATAAAGAATTAGATATGATATAAAGGTAGATAGACCTGCTGACTATAATTCCACAGTTTTACCATGTTGCAATTGTTTCAAACCAAAATCTAAAATATTTCCACTTAATACCACTTGGTGTCACTGTGAGTCTATATGTATTTGACTAAGGCCAGTCCTATAGTTCAGACAAGTAACAACTTTTTCGTTTTAAAGAGATGTTTTCCAAAATAACAGAGAATGGATCTACTAGAGTTTAACTAACATTCCCCCATTTTTTCTTCATAAACATAACAGTGATCAACTGAGTTTATTTCAAAAGACAACTTTTCCCAAACAAATAAAAAAATTTAATTAAAAATAAAAAGGTTCATTTGCTGCATCTAAATCTCTTGACACCTTGAGTGGAAGCAGAGATATCAGGAAGAAACCCTTGAAAAATATTGTCAAGGTTAAATCAATGCAAAATGAATCGGTATGTTTAGAATTGATTTCTTACAACTTGTAACTTGATTATTACAGACACAGTTTCATTCTTCAGAAGATATTAAAAGGACTTAGATCTACTAAGATAGGTATGAAAAATAATTCATATTAGTATTTATAGAGACGTGGCATTATTTACATACATTCAGTCTGATAATTATAATCATTCGTTTATTTGCTTTTGTTTAATATTTTACAGCTGACTTTTATCTTAGTGACTCTGATGAGAGAGGGAAAATGTTAAGGAAGCCTAGGGAAGGCAGCAGGAACAAAGGAGACAGGAGAAATATCTGTGAGTTGTACTCCTCTTCATTTATAAGTGTGTCCAAGGATTCTTGCAACATCTGGACATTTAACCAAACATCCTCCTAGTGCTCGCCAAGCAAAAGAATACTTCATGACTTAAAAACAATGAAAACAAATGATACCAAAGTGAAAAGAAATGGACGTCTCCAACTCTTGTAATTCTAAGTACTGTAACTTTCATTTAGGATCAAAGAGCAGCTGGATAAAGAACCAAGCCGCACTGCTTTTTTATCTTCAGGCTGGTACAGAGTTTTCACTAGATGTCTAGACTGTGTGGGAAAGCACCCAGTGCAGGCATCTTCTGGGTGCTTTCTGAACTTCAAACTCAATACACCCCTGGATCAGTTGCCTTCTGTCTGATTTGTCTCATCTGAGTCCAGTCTCAGCAAACAGCGCAGTTTCTCTAAGCAGAAGCCTGGTCGGCCACATAGTCTTCTCCTTTCTCTTGATTCCTACATTTATTCATTCTTGCATCCTTGGCTGGCTTTTTTTTTCTTTGTAAGTACAAATCTCTCTCATCTATTTTCAACTCTTTATCCCCATAGGCAATGACCTAGTTCAACTGTTTAATATCTCTTTTGGAAAGGGGAAATCTGTCTGAACTCGTTTTGTTCTTTGTTCGAGATAGAGTTTCTCTGTGTAAGGACTGATTCCCCTCCCACAGCTTTTCAGTTGCTGGGATTATAGGTACGTGCCATGACACAAGGCTCATTTTGAACCCTTTGCGGTAACTTCTCTTTTCTTGTCATCTAGATTGTTAACCAATCACAGCAATCTAACTGTGCCACAAACTTGCTCAGAATTTTCCAGTAGCTAACCAGCCACTAGTGTAAAGTGCTCTTTCCTGTTACATAAGGACACACACTTCAGTGTGTGTTCCAAATCTAACATTACGGAAACTCAGTTACCAGGCAAGCTCCAGGTATGTTGGGTAAACGAATGAAAATAAGTGAGAACAGACAATGAGATTGGGGGCTAATGAATTCCTACATCCATCAGTGCCCATCTTCATTGTCACCTCACCCTGACAATTTCTTCTATGACTACTAAAGGCTTTTTGTTGTTTTGAGTTTGGGAATCAGGAAAATGTAGGAGAAGGCGAATATGATAAAACCTATGTAAATCTCTCAGTTATTGCTTTGTGAAAATTAAGCTCTGCTTATAAATATACGTTTTGTGCCAACTAGCTAATGAGCTGCTTTATGCCGAAATGGAATCTATGTTTAGACTCTAGCGTATGGCTCGAAGATGCTGCTGATGCCCTGTTCTTCATGAGGTAGCTTGGAGCCATGGCTGTGAAGAACGCTGTTGTGAAATTCTGACTTCCTCAGACCACTGGATAACCTTGGCTAAGTTAGTCTACTCCAGTTTCTCCTAAGCAAAGTTAAAGTAGCAACCTTAGCCTATCCTCGACAGGCATGTTAATAAGTATATTTCTCCCAAAGTGCAATGGACCCATTTTCATTAGTCATAGCACTACAATAGCAGTTCAGTGTCCCTGGTTTTCCTTGTTATTTACAGCTCACTCCAGCAAAAGATGTTCTTGAAGGGACTGCGGGGTGAAAATTGCAATATATGCTGATGTTCCAAATAAGTTGCCAAGAAAATAATAATAAAAAAGCAATCAGGGTTGCAGGAGCCCTTCTGATTTCCATCCCATCTAATCATGAGATTCTATTGCAAACTAATTTTCCTATCTCTTTTCTCCAATTCAGATCTGCCAATACTTCGGGACTCAATTTATCATCTCCCTTTTGGTTCCTTGCCTGCCAGTGTGCCTGGGCTCTGGACATGATTTATGGCAAAACTGATCCTGACTCTCGGTATCTATGCTCTGGGTTTTAAGCACAAATGCCTAAATGTGCAGTAACAGAAGATTAAGCACCCTTACTACATGTGTGCAGCTTTTGCCTTCCCAATCATTTCTGCTGAATGATTAATTTCATCTTTAGAGTCAAACAAATGTATTATATCACAATTTATTTCTCCCTCTTTCTCGAGGATATGAAGAGGAAAAGATAGGACAAAAAGGAATTTTTTTAAGAATTATCTGTAAAATTATGGTTTTTTAAAACCTTTTCTACTTGCCACCCTGTTAACCCAAGAAATTTTTATGTGGTTCCCCAGGTGCACAGGTTCATAAAAATTATGATCTAAATACAATATTTAATGATAAGAAATCAAAAAGAAATTTATTTTAAAAACAATTCTTGATGTACATATGATTTTACAACTTTTAATGATGAAAGCAAAATTGGATAATAATGAAATGGATGTGCTTGTTTATTTTTACATAAAGAGCTAAATTTTGACTGAATATTTAATACTGGCGAATGTAGAACATCAGCAATGCTTTTCAGAGTTTATCAGCACTTTTATCTAGTAATTCAAAACACTAAAAATACTATTTTATATGCTGGCTCATTTTATGTCAACTTGATGTGGAGAAGAGAGATCGTCGAGAAAATGCTTCCATAACAAGCCTCTAGCATCTTTTCTTTATTAGTGGTTGATGTGGGAGGGCCCAGTCCACTCTGGGCTGGTTGTCCTGGGTTCTATAAAAAGAAAGCTGAGCAAACCATAGAGAGCAGCCTGGAGCCAGAACCCATCCATGACCTTGGCTTCAGCTCTTGCCCCCAGGTTCCTGCTCTGTTTGAGTTACTGTCTTGACTTTCATAAAAAATGAACAGTGAATCAGAAGCATACGACAAATAAACCCTTTCCTTCCCAAGCTGCTTTTGGTGATGGTGTTGATCACAGAAATAGTCAATTAATACATAGTGCAGAATGGAAGATGTATGTGCATTGCATTTCAGAAATGACTGAGAAATCTCTTCTAATATTAAGCCAAAATTTATTTAATTTTTTAAAAAATAAAATTAAAGCCAACAACTTATAAAATAGCATTTTAAATTTTTATTTTTTGTGTGAGTGTCTGTGTGTGTGTGTATGTATGTGTGCATGTGTGTGCGCATGTGTGTGTGTGCATGTATGTGTGCATGTATGTGTGCATGTGTGTAGATGTGTGCATCTATGTCCATGTGTGTATGTGTGTGCATGTGTGTATGTGCATGTATGTGTGCATGTATGTGTTCATGTGTGTGTCGGCCAGAGGTGGATGTTGGACGTTTTTCCTCTAATGCTCCTAACTTGTCTTTTTTGAGAAAGGAAATCTTACTGAACTAAGAGCTCACTGATTGGCTAGACTAGCTGTCCAGAAAGATTTAGAGAGCTACCTGTATAAGTGCCTCTAATTTGAGGTTTATAGATGTATTCTAATGTGCCCAGCTTTTCAAGTGAGTGTTGGAGGCCCAAAAAACTCAGGGCCTCCTATTTGTAAAGCAGGCATTTTATAACAACTTAACTCACCTCTTCTTAAATAGCAAGTTTTAAAATCAAGAATTCTAGCACAATCCCATTCAAATATAAACTAATTTCATATTTACATACTGAAGAATGGTGGTAGAAAGACATTGTTTCTGTTCTCTGCAATTAAAAGATTACACTTCTATATGGACAAGAAACACTGTAACGGTAAAAGCATCATGATTCATGATATAGCAGTCTTAATTCAGAGCCAAGGTGTTTAAGTCAGTGTTTGTTGGTGTTGCATGGTGTGACAAGACATGCAGGGCAAAGTGTGCATGTTTCTGTTCAGACCAAGGCTGCACAAAATTGCACAGCTCAACATGAGCTAACACTGCTAGCTGATTTCTTTTGTGTCTGATTGAGGTAGCTTTTTGCCAATGTGTGTTCAGAGATATTGCCAGATTTTTCATGACGTCCACAACATAAGTATGAGGTCCTGATCTACAGCTTAAGAAACTCGAACATAGCACACCAACATCAGAATGGATGACTAAAATATCCATTTCAGTAGACTATCATTGATACCATTGCTGGATAGTTGTCTTTCTAAACATTGATTCTATACATGAGGAACGAAAAACAAATCAAGATTTAAGGGAGAAAAGTTCAGTGGTACTGGGAATTAA
>JAQHUG010000303.1:593313-616109 GCA_028555095.1 Dicrostonyx torquatus | reverse complement strand
GGTCTTCTGTAACCACATCTCCTTGGAGGAGCTGTAGGGTGCTGCAGAGCTGGCATGTCTCTGTTAGAGGCTCTTTTGTTAAATGCCATACCCTCAAATCTGTAAAGGCACTTGAGAGTTGGGTACCATTACCTGTTATTTAAACTGGGCATATAAGCTAAATTTAGATGTGTGTTTTAATAAGTCAAATATACTAATATATGTGGGTATTCTTATCCAAGATGGTGGTGGGGTCAAAATGGTAGTTACCCATGTGTTTGTATTTTCCAGAGCTCTTTTAGTCTGGAGTTATCTTACAATGAGTACACATGTACACAAAAACATAAATCCACATACTTACACATACTATGACCATATCATTCTAACAGAGAAACAAATAAAACACTTTTAGAAACCTGTGTCACCTGACCAATTTAAAAAGTCCTGGCGTAGGTAGATGGCAAATCCAGTAAAGCACAGAGGTGGTCCCATTAAGGACCAGATTAGCAGATGCTGTGTGTGAGAGGGAACAGAAACATAAGGACGAAACATTTATACAGTTTTAGAGTGGAAAAATGGATCTATTGTAGAGAGTCCCTGCCTGAGACAAACAGCAAACAGCAGGAATGGGGGAAAGGGACAGGAAAGCACAGCAAACAGCTAGAGGGGGGAGGGGAGGGACACAGAGTGAGACAAACAGCAATTAGCTAGAGAGCAGGCAGCTGGGGAGCAGGGTGGGAACCATGGGCTACAGAGCCTCGTTGGCTTTAGATGTTAACCCCAACTTAAAAGGATTTTTGTAAAAGGCCACCCAAGGGCATTTTAGAAATCAGCTAAAATCACAAGAATCCATTAGAAGTCCATGCTGTGGGACTCAGGTTTGTCACAGTGCATACTCCAGGGACAACCCTTGAGTCAAAAATGGGGGTGCATGAGAAATGAGTGGGGATGTCTCCAAACACCTACATCTCATCTCAGTGAAAGTCCAGCTTTTGCAGCATTGGTCAGGCTTGTGGTGCATCCATGACTTCAACAGAAAAAAAAAAACCCGAAACCCAGTGGGTGCCTACCAGCCTTGCACTTCAAAAAGGGGAACTCACCCTGTAGCTGATCTTGCCTGCTTTTCCAGCATGCAGTCTGAGCCCTTGGGAAAAACAAATCCTCTCAGTGAGAAACCACCATCTGTTAGGTATAATCTTAAAAAGAGCCTCTCTGCCAATGCAAATAATTTCAATTAAACCATATTAGACCAAATAAAATTTGCCCAAGTTTAATAAATGCAGCGCTCCTGGGTGGAACAGCATGGCGAGAGGGAGAGAGTGGGAGCCCATGCAAAACCCTGGGTACCACCTGTTCTTTTTCTCAATGGCAGCCAAAAGAGCATGTGGGAGTGGTCTTGACCCTCCCTGGGGAGGGGTCGGCACTTGGAGGTCTTCCTGGAGGTGGAGTCCCGACCAAGGTGACTCTCAGAGGGAGGAGTCTTCCCAGCTGGGCATTACACCAGCCACTAGCTGATGGGGAGGCCCTATTTCCTACTCAGTAATTCCCCTCATCAGAAGCCACAAACACTCCATACCCAATTTGGCCATGTCTCCTTTCTCTTTTCCTTGATGTCATATGCACTTCTGACCATTAACCAATTCTTCCCTGTTACATGTAGTTGCAGGGCCTGTCCCACAGCCCAGGTAGGTGTTGCAGGTAGATGCTCACATTGAAGGTGCATTCCTCTTGCTTCTTTCTCTCCTCTGTTCACGAGTGGTGTGTGTCTGTCTGTGTGTGTGCGCGTATGCGCGCGCATGTGTGTGTGTGTGTGTATGCGTATGTGTGTGTGCGTAAGCGTGTGTATGTGTAGACATGCCTTCCAGGTCCTGTGTGTTTGAAAGTCAGAGGACGACTTTGTGGAGTTGAATCATTCCTTGAACCATTATGTGGCTTCCAGGGATTGAACTCAGATTTTCAGGCTTGCTCTCCAAACAGCTTTACTGGATGAGGCATTTCTCGGTCCCCATGAAGGTATGATTATCTGTCTATCCTTGGTATCAGATGTTGTAATATCTGTTAGCCTAGTCTGTAATGTTGCGATCTACTGGCCTGGTCTGTCACCTGGGTATCCTGTCCCTTTAAGAGACAAGCTCTGCCCACTTCCAACCTCCCCCTCCCTTTCCACTGAGGCAAGTGGATTCCAGCCTCCTCTCCAGCCTCAGCTGTTGCTTTCTCTTTGTCTGCCCTTCTTCGAGAGAGGCAGCTTATGCCTTTCTCCTCTTTCCTTTTCCTTTCTCTCCTTCCCCTTTTCTCCCCTTTCCTTCCCCCTCCATAACCCCCTAAATAAACTCTATATCCAAGCTCTCTGCATGGCATTTCTATCTGTCTCTCTCCCACCACAGTCTCCCACCACCAAAGGGACCCACCAAGGCCTCAGGTGGCCCACTGCTGCCCCTTATGGCTACAGCCTCAGGCCACAAGGCATTATAAATAATACCATCAGCTCTTGCCCTTCCTCCCTTTCTCTGAGACAGGTGTGGATTTCAGAGTGCTGGAATCCCCTTCACTGATTTTCTGCTGAAATGGTTTCTTTCCTTAATTTGTCATGTCTGTGCCCAGCCCTTCACTATCTTTCATTAATACCCCTCTTCCGTTCCAACACAGTGTGCCTCCCTGATCTGCAGTGCTTTGCTAGCTCCTGCCAGGGGTTACTACCCAGCTTTCCATTTTGGTTTTTCATTTGCTCCCTCACAGCGGAACCAGGAATTTGGTGGGATGCTTTGTATCACTTGTATCATATCAGAGGGCTTTACTCTGGTAGCTCAAATGTCCTCCTTTGTGGAGGCGGGTCTCCCACCCCCATTTTTGGATTTGGGGGTTGTTGACCACTATTGTTCACAGGAATCAGTGCTTTCATTCTCACTGCTTCTACTCTGCCTTTTGGTAGGACCAATTTTTCACCCCAAATAGGAAGGGTTATGAAGTCTGTGAATTATGAATGTCTGTTTTTCCAGTAAATAGCAAGCCTGGAGTGGCAGACAGGGATAATTTCTTAGTGCTATTAATAGCTTAGAGATGTTGGGAGATGTGTTATTTACACAAATATCACATGGCAGAAAGTGGATTAAGTACTCTTTAATGCACATTCTGGATGTTAATGCTATCCTAAAGCAAAGAAGCACTATTGGGGGTGAAATAAGGTGGCAGTAGATGAAGGCAGTAGGGCTTCTAGTCAGGTGCAGATTCTTCATAGACATAGCATGGGGGTGAGCAGGTGGGTAAAAGTGTTTGCTGCTCAAGTATTATGATATGAATTTCAATCCTCGGAACCCAAGTTACAAAACCTGAATAGAGAGAGAAAGATTACTGGGGCTAGCTGTGTTGCATAACACTTGGCTCATTTGAAAGAGCCTGTCTCTAGGGAACAGTGCATAGAATGATGAGCAGTACGCCTGAAGCCTTGATTTAGCTTCCAGTCATAGACATATGTTCCCCTTCCATGAACATCTACTACACACATGTCCAATACAGGTATATCTAACACACATTACACATACCACACACACATGCACAAACACTCACTCGCACACACACTTACATACATTTACACCACTCACACTCATACATACACTTGCACACACACAAACACATACACGAGCACACACAGATGCACACACACATTATATGTATTGCCTTGTAAAATGTACAGTTTAAACGAAGAGTTGAGAGGATGTATGGCTCCTGTTGGACGCTATTGAGTAGCTCTCTTAATTACCAGCCCCTTTGAGTCTTCATTGGCCAACATACATAGGACTGTATTTCTAGAGAACCCTCTGACATCAATTGCCAGAGACAGGGATAAAAGCTGACTGTGAATCTTGTATGACTGCTCTCATCTTACAGAAAACTTAGCTCTGGCACAATTTTTAGCTCACAGTCAAATTCATTCCAATCTGGTTATGACAGCCTGGCATGTCTCAGGTAATAGCCAAATATATTAAGATTCTAGAACTTTCTGGAACTAGAAGACTGTAGCTATATTGGGATGAAGTGACACTATTGGAGCATCTCTCTGAAAAATCAAGACCATTCTTTTCCTCCCACAGCTGGAACAATGATCACCAGGCCTAATAGCATAGTTAACACTTTAATTGCTGTAACATCTGAAATTGCCAGCAACACATAAAAATAAAATCCATAAGCAAAGAGTGTATGATTCCACTAACATTGGTTTCTCTTTCCTTTCCTTAGAGGGGTGTGAGATGTAACTGATCAATTGGCTGTTAAATAGTCAAAAGAAGGAATTTATTTATTAGGGAAGAAATCGAGTCAATCTCATGCAGAAGGACTGCGGCTCTAAACAACCTACATGGTAGAAAAGTTAATACTTCCTTGCAATATTCAAAAACACATTGGTGGTAGAACCATCAAAATACAGTTGGTCTTGACATTTTTCTCTTGGGTGATGTCAAATTATATTATAAAGTAACAAATGAGACTAATATATTTAACACTCTCATACATGCTGTGTCACTGTCTCTCTGTGGCTGACTTTGACTGGGCCGTCTTTATTCTAGGTCTTACTTGGTGTCCCTCAACAGTTTGAGGCTCTTTTGCACCAGAGAGAAATCTGTAGATTTGAGATCCCAATTCTTTTCCAATATTTTCAGAAAAAGCAGTCAATTATGCAATCCACAATTGACTTACATATCTCCTTTTACACATCATTGATAATAGATGTCTCTGCCCAATGAGTTGGGTTTGATATACATATTAACACTGATAATTAGGACTGAAGGAAGTTTGGTTTCTCCTAGAACATTAACAGTATTGTAGAGAAAGTCAGAAGAAGTGGTTAGGAATACTGCACCTCCAGCCTCAACAGAAAAAACAAAGTTCTTCAGAAAATTTAGTAGAAAATAATAAAATTTCCTACTAACTCTCAAGTATTAAGTTAACATAACAAATAAACCAGTATGATTAATTTTCAGTATGAGATGTGTTTTAGAGTTAATCAAAGAATTATAGATGAGCAAGGGCCTTTCTTCGCTGGCAGCCAGTGCTGGCTGGACTGGGTACCCTCAGTTTACCTTAGGGTTGCAATGTTACAGCCAGTCTGTGGGCTGAGCCTACTTAGAAAAATAGGGAATCTAAAGTTCCAAGATATACACTAGATAAGGATTTATATCCTAAGCCAATATGATGGTAAATCTGGGAGCAATGCTATACGCTGGGGAGATTGTGCCTTCTAGGGAATTCTGCCAGTGAGAACTAAAGAGGGCAGAGAAAAAAATCAGGGACACAAAGCCTACTGCTTTGTTGCAAATTTACACATCGTTTATTTTTGTCTTTTTTACTACAGTAACATCCTGCTTTACAGGGTGGTAAAATAAAGTTTCACTGTTGCTACCGAGTTTTCCGTACTGGTAGTATGAAGCAGGAATCATTGTCTCCACTTTGGTAGGAATGGCTTTTGCCACCTTCAGTTATGAAAGAAGTCTATTAATTAATCAATGATGTAAAATAATACTACTATTGAGCAAATTTTTAAATGTTGAATCTTTTGGGTTAATCCAATTGCATAGCATTTGTATTATCTGACGTGTGTGCTACCTAACACAATACAACTTTGCAAAGATGACTGTGCAAGAGTACAACACGACTGGATTTAATCAGATAATGGGACTCCAGTCATTTTTCATCTATTTAATTATGGAATAGCCTTCCAAACTTTAGAAGAGATTATCAAATGAATTGAGGCTGATTGAGATGTTGCTTTCTTTTGTTTCCCATTATTTCTTCTTTATTTCTATTGTGTTTTCTCTTAATTGCCAGACTATATTATATTTTTCTTTTTTCTTGTGATTGGAGGATCAGCTGACTAGAGGTTGGCTATCTGGAAGAGGGCCATCACTCTTCATAGTGAAGAGCTCCTTTTTGGTGAACAGGATAAGGTCATAAATAATTTCAATTAACTGCTTATCTAAACAGGACTGACCAAGCCAAAAAGTCCAGGTGGACCCGCTGATATCCTGTGAGAGCATCCAAGGAGCCCCTTTTCCAGGGATCAAAGGAACTTGGACTGGCCAAATGGCCTTCTATTGATTTATAGTGAATACTTATCACATATGCCCACAAACCCTATACCATGCCTGAGAGCTGTGCTTGTAAGCTATGCTTGTGATCTTTTCCCTATAAATACAACTTCAAATCGTAGATCAGGGCTTGCTCAGCTTTGGAGGGCAGGCCCGTTTGCAAACGTTTCCGGATTAAACTTTGTGCCTTTGCAGCAATTGGTGTGGTTCTTGGTGGTCTTTGGGGTGCATGACCATGAGTTGCCCCCACAAAATTGGGGTCCAACAATATGTCTTGTTATCTATCTCTTTGACATGCTCCTAATGATAAACAGTAGTAGTCCCCTACTGCCTGTTTTCATCTGAGGCATTTTCAGTTTGTAGTCACAAATTCTTAAAACTAGAGTATTAAATGTTTCCATTGACAATTAAAATGTGACCAATAAAAACTAACATGAAAAGTTTCCTTTCATGGTTTAAATTGGCATTAACATCTCCAAAATTCAATCATTTGAATAGATTTTATAGCTTGTCATTGAACCAGTAGACATTTGTGTCAGAGAGCATGCAAAAATAGTCTTATCAGAGCAGAAAATGAAATCTTAAAAATGCAAAGAGTTTTAAGACCTATGGAACACCTGTTAAGCATTAGGGATGAAATCAGAATCTTAAATATTTTTCAATTAAAATACAATTACATCATTTTCCCCTTCCTTTTCTTCTTTCTAACCCCCTTTTATGTGCCTCCACCTTGTTCCCTCCGTAACTCATGGCTTCTTTTATTTTATTATATGTATTAGAGATAAGTGTAAATATATATATATATGTATACATATACATATACATATATGTTATATAATTTGTATAAAATGGATAATAAATTAGGGGGTTGATCCTCAGGGAAGAAACTTCTACTTTAAGTAGACCTTATTTGCCCATAAATCTTGTTTAGGTATGGGGTCCATGAGATGTCCCCCTCCACATTAACCTATCTATTGATATTGTTATTGTTGTGGTTCTGGCACTTTAAAAGTCACGCCCAGTCCCTCCCCCATCTGCTGAGGCAGGCTGATCTTCAGCTTCCGGCCTGAGAGCTCTCTCTTTCCTGTCTTCCTCTTGGAGAGGCAGGTTCTGTCTCTCTCTCCCCACTTCCCTCCTCCCCCCACTTCTGTCTGTCTCTCCTCTGTCTCCTCTCTTTCTCCTTCTCTCTCTCTGTCTCTCTTCTTCTCCCCTTTCCCATCCATAACCCTAATAAACATTTAACTTTACATGGCGTGCCTATCCATGTCTCTGACTCCTGCCTGCCTGCCACGTGTCTCCCTGCATGAGATCTGCCTGGGATGCTCTCAGGGCCGGCTGCCTGCCGCCACATGGCCTGCTACCACTGCTTGGGAACCTACAGCATCTCTGCTGCCTACTGCTGCCAGGGGTCCTGCAGCATTTTTATTTTTTTATAGCAGTTATTCTCCAGGTACTATTTAAACAGCCATATTGTTGAAGTAGCATGAGAGCTCCCTGTCATTTCTAGTAGAAATGATCACAGAGCAGACATTCTGGTCCTCTGACTCTCAAAATCTTTTTTTCTTTTTCTTTTCTTTTTTTCTTTTTTGTGTTTTTAAGTCAGAGTTTCAATATAGCTTTGGTGCCTAGCTCTTGTAGACCAGGCTGACCTTGAACTCAGAGAGTTCTGGGATTAAAGTCATGCACCACTATCATCCGACTTCCCATTATCTTTATTGCCCTCTCTTCCATGATGTTATCTGAGCTGTGGGTACAGAATCTTCATGGAGATCTGGGTACTTATTCTGTGATCCTATGGATAAGGACTCTCTGGAACACCCTGTTTTCCACTTGGGATCATTTTAAGTCTATGTGATAATTAAGTTAAGAAGAATCAAAGTTTCCTTGGAGTTGGGTTACCTTAGTGAGCTGTTAGTTAGAGGAAAGATTTATTCCATTATCTCTGTTTATCTCTCCCTACTTCTTCTCCTCTTCAGGTCAAATATTAGGTAAGCTCATGGAAAGTAGATAAAAAGAAGAATCTTTTTCTCATGCTTTCTGATAGACTTAATAGAAATATACTAGTTTTTCTTCTGAGCTGAGTTACAATCCTTCCATTTTCCTAAAAGCACTGTTTTGTCCTTTAGATACGAGGAATTATGTATAATTGATGTTCTTAAAATACACTAATTACAGACCTGAAAACATATTAACCATCATAAATTTTTTTTTCCATGTCAATGTTGTGTTGATGTGATAACAGAATGCCTATCCTTTAAAACATAGAAGAGAATTTCACTTGCTAACTTCTCAAATGTGCAGTCTTGGGGAAAATAGTCTTTTGGTCTAAACTTACATCTCCTTTTCTATCTTGACTTCTGGACTTCCAGTGCTGTGGGAAGGGAGAAAGGAAAACAGACTAATTACTTGTAGCTGGAGCTGTTGTTTGGATTGGGGGTAATTGTGTGTTGCTGTACTTTCAAGTGGGAAGATCCAAGATGGGATTCAGCATGCCTGGACCTTCCCTGATGATTCCACTCATTTTCAGTCAGTTCTGATGAGGTAGTTCTGATTTTTTATTCTGTTTTATTATTACACATGGATGGGCAAGAAAATTAAAAGAGAATAACTTTATAAACATGCTAAAATGAGAACTCAAAACCAAACAAACCAGAACCAAGTATAGTGGGAAGGAGCAAGACTAGGAAATTCAATCCTGTATCTAACCCATGAGCCCTGGAGGCCAGCAGCTGTCTTTGATAGGGCAGCCCTGTTTGCTCTGCCCCAGGCAGAGAATGCGGACAGCTTCGCGTAGCACATCTACCTGCCTGAGGGGCCCCTATCCCTGGATGCAGCTCTGACACCTTCTTATGCTTCTCACTAATGGAAGGAGAGGCATTATTGCCTCAGGAGGAGTCCTGTGCTTGACTTGTAGCCCCTGTGATAAAGCCTTGGTGAGAGCAGTTTCTGACTGCTCAGTCAATGCTGAGATGCAATCAGGGCAAATGTCTTTCAAGTGCAGGTTGCAGGTGACTGGTGGGAGCTGCCGGACCAGCAGAAATGAAGATTTACATTTCGTGTGACTGCCCTTAGCAGTTATATGTGACAGGACCCCAGAGGAAGGACAAACAGAGCGTGAACAGCTTCAGTCTCTCCCACACAACACCGGCTTAGAGAATGAGCTGTGCAGAAGCAAATGCTTTAGCTGCTAGCTTCTGCCAACCCTGTGTGAGAAAAGCCTGGACCTGGAGACTCTGCTGATTGCGGGTCCAGAGCACACCTGGAGAACAAGTACCTGAAGACTGACTTGCTCTGTGAGCTCCCATTAGACCTCTACTGTCATGTCCGGCATCGACAACGAAAATAAAAGTGATCAACTTTGATCCTACTGTTGCTCAAGCCCCTTCACTGTTGTCAGTGCTCTTCTTGGCCGGAGCCATTTACTGCACTCTACCCTGTGTGTACACAATCCTCCTTTATTCTCACTAAACTTTACAAGGTCTGTGTCATTCTGATCCTTTCAGCCTGGATCCCTGAGAAGATTCCTACCTAAATCAGGCTATGAGCATTTAGTTCCCAATTAATCCAAGCAAACCTGCCACAGAGCACAGTCCCCACACTAGCCTCAGGTCACACCCCACCTCCTGTGGCTCTAACCCCCAGGTGGTCTGGTCCTGGCTCACACACCTTCCCCCACTACTACCTGTCCTTTTAAAACTGACAGGGCATTCCCCACTGTTTTTACTGTTTTTGTTCCCCACTCTCATCATGGAGAGTCAGCAGTCTGGAAATCTGAAACCCCAGCATATCTTTCTACCCATGGAGTGCTCTCTTCCATGGTTTCACTCTGCCCACACTTCCAGAAACCAGAGGGTACATTGTTAGCACTCCAAGACTTACAACAGTACTCTTCCACTTCCCATTTCTCCTTCTCAGTAGGAGAAGACTGGGGTTGAATCCAGGGCCAGCCTAGCATGTGCTAGGCAGATCTCAACAGTGGCTTAAACTTTGTTCTGAGACAATGTCTTGCTATGTTGTCAGTCTTTAGTCTTTGATCCTCTTGCTTCAACTACCCAAGTATACAGATGCAAACCATAGTGCCTGCTTGTTTCCGGTTTCTTGATTAAACAATGGTTAAGATCCTGTGACAAAAGCTATTATTTTGCTGTTGTTATGTTGAGCAATTTCAATTAGGTTCTAGCTATATTTTATTAGAATTTATTACTGTAAGCACTTTGGTGTAAAATGAAATATGGCAGGGACAAGGTTTGATAATCAATAACAAATAATCTTCTGAGAGACATATTTATTCACAGAAATCTCTTGGAATACAACCAGAATTTGTGGGAGGAAGCCAGGCATGTCAGCTCAGGAATACAAACAGCTTTCTAATTTATTCTTCTCAAAGATAAATAAGTGGTCTCAGAAGACAGAATCTCCAGTCACCGTCTTCAGGTGGTTCAGGAAGTATCTGTTGTGATTGGAATTCTCGCAAAGGCCTTTACTAGCCTCTCAGGGTTAACAGTATGTTTTTTAGAGGTTCTCTGAATCTGCTAAAATTTAATGGATGCTATGCAGGAGCCAAATAACATGATGCACTTTTATCGTTTTACTAATTATTTCACTTTTCTATGTGAACATGGCCTTGGTTTAAGAACCAGGGGTGTAAGATAAGCAAGATACACTCTTCTAAATGAGCTAATGGCAAAACAGGATAAGTAAGTGTAGAGTAGGAGATGCTGTGAAAGATGACTTGTGTTATATTGGAAGACAGCAGAAGGTATAAAGAAATTCATGAAGGGCAAACGAACAGTGTTTCATGTTTTGGGTTTTAATAGTTTATTTTTCTTGCTGTTTTGGTATACTTTCTCACTTTTAAAAGTTATGATTGGGGCTAATGGTGTAATTCAGTGATAAAGTGATTCAGAGGCATGTGCAGGGTGCTGATTTCAATCACCAGCATTAGTAAATAAATAAAATAAAAACAAAATTAAACATTGTCTTTGTTTTGTATTTTTTTTCTTCTGAAAATTGCAATCAAAGGAAAATGACACTCCTTAGCTGTTTGCTGTCCTGTTGGATGCTGGCTCTGCAGTGATATCATATTGATAGAGCTTTGTAGCATAGTAATGTAGTTAGTGGTTAGTGAATGAAAAAAGAAGTGAAAGGGAAGGCAGGAGTGCTTCTAGGTGTGGTTGGAGGAGAAGGCTTATTACAGATAAAAAGGAAAGCACAACTCGTGGCATCTGGAAGAGAGGTCAGAGGGGGAACCAGGGCACCAAAGGAAATTAGGGGAAAGAGGGGGAAAGGACCAACATAGTCAAAATGACTGAATTATATAGGGAAGAGCAACTGGGGAAAGGGCAGCCTAGTTCCTGGGCTGCAGAGTTCAGGGTAGGTGGTAGAGTAAGTCAGCAAGAAAGACCCTGTAACAGATAGGAACTGAGGGATGATGGGAGAACTTGGCATCCAGATCCACTTTGGTTTGTTCATAGACACCTCAGATAGCCAGTTTTCCTGGGAACTTGAGACCTTACTGTTGGAATGATGAGAAAGGCTAACATATGAAACTAGAAAACAACCGATGGTCAACCACTGCACATAGGTGGTAAATATTTTTCCTGACCAACAGACCTCTCTGCTGACACAAAAAATTCCAATCAGACCAAATTAAACCTAATTAGAAGGTGCCCAGGTGTAATGGCTGTCAGCGCTACCGGTTGCCCCTGCCCCCGAAAAACATAAAGAAGGGACAGACAACTTTAACTGAAAGACAACAGAAAACAGGGAGACCACATGTTCATTTACTGGGAGGCAGGTTAAATAGCCCGTGAGAGTGGTCTTGACAGTCCCTGGGGAGGGGTCACTGTTTGGTGGACTTTCCCAGAGGTGGAGTTTGGACTGAGGCAGGGCAGGGAGCTTTGAAATGGAATTTTCCACCCAGCATTCCAAAACTAGATGCTGGGGACTGGGGTGATGCCACCCAACTAAGCAATAGGTAACACTGGGTTTCCACAGATAAAATCAAATCATGTACTGGCTGTAAAATGATGCAGCTTTGGGGATGCAAATTAAATGCTCAAATCACTATTCTCAGTGTAATGGAATTTTTGAAAAGAGTCTGGAATGAACTGTCATCACATAATCTGAGTAAGTTATTGTCATGACCTTCCAACGTGATCAGAGAGACTTCACAGATTAAACTATAATTCTGTATCACATTAAACTGAGGCAATACTTTTATCCATTTTAATATGCTGACAGTGTTCTGTAAGAGGGACTCATTTTTGTTTAGTTAGTATCCATTAGCCCCTGAACAATAACCTAGTCATATAGTAACCAAAACTCTCTTCTCTTCTGTGTATTCTAGGTTAGAGTCATGTTATTGTATGTACATATCATAGTCTTATAGTAACCAAAACTCTCTTCTCTTCCGTGTGTATTCTAGGTTAGAGTCATGTTATTGTATGTACATTTCAGTTGTTTAAATACATCCAAGACTTTCTTCTTCTTCTTCTTCTTCTTCTTCTTCTTCTTCTTCTTCTTCTTCTTCTTCTTCTTCTTCTTCTTCTTCCTCTTCCTCTTCCCCTTCCCCTTCCCCTTCCCCTTCTCCTTCTCCTCCTTTCCTTCTCCTTCTTTTGCTGTTGTTGTTTTGTTTTTTTCTCTGAGTGCTCTTCCAACATCAGGCATACCTCATAAAACAAAGTTTGGAAAAGTTAGACTTCTTGCTTTTCCTTAAATGCCAATTATAACTTCATTCATAATTGCCACATCCTTTATGGTTCCAGGACATCAGTTTTAACCTTCCCAGTTGATTGTAATCTCCTAAAAGGCCGATACTGTAACATTAACTTTTAAATCTTTGTCATCTATGACAGTTTCTGCAAACAGATATTCTATAGGTACTTAGTAAATGGACAAAATAATTGTGGATTTATCTTTGAGGCTAGTGCCAACCTCAAGAGATATCCAAAATAACTTTATTTTCTGTCTGAGAGTTACTATGTGACGGACTAACTGCACTATTGTGGAAAGAACATCCGTGTTAAGCAACTTTATTTTCTGTCTGAGAGTCACTGTGTGACGGACTAACCGCGCTATCGTGGAAAGAACATCCGTGTTAAGCATTTGAAGTTGTTGCCATGTTCATTGTCTACTTGTTGAACAAGTTTCAGAAATTAACTTGAATTTTTTTTAAATAAACAAAGAAACAAAAGTCCCCAAAACACCAGGAATCTTGTTTTGTTTTTCATCCACTCAAAAATTCTATAATCCTTGAAAGTAAAGCATTGCTAAGCCTGTTGTTAAGTGTTATTCTAGCTCTGTGGCCATGGAGTTGAGATCAGGGCTCCCATTCTAAATCCAAATAGCTGTGTGACCCCACGTAAATCACTTACAATTTTACCATTAGTGATATTAAAATTGGGGATGAATGATGGGTCATTATGAGAATATATCACCGAAATTTTTTTGAAAGCACATTTGCAGTTTAGATATTAATTGCAGACTCCATAGAGCAACTAAGACCAAGCTACCTTTGTCTGTCATCCCACTATAGAAGTCCAATTACAACACTGTCTTTCTGCACTAGGTGTTATGCCTATCCTCCCTACCCATGGAGGGGAAAGAGCTATTCGCTTGCATCCAATCCTCTAAATGGCCTCCATTTTCCGTTTAGAATAAAACTCCACCTCTTTGGATGACTTAAAGGAACTTTCATAGCTCACAATCTCTAATTCCTTCTATGTTCTGGGCAGTCATTGCTAGCTTTTCGTTCCATGGATCTGTAACCCTTCCTATTCCCAGGTCCCAGGCCTCCGGACCTGCTGTTGATCTCTACTGAGCCTGTTATACTGAGTCTGTCATTCTCATCTTTCTTTAAACGTTAGCCCTTTCTTTACGACATATGTCACCTCAAAGAACACTGTATTTTCTTATCTCCAATACTAACTGACACTCAGTGACTCATCCAATGACATTCTAGAAATTAGGAAAACTGGATCTTTTGTATGTTTTAAAAATCACAATCTTATATGCAACCCTAGTTTATGACTTTTTGGAAGTTTCAATGTGTTGTGTTTGAGACAAAGTCCTATGATCTAAGTCAGTCTGTCTAGGAACTGAAGATCTTCCTGCTTCAGCATCTCATTCTGGAATTCCCCTCTGCTGTGCCTGGCTCTTGCATTACCTCAGTGCTAGAAAGAGCCACATCTTTTAGGAGTCCTCAGGGAATTTCTGACACAGCTCCACTTCTCAGCCACTGCTTTTTGTGAGTAACAGACTTTGCATTCACACTGTCTTTTATTTTATATGGAACATGGTGCACAGACTAGATCAGTAACTGAAATTGGTGCTGCTGTTTTTTATTCTTTTATACATGGTTTCAATAAGTAGTCTACTATGGCCTACAACATGCAATTCTTTTGCTTCAACCCCTAAAGTGTTACAATTTTATTCTCTAATGCTTCCATTTTCAATTGAGAATAAAACTTACGTAGCCTGTCCTTGGCTTAGTTCTCTAGTGTTTTACTATATGTCATACCTGGATAACCAATTTCTTTGGCAAATTATTATGGCGAATGCTTTAACACAGCTACACATATATTATATATATTAATTCCTAATCTTTAAATCTTTTCAGAGTTAAGAAACACTAAAAGTAGTTTCAAATTAATGGGTGACTACAAGTTTGGCAAAAAGTAGACACTAGTGATTCTGGGAAGTCACTTGTAACCTTGCCATCTGTGTCACTGACAAGTTCTAGTCTATGTTAAATTGATTGCAAAGATATATGTTTTGATTGCATAGATTTATTTCAGAAAATGTAAAAAATAAGGAAATTATTTTAAAAGCTATTGCCATGGTTTGGCACTGCATACTCTTCAAATTCCAATACTTTATTACATGTGAGATCTCAGCTCTAGTTCAGAAGAAGAGAAAGAGCCATGGTTTTAACTGTGAAGCTCTTGAGGCCTGTCATGATTCACACAATATGACCCTGAAATGAAAATATCATAAGAACAGTCTGTTTTATAGGTGAATGCATACAGTGAGATATGGAAAATGAGCTATGGTCTTTATCTTTAGTAGTGGGAGTCTATGCGGGTGTTGTCAATGTCATCTCCAGTGCCGGAGTCTGTGCTGGTGTTGTCAGTGTTGTCTCCAGTGCCGGAGTCTGTGCTGGTGCTATCCATGGGTGGAAGACACTTACTTAGCATTGACTGACTTCACTTACAAATGAAGGTCAAAGGGAATGCTGTAATTCCTCTAGAAAGGATAATTTTTCAGAATATCTGACAACTCGGACTATGAGTTTATTGCCTCCTATAATGAAAGTCATTGTTGCTGTCACCACAGAAGCTATAGCAGATGCCATTAGCACAGTGGTCATTCAGCATGAGACTGGAAGGATCATAAGAGGATATCTTTCTGATGACCTAATCATTTTTGTAGTAACTTGATTGTGTCACCTAATTGTCATTTTAGTCATGTCATTGTCTGAATAATACAAAACTATGTTACCAAACTTGGGTCTTTAATCTTTTTCTTGATTGACTAAATGTACAAATACATATTTGTTTTTAATTCATGCATCTTGAATGTTTTAAAATTCAGAAGTGTTCAGGGCTGAGACATGGAGCCTTCAACCTTAGACTGTACACAACAAATTGTATTCTCAAAAGCTTTAAAAACAAATCATAAAGTTTTAGTGCACTGCACTGGCTTACTTTAAAGAGCCCAAACTTTAATTTCTTATTGAAATTCTCTTAAATAGCAAGTAATAAGATTTAGTTATTTAGAATTCAAACACAGACTCTATAAATTTATTATGTATGTGAAATTGTGAATGCCAGTCATGCAGAGAACTAATATATATAAGAAATAATTATCTTTGCCTTTCCCAAGGAAATGAAAAAGCACCAAGAAATTCAATCAATAAAAATTTAATGAATATCTATTTGGAAAGATCATTTTAGAAGTTATTTGGAGGAAACAATAAATAATAGAATCATTGTCAAAACAAGAGTTTCTTTTTTAAATTGATTTTATGGAACAATACATTTTTCTCTGCTCCCCTCCCCTTCAACCTTCTCCCATGGTCCCCATGCTCCCAATTTACTCAGGGAATCTAAAACAAGAGTTTCTTAATTATGACATATATGCATGTATATGCAACAATGATAAATTATTCATACGTGAACTAAACAATACCTACAGATACTAGAGATTGAGATGTACACCAGAGAACATCAACAACAATGGCAAAATTACTACTGATGACAGGATTTAGTATGTGTCCAGATGTACTGGTACTGTTTCAGGCATTCTCTGTTCTGTATCCTGATTTTTGAGTTAAAGGAACAGAGGACTAGCTAGCAAAAGTAAGTCTCCAACACAAAATTTCACAGATATGTTCAGATTATGCACATAGAGTCTTATCTGTTTCACTCCAAGGAGATGATGATACCTATTCTGAGTTGGAACATGATTGTTGGTTTATTGTGTACTCACAGATGGGAAGATGGCAAAGGATAGGAATAAGAACAAAGGGCTGTTGGACCAGGAAGGCCTAGGCAGTCTTTGTACAGAATGAATTATGGGATAGAAAGGGAGAGATGCTGAGTGAATAGGAAAGGGAGGAAGCAAGGAATAGCAATGATACTTTTTAAAGTACGTACCTTACACTGCAGGCAATGAAATGAGATCATACCTAACTATTGACCTACTTGAATTTTTCTTGACAAATGATCACCTTAGAGGTGGAATGGAGACAGAATAAAGACATACAAAATAGACACAAAATTCTAAGCATCAGAGGATGAAATATGTAGCTAATATGGTTGCAATTGCTAAAAATGGATTAGGCTGGAGGAATATCCAGTAGGGAAAATGAAGGAGGCCAGCATTCAAGGCAGTGTACTGTTCTGTCTGGAGTGACATTGGAATAAGGCATTGTTGATAAACTTGAGAAACCCAGAAAAGAGGGGAATTTTAGAAATGGGTGGGCAGTCGCCCTGTTTAAATCTACTGTCAGGTGTTTCAGATTACACGGGTTGAAAGTCCAGTAATATTTGAAGGATAAGGCCCCAAAAGAAAACCTGGTGATATTAGAAACAATAGGTGATGAGACTCCGATCTGAGAGCAAGTGGAGGGGTAGAGATGGGTGGATTCTGTGCACAGGAACTCATCAAAGAAGCTGTGACCTAAAAACGATTGATGGATTAGAACTTTAACCATGTGGAGAGGTTGGAATGTTTCAAGTCCAGTACCAAATGATCTTAGGCATATTTAACTGCTTAGCTGTCACTTGTTGTTCTCCTATGTCTGTAACGTGCTAGGTCAGTTCTTTAGAATGTATAAACACACCTCTAGTTTCCATCATCTGAGTCTTACAGTAAAGGGTTTTTTTTTTAATTTTCTGCAGACTTTCTACTTGATATGCCCACCAATGCATTTGAAAGGTGTCTTTATTTATTATTTTCTTTACTCTGCTTCTTTAAAACTTCATGGAACTGCTACCACACTAGAACACAGTATTTTAGGAAAGTCTAAATGTGTGTTTTCCGACCTTGGTCACTTATATTTGGCTCCAGAATAAGCCATCTCTATCAGTTCTTTGAGGTGAGAGCTGTTTCTGTTGTGACAATTCATACTTAAAATAAGAGAAAATGTTATAGACTGAGCAAAATGAGAAGGAGCCCGCTGTTGTCCTATGGTCTACAGTAGTGATTCTTTTGTGCTATGCAGGAAGCAGATGGTTTTATAATGTTACGAGGGTCCACAGAAACTTGATATTTGGGGGCATCATTGTGCATAATGGAAAAAGACGTGCACAAAGACCAGAAAAGGCTTCATAGGACTTCAAGGAGCCAGGTAAACTTGGTAAAACTAAATTGATTGACACCTATCTCTGTTGTTACAAGGTTTGCCTGCCAATGTTACTTACATATATCTGTGAAATGCTGGACAGCAAGAGGGTTATGTAACCTGCGTGGCAAACTGGAAAGGTGTATGTTATGAGACTGGGTCCAGATAAGCTGAATACACTGGCAGGATTGAAGCTAGGACCACTGAAGTCTCAGCTGGATGTGGAAGTGTACTCTGGAATGACTCTGTGATTTGGAATTTCTGCTTGTCTTTAAGCAAAGACCGTTGGTGGCTAATCACTGTTATTTGCTATCCTTGGGAAGATACATAAAGTGATTTCCTCCAAGAAAGACATAGGATGTAACATCCCTTGGTCACCTAGGGTAGACAGCTAGAGATGCTTCTACCTTCGTCAGCACATTCTTCCACATAGGCTCCCAGGGGAGTGAGAGGTGTGCCACTGCCTCACGGTAGATGAGATCTGCTTATTTTTGAGTCCCTCAAGATGGGGGACATGTAAGTGTGGTATCTGGGCCTGCCTTTGTACATGGGTCTCAGAGGACTGCTTAAGTCAATGTGGTAGGACTATGAAACTAGCTAAACTGCTTGATTCATTGTGTTCTCCTTGGTTGAAATGTAAGAAATGGGCAGCTTCCTTTCACAACTGTTGTTGCTGACTAAGGACTAGAGGAGAACTTGACAAAATGAATTCAGGCTGGAGGCAATGATGGAGGAGGTTGGAAAACAGAAAAGGGATCTTGACGTGAGTGAAGATTAAGACAGGTTAATAGTTATTTAATATCTGGACAGTACTGAAGGATTAAGGGATCTGTGGAGGAGGTGATGGTTATACTCAGCCTTAACTGGATTAAATGATATCACTCCCAATGATTGAAGTGATCAATGCTACTTCAGAATAAGTTAGTGGTGAGCACATGTGGATATAGAAGCTGGAATGCAAGAGAGAAGGATGCATGTAAACGGGCTTGGAGGGAGAACGAGGAGGAGTAAGCTCCAGGGTTAGCTAGTAGGAAGCACAATGTGGCGCTGAGAAATGGCTGTGTGAGCGCAGTTTCTGAGTTGCAGGTAAAGTTAGGAGTCCATAGCTCATAGGTTAAAAAGCCTGAGTGCGGTACTTCACGCCTTTAACACTCCATCACTGTTCATGCTTCTGGAACCGACACAAAGAAAATGGGGAATCACAAAGATATGTTACAAAAAGAAAATAAAATCTCATCTATAAGATACAGCACTACAGCTGAGTTGCACTTCACGGGACAAAATCAGCTCTGGGCCTAACAACAGTTTAGATCTTCACAGAGGCGGGAACATAGGCAGTGAGTGCGGGTTTACAGTGAAGCTTCGGAGTCAAAGGAGGACTTGGAAAACTGCTTTAACAGCAGAAATTTGTTTTTCTACTTTTTAACTCAGCATTTACTCCATAGAGTTTTCTTGTTTTGTTTATTTATTTACTGAGAATATAGAAATTTCCGCTTATTCTCTGTACCTTTCCTAATCGGAAAAGGCAAGTGTTTTGAGAATTTTTTCATTGGTTATATATAAGTAGAAAGCAAATATACTAGAAATATTTTTGTATTTCATTTTAATATTTACTTTTAACCATGATTCATGTCTTCCTGAAACATATATGTGTATTTGTATATGTATGTTACAGCTAAAACATTTACGATAGTATAGCTCTTCTTTTATTTTTTTACCTCCTGATATGTCAGTAGCAGAGAAAACTAAAAGGTAATGAAGATGTCTGGGGAAGCAAACTGTCCTTGGATTTGAAATTGAATAAATTATACAACAAGGTTACTCTCCCAATTAAGTGATGTCTTGGGAAATAACCAACTGCTCTCTAAATAACAGCATATTTGAATTTTAAAATGTTAGTTGCGCAAAATGTGTTGCTTTTTTCCATCTCTGTTTGTGAAGTACACTGAGCAATGTGGGAATAGAGAATATGCTTTCTTCATCCAACCTAAGAGTGCTGTAGTGGTGACTACAGATACGCAACAACAAGAACACACACACATCAGACACAGGCTTTCTTTAACAACTCTTTAATGTTTTCCTTTGACCATATTATTGCCGAGTCATTATTTAAATTTATTTTTAATGTTCTTTTATGCATTTAAGATTAGCAATGTTCTCTATGGGTTAATGTATTTCAGAGGGGAAGGGCTTAGTGAGAGAATCTTAAGAGTTTCTGTTCTTTGAGTGATGAAGAAGAGTATTTGGGGACTTTAAATTTGTAAATGGCTTTACATCCAATTTCTCCTGAAGCTTAAGTATTTAATTAAACAGAAAAGAATATTTAAAATGTTAGCAACTGAGTTCTAGCGATAATACATATATTTGGATATTTATATCTTTTAAAAATCTAAACATAGATTATAAACAAGGAACTTAGCTTTACTTCCAGTATTTTTTTTACCTTAATGAATATATACCTCTAAAACTAATTTTATTTTAATGTCATTTCTGGAAATACTTACATTTTAGGCAGTATAAATAATGGTCTTCATTTATTCTGAACCACAGGCTCAGGAATATGAAATACCATATTAACTTGTGTAAGAATGAATTGACTTTATTATGAAATGAGGCTTTCTTGGTATTAGTCCCACAAAAATATATTGGTTATGGCTAAAATGTATGCCTTTGCTTACCCTAAAACATACACACATTATAAAGCTGCATATTGGTTTCAGTAACAATGTATTCTTTCCAATGGATTTATGTGGCTTTCAGCAAGAATGTATTGATTCCATTAAAATGTGCTCCTCGAGATAAACAAAAACTCAGTTAAAATGCATTGGTTTCTGTTAAAGTTCATTGACTGAAGTGAAGAACATTACACCGTTATTGGGTAGCCTCGGGGTTTGCTAAGTACTGAACAGAGAAGCATACATAAGTAATAATAAAGGCTGGGAAAACAAAGATGTTATAAACCATACAAGGATATAAATATTCAACAGGCATTATTAGATTGAGTTTTTTTCACAAACACTGTGAGTCGACTCAAGTACTTTCCACAAAGTCACTTCGACCTTCGCCTAGTCTGAAGTAGCAGGAATTTAAGGAACTTCCTGAGCAGAAACTGTGCTCTGTGCTGTGAGGTGTTTAAGTAATGTTTCTGTCATTGTCACCATAGATGCGAGTGCTGAGTGCCTTGTCATCAGTGTGTGGCACTAACTGGAAGATAATCTTAGAAGATAGGTCTTAGTTGGTTGGTATAGTTGGTAAAACATTGCTGTTGAGTGTGTTTTTGACTATTAGACCACACTCTAAATATGTGGCCACTATAATGCGGCACACTTTGCTTGATCCTTGACCTCTCTGGATGGATGGTGTGAAATCACTGAAAATGTGAACTCAAATATTTCCTTCCTTCTATTGTTTTTCTCAGATATTTTGCCACCACTTTGAAAACATTAACTTGGTATTAGATTGTGGTTGTTGACATTACTTTACCCGAGTAATGTGGTCCTAAGGCTTTGATATTGGTCTGCAAGGAGAATTTGGAGAAGCTTAGTGAATGGCTCAGGTAAAAACTTAGAAGATCCAAACACTGAAGGAAATGTAGACTGTAGGGGCTCTACGTCAAGACTTTCCTGACTGGAAATAAAGAAATTACATATTGGATCAGAGGTCATGAGGCATGGGTGTTACATTGTCTGCAGTGTCTATTTATGATGCTTTGGCCGTACCCTAGCATTCTGTCAGAGTCTGAGTTTCATGGTAACAAACAATAAATGTGACAGAAAATTCCAAGGCAGCAAAGCTTTCAGGCTGCGGCATGATCACTCCTAGCTTCTTTTAGCTAGGATTTGCAAAGCTTGTAGTTTGGTCAGAAATGCACAGAATTGGGACAGAGGAAAATGTGGCTTCTGAAGAGGTTTGAGCCATTCAGGAAAAAACACTGGAATGATACAAAAGATCATTTGCTCCAACTTGCAGGGTATAAACTCATTTGAAATATATTCTCTTGAGAAATAGTGGCTTTTGAGCACCCTGTTTGCACATATGAAAGTGCTTCTGTTTTTGGTCACCCAGATAGATGCTATTTGGTTACTGCCAGAGCTGATAGAGTAACTAGACATCGTCCAGGTGATGCTCGCTTTGCACACATCTTAGTATGAGCGTTATGTGATCATGGGTGCTTCTCATGGTTTCGAGGAAAGCCTGAATGTCCATACAATATGTTCAGGTGTTAGACTTCCTGCCAAAAAAAATCCCTGAAAGGGTGAAGTGCAAAGTGATAAATTAAAGTTGAAGATGCCTTGAAGACCTCAAGATATGCCCAGAACATAAACATTCTGCCAAGCATAGAAATTACCAGCACCAATAGAAGGGCCATGTTGACTACAAATGATAGGCTATAGAAATCTTATTCAAGCACGTCATGGCAGCTCACATCACAGCACTATATACCCAAATGCACAACATGGGTCCTTGTGGTGTAGTATTTGCTTTGTTGACTTCTGATTTACCTTTAGATTATTCTTGTTTTCGCTCTCTCTGTTCCACTTTTCTGAATGGGATGCTTACTCCAAGCCAGTACTCTAAATTAGAAGCATGGAACATCTTTTTGAATGTCACAGGATCCACAGCTAAGAACTTGGCCTTGATTCTCAAAAGAGACTTTGCAGCTGGTCTTTTGGATGATGTTACAGCTAAGACTTTGGGGATTTTTGCAATTGATCTAAATATAGTTTGTCTTAGGAGATGTGCATCAGTCTTTAGGGGTCAGGGATGGAATGTTATGGCTTGAATATGAAATGTGTCCTATTGGTCACACATCAAACACTTGTTCCAACCTGGTTCTGTTATTTTGGGGGATGATAGAAGCTGGGTCCTTCAGGAAGTAGGACCTAGCTGGA
>JAQHUG010000303.1:543961-593238 GCA_028555095.1 Dicrostonyx torquatus | reverse complement strand
CTCTCTCTCTCTCTCTCTCTCTCTCTCTCTCTCTCTCTCTCTCTCTCTCTCTCTCTCTCTCTCTCTCTCCTTGACCAACATGATCTGAGCTTCTTTGTTCTATTACACTTTCCCTTCCAAGACAGAAGCCATACTCAAGGAAAACAGCCGTTTTTCTCAGTTGTTGGCTTCAGGGGTCAACTTGACATATCCCACAGTTACCTGAGAAGTTACAATTCGGTATCATCTTTATCATACTAGATCATACTAGCCTGTTAGCATGTTGCTAGAGCATTTTTTTGATTGCTCATTCTTATCCGAGGGTTTGCCCATTTTGTGTCATGCAGTTCTGTAGCATGTATTCCTGAGTTATATAAGAAACCTGAGTGAGTGTGAGTAGGCCAGTAGGCAATGTTCTGTCATGATTGCTGCTTCAAGATCCTGCCTTAGTCCCTGCTTTGGCTTCCCTCAATGATAGACTTTAACCTGGAAAATTAAGTAACACCTTTCTGTTGGAAGACCTTGCTGGCTCGTCAGAGGCTGCAGTTTATCATGGCCTGGCAGCTTTTTCCAAATGCTTGAAAAGCTCAACATGAAGGCTCCTTCCCTGCCCAGTGAAACTTCCTGCTCTCTACTTGCCCTTATCTGGAGAATGCCCTGGCTGAGGGGGACTGACCTTATCTGGAAGTTGTCTCAAAGCCAGATGCCAGACTTCTCTTTATCTCCTGCTAGAAGCCCCCCTGCTACACAAATGACAACTAAGACTTGTGCAGGAAGCCTTATTAAAGGACCATGCCACTTAATGCAAATTAAGTTTGGCCCCAGGCTCTCCAATCCTATATATTCCTTATACATTAGAACCAAGTTGAGTTGGTTCACCGAGTTCTGTCTCCTAGAGGTTTGTCTCCGTCATCATGTTCAAGAGCCATACAAGGATCTCAGGCATCACTTCCACCCCTTTGTCTTCTTGAAATGATGGCCAGTAAACTGCTGCCACACCTTTCTTGCCCAAGCTGTTTTTCATTATGGTATTTATCACAGCAGTAGAACAATGTTCTAGTTCTTCTGTTTAAATTTCTCCTTTGGAGGAGAATAAGACCCTTAATGTCACAGAAAGTTTGCAAATGTCTTTTGAGCAACAGACTTATGCTTTAAGTTGACAGGAAATATCACATATTAAAATTTCCACATATTGGATTTTTTATATAATTCTATTTATTCAAAAAATTCTTTAATTACTCTAAGCAGCATTTTATTTATAAATTTCCATGTGAAGTCCTTGAAATTTTGTATTTTCAATATTTATATAAATGTTACTTTTGAAAGTTTGTTTCTTGTTGGTACACGCAAAAGTAATCTCAATTTACAAGCTTTAATCAAGCAGCCATTTGTTAATTATTATAGCTCATCTTTAGAGTCCACATAATTTTTCTACCATCTGTAAGTCTTAGTGTTATTTCTCCCTTTTAACTCTTCATAACTTAAGTTTTATATAGAGACACTGATGTAGACAGTGTCTTCCATCAGCCCTGTATAATATTTCTTAGATCGTCCAATATGGTTTTAAATCTGAGGGATGACAGTATGCAAATGTTTTACATTACAGTAATGGAGAAAAATCTTGTACATTTATAAGGACAACATTTATCACATTAAGGTCCATCGCTTCTACTGTTAATTTATGTGGCGATAAACTTTTTAAATGATGAAAAATGTTGGATTTTATTCAATTATTTTTTCACACAATGTAAGACTATGTTATTTTTCTTCTTTAGTCTGTAAATATAGCCAACTGAAATGATTCGTTGTCATATTTATAATTATCACAGCACACACACATACACGTACACACACAATCTTTGCAATGGTCACTTACTGAGTTCTGAGTCACATTCTTTCACAGACTGATACTTAGATATGATATCTTTCATTACAATCATTTTTAAAAGGTATGACTTTTAGGTCAGAAGATTTGCATGTTAAAGGTACAGAAAAAAGATAATAGTGGAAGCTTTCTCACAGAAATAATTGTAAGAAAAGAGAGAGAGGATGGGGCTACAGTCAGAAGCACACTGTGGTGTATTTAAATTGAAGTACAGTGACAGTAGTAAGGCCAACAGGGGGTGATGTCAAGTAGGGTGGGGTCCGGGACTAGAATGTAGGTGGCAAGAAGCCTGTCCCTTTCTCTGATCATTATATTCTTTTGCTCCACTAAAATGCAGAGATTCTTTTAAAATGTTCTTAATGCAGTTTATGAGTAAAAAGTGGATTTACTTTAGCTCAGTGGAACCTTAAATCATGAAGTCGGTGCCATTTTCTCCCTCTCACGCAGTATGTGCTTTAATGGAAAGATTCTAAATGGGAAATATTGACTTTAAATAAGCATTAAATATCAAATCTGCACTCTCTAAGCTGGAATGCTTTTTTGCATGGTGTTAGATGTCTGGAACTTGCATATTTTCTTTAGAAATTTTCAAGCATACAAATGTGATACATATTTATTACCAAGATCTACACTCCAAGACATCTCTTAAGAAGTTCATTAGGCAAGAACAGCTAGAGTTATACACAGGAATGAAGATACTACCAAGATGATGACATAGTTTCCTGCACAGGACACCTTTTTTTCTTACTAGTAAAATCTTACCATATTATGTATATTTCAGTAAAATAACATCTGAATCATGTGTGTATGCAATATGTACAGGCAGTTAGGCAAATAAATATAAATACAGATATATTTTATAGGATTCTCTGACTTGGATGTGGAATTTGTTATTTAGTAATGTTTTAAGTTTCTGAAAAAACATCCAAAATAACAAAATTTATAATTATTGTCAACACCACTAAGTTAGAAGTAATGGGAAATTAAAGATAAAGTAGAGCAAGAATAAAAAGGGAACAGTACAGACATGTAAGACAAGCAGAAAATAATCAGCTTATCAATTTAAATTTAGTTATAAATTAGATATAACAACACAATGTGCAAATGTCCAAGTGTACCACATATAAGGCAGTAATAATGATGCTAGACTTGAAAGGAAATCCTACAAACCACCAGCATGCCATCTACGATAACATTTTTTAAAATAGAAAGATGGAGATGATTAAAGGCAAAATATGGGAGATGCTGACCTGCAAACTCCGATGGACAGGGAACCAGAATAACTCTATTCATACTTTCCTGGTGTCTGAGTTTACTCCAGGCTTAATACTCACATCTGAAGATTTAGAGCTAGGTACCACAGATGAGAAAGAACTCACGGTGTTTGTCTTTCTGGACATGCACTTAGTATAATATTTTTTAGTTCTATCCATTTACTTTCATATTTCATGGTTTCAGCTTACTTTAAATCTTGAAGAATTGTAGCCTACGAGCAATACTAAGTGGACTCAGAATATAATATGTTGGCAGAGGTTTCTGTCCTGCCCAGTCCCACAGTCATTCAGAACCAAAGAAACACACAGTGACCTACATTAATTATAAACTGGTTGGTCTATTAGCTCAGGCTTTTTTTTTATTAACTAATGCTTACATCTTATATTAACCCATAATTCTTGACTGTGTTAGCCACATGGCTTGGTACCTTTATCAGTGAGGCATTCTCATCTTACTCCCTCTACATCTGGGTGATGGCTACACACTGAGCCTTTCCTCTTCCCAGAATTCTCTTATTCTGGTTACCCTGCCTATACTTCCTGCCTGGCTACTGGCCAATGAGCCTTTTATTAAACCAATACAAGTGACAGATATTTACAGGGTACAAGACAATTGTCCGACAGCACTTCTCGCCTCCCCTTTTGTCTTTTCAAAACAAGAACTCTGAATCTAATCTCCTTTGTTTAGCTTTTTTCCAGATCATTATCAATAACAATTTGTAACCAACACTCTAAACAAAGACAAACATCCATAGCCCATTATTTTGAGAATGTGAGCATAGTTCCCTTAGCTACTTCCTGATGATTGGGGGCACTGATAAGATTATGGGGATCTAAAGAAAATTTAGGATTATGGTCAAGTCCTGACTGGAATATTCTGTGAGGCTTGATCATCTTATCCAGCAGTACTGAGGCTATTCTGGATGTAGAACTCGGACATCTGGGCCATCTGTTCCTACCGGTGGTTTTTCGGTTGTCTTTCTTGTTCAAACCTTATTTTTCTTAATCTAGAATGAATCCACAGCCTCTCATTTCCTGTGGGAACAAAAGCAAAACCTCTTCTCTAAAGTAATATATCTTTTGACTTAAATTTTGAAGTCAAGGCATTTTCAAAATATGCATGTTGGATTAATCTAGCAACATTTATAATCAAATGTCTTTTAGCAGCTGTTGCTCCTTCCTCAGTCATCAAACAATTCAAAGACAATACAATAACATACAGTAACCAGAATCTCTGTGTATTTTCCATCTTTACTTTAAACTCTATTTTTTAAATTTTTATTTTTAATGTCTGGTTTTGTGAGACAGGGTTTCTCCATGTATCTTTGGCTGTCCTGGAACTCACTCTATATCCCAGGCTGTTCTTGAATTCACAGATATCTGCCTGTTTCTCCCTCCCAAGTGCTGGAATTAAAGGTATGTGCCACCACACACCAACCTACTCTCTTTATTTTCGTTTTAAGGATGTTATTCTTTTTTTTTCTCAAAAGCCCTTGTTTATTTTTAAACATACTGTAAATCATTTAGAGGGTTTTTTATCTGCCCCAATGTTACAGAAGAACTTTGGGTGACTTCCAGATGATGTCTGTCAATTCTAGAGTTATGAAATTTGCTTACAATGCACTTCCTGTTTATTTAGGTAATATTATATCCTTCTGTAGTCTTTGATAGAGTTGAAGAATAGATAATTTTAATTATAGATTTTAGTTATGATAAAAGATAAAGTAGAAATAAATATTTTAACTACAATTCTTGCTTGATACCTGATTTTTTTATATGAAATTTTACTATGTTAAAGTTAAAAACCTTCCTTTTTATTTATACAGAAAAGGGGAGATGATGTGGCAAGTCCTTCTTTAAATGTGTTACTTTTATTTGTCAATGAAGAAAGAAGCAGTTTGTTCCTATGACAGGGCAGAATAGAGCTAAGCAGTAAAACTAAACTGAATGCTGGGAGAAAGAAGGAATAGTCATTGAGAAGCCATGTAGCTGCTGAAGAAGACAGATGCTGGAATTTTACACAGTGAGCCACAGTCTTGTGGTGATATATAGATTAATAAAAATGGGTTATTCAAGATGCAAAAGTTAACCAGAAAAAAATCTAAGACATGGGCCAAATAGTGTTTTAGTTAATATAGTTTCTGTGTAATTGTTTTGGGTCTGAGTAGTCTGAAATGAATAAGCAGCCTCTGAATATATATATAATTTGTAAAAAGAATTTATTTGAGGGAGAGTTGGGAGAAATGAAATCAGGAGGCCAGGTAGAAGGGGTCATGCATGATATAACCGAGGCTGTGACAATTTTATTGAGAGCAGTCAGACTTTTTAATCTTATTATCACAAACAAAATATAATGGCAATTGGCAGGATCAATAGCTGTAGTTGCCAAGATACAAGGATGTTGGCAAGCTCTATAGGGTATGCAAGATTAATGTCTAAGACCAATTGTCCTATCAAGTCTTAATGTTTCCTTGAATTTGAAGGGAAAATGCAGAAAAACACAAAACAGCCTGAATGTTTCCCACATGAGGGAGTGCATTGATGTCTTAGAAAGCACATTGTGCCCAGGAGCCATGGACTGTAATCTGAAAAACCTAGACACATGCCTCCCAAGGCAGATAGGCCAATCCAACTGCATGGTTCCCTGCAATATGGGAAGAGATTGTAGAGAGGATAGGGGTGGGAAAATGAGGTAACGCAGTATAAATGTATAACTTTTTAAGAAAAAGATAAAGAAAAAACTACAATTGTTTAGCATATAAATTTGAGGACTAACTGAAAGCTAATACATAAGTGAATGTAGGAATGTAGGTCCCCTGACTCCTTAGCACAGTGATCTTTTTATAGAAATCACTTCTCTCTTGATACTTTCCCTATAAATAAAAATAATATATATCGGATATAATAGAGACAAAAATTCAACATAAGTCTATATTACCACACTAAATGGAAACTAACATTATTTTGTGTAGATCCTAAACTTTTTTTTTTCTTTTGGTTTTGTTTTAGTTTTAGAGACAGGGTTTCTCTGTGTAGCCCTGGCTGGCCTCAAACTCACAGAGACCCTCTGCCTCTGTCTGTGAGTTCTGGAACAAAGGCATTCAGCATCACTTCCCAGCTTCTTAAACCCTTTTAAAATGTGATTATATACTAGCAAATAAGTTAGAATGATTTTATTGGCTAGTTATTTCAAATCCAGAGTTTTATACAAACCAGGCAATTGCTGAAGTACTGAACTACATTGTTTAAAAAAATGTTACCTTCTACTTGATCCATCAGATATATTTTCCTATGTGGAAAAAGCTTTAAATATTATGTTAATATATATTATTTTCTGCATACTTCCACTGTACTTCCTCTTACAAGTAGACGGCTTTGTTTCTGTGTTTTTCAATAACATGTGGGTAATGTTATAATTTCTGTAAATGGTTATTTTTTAAAAGCAAATTATTATTCTCAGGTATAACTCACCAATTTAATTAAAAACAATTGAATTTTATTTTTATTTGAATATCTAATAAGATAAGAAGGCTGCCCGATGAGAGATGACTGCCATGAAATAGTAAAATGAATGCAGCATTAACTGGAACTTCCAAAGTGCAAATTATGCCCTAATTTATATATTTGGAGTCAAAAGCTATCATTCTCCAGACCTTTAAATTTTAATTGAAAATAAATTTATTTTAACTAATTTTCTTGCATACATTTGTATTTATTTGAGTTACTGCATGATGGGACTTCTAAAGTTTCCCAACCCAGTAAGCACAGTTTGGAGATTTCCAGTGCAGCTTCTGTGCCAGCAAATAATTGTATATCTATCTTAAGTACAATCCTGTCAAGAGTTTTTAACCTGGTCATTGTAGGCTGAGCAGCCTTCTGTTGTCATGGAAATTTGTGCATCAAAAAGAGGACTTTTGCTTTGCTGAGGTGACGACAATGATTGCATGAAACCTACCTCTGCATTCACCCACTAGACCTCTGCATGACTTACTGAGGTCTGTGCAGACTGGTGAAATTCAGCAAGTGTGTGTGTGTGTGTGTGTGTGTGTGTGTGTGTGTGTGTGTGTGTGTGCGCGCGCGCGCGCTGGAATTCCAGCAGAAAGGTCATCAGAGACAAGGGTACTAGAAACCCTGAATTAATGTTCCTAGGACAGGAGTATGAGCGATAACCAGAAAGGGCACAGAGGACTAACGGGGGTTCAAGCTGTGTGTTTGAAAACCTCCTGCTCTTGCTGCTGTTTATGAGGTGAACTATTGACTGAGAGGAATGTGTCTACGAAATCCCATTTCTGTTGCAAAATTTCCTCAGCATTTAATCCCTTTTGACGCTGACGCACTTGCATTTCTCGGCCTCGTCCCAGTCTCTCATTTGACAGTTAATTACAGTAAGCCTGAACTGTTGACCTGCCTGCCAGACTGGTTCAAGTTTCCAACAAGAGAAATTTAGTCTCGCTTCATCTGAATTAAAATGTGGAAGCTCTCATTAAGAAACTGGACTCTGCCCCCTGCTTTTGAAAATGAAGTGTGCTTTTGAGGCTTTTTTTTTTTTTGTATTTTGGATACCCAATAGTTGCCATAGTGAAAAGGAAGCAGAAGACAAAGAAGTGAAAGCCATGCACTAGTTACTGGGTGATCGTTCCACAGCTCCAGTTTCCAGAAAAATGCACGGCCAATATTCCAAACAGGAAATGAGCTAATGCAGCGAGTGCAGATTTATGCATTTGTCGTTTATACTGGGAACTATTGATATGGCAGGTCCCTGAGGCACAGACAATTCAATAGGTGGATACTGTGGTCCCTGCTCTCTCTGGTTCCCTAATTGCAGACCCTTCACAGGAAGAATTCCTTTTGAAGGTAATGAGCTTGCTGAAGGTAATGAGACGGATGGTCCAGAGGAAGCTAATGAAAGAGAGCTGGGAAATCTCTTTCAAGGATGTCTCAATTACATGGTTTGCCTTTCAAGGGAAAAAGAACAAACATTTCTAATTGAAGACCTACTGCATGCTGGGTTTGATACTTTGTGCTCCACATGTGAATCCTGAGCTCCTCTTCCGTCAGCAACTGTGAACACATAAATGAGGGTGCCTTCTGCACCCGCTGAAATCAAACAGCCTTTCTTACCTTATGAACCTGTAAGCACCAAAGCCTGTTTTCAGTTTCTTCTCATCTGTTATGCTCGGGGCAGTTTGGGGAGCTGATTCCAGTCCCCTGTCATTTCGCTTTCACAACGGTGGGCTTTTGACCCCTTCACAGTCCAGTTCCCTGTTCTAGACTATTTCATTCATTTGTGAGTGGATCAACTCGATCCCAGCTTTTCTGAGACAGCCCATTAAGGTGATGCACCCTTTCAGCACCTGCCTTCCCAGGCTTTTGACAAGTTCCAACTCCAGTTTTCCTTCTTGCCTTATGATTTTCTTACATCACCCACTCCCTCCTTTTTCTGTGACACACTCTGGCCACGCCTCACACCTCCCCCTTATATTCCTTCTTAAACTAAGAACTAAAATAAATCTGCCCACCCTTAAATCCTTATCAGATATTTAGTTATAGAACAAGAAAAGCAACAAAAACAAAATGATGGAGAGAAAGCACAGGTAGCAAACGACTCACAACCCGGGGAGAGAATTGCTTTATCTTAAAGATCTCCTCTGTCCTGTAATAGAAGTTCTAAACACTACATTTTCTCTGCCAGGCTTATAAAACACCAGAGCTTCTAGGGAGGGACTGGAAAGATGCTGGGGTTCTAGGCCTTTGCTTGGCATTAACTGTTGGAATTCACAGGGCTAGGTCAACAAACATGAGCTGGAAAAAGGGACTACTGAAAGTCAAAAGCCAGTCTCGGGAAGTGTCTTTTATTATTGCCTTAGTTGCTCCACTCTTCCTCTTGGACAATCCCATGCTTTGTGTAATGCATGCACACTGGAATGCTTGGACTCAAGCCTTGGGGTAATCAACTAAAGTAGGTTATGAATTTTTTAGATGGACATTCATGAAAGCCCAATGGCTTAGCTCACAGAAAGCCTATTAATTATATTAATAACTCTAATATTAAAATCCCTTGAGTCTCATTCTTTTGCCTGGTAATAAATGGTTCTCACTGGGAGTTGTCACCACCTTGGTTGCTTAATTTTCCCCATCTCTTTCTAATTATTTCTTTTATTTTTTGAGATTTTAATATAATTAACTAATTTTCTTCTCCCTTTCCTTCCCACAAACCTTTCTACATACCCTTCTTGCTTCTTTTTCAAATTCATGTTCTCCTTTTCATTAACTTTTCTTACATTCTTCTATGTGTACTTGAGTATTTCTAAACATAACTCCCTCAGCCTGTTCAGTGCTACTGTATGTTTTCAGGGCACACCAGTTTTTTTAATGTCTCTTAATCCTACATTTTAAGTTTGCTTTTCTCCCTACACACAAGATCCTTTTCTATGCCCTAAAAATCCTCACACATAGCTTGTGTTCTTCCCTTTCCGTGATAAACCAATAGACACAGGGAAGATGGGTCACACCCATGATTTCTCAATCCAGGCAGAGTGGTTTAAGGCGCAAGGATATGGTCCTTCACAAACCATCTTTCACTTCTCCACAGCAAAGAGAATTTTCACCTGATGGATGCTTATAGACCTCAAGTGCCCACATCCTTGTTTCTAAATCACCCTCCTGAATGTAGGTTTCAGTGCACCCAAGCAAATAATAGCATGGAAGATTAAAAGAAAATTTCAGTATCAAAATTCTTCATATTTTCTCTAATCCTAATAATTTGGATATTTTCTTCTTTGTTTAGATAATTGAGTCTTTTACTAAAAATATATAACATGGTACGCAGTGCCAATAAAGTTGTTTAAGTTTTCATATGTGCTCATGTTATGTGCATCTATGTGGTATTTAGTGTTTGCAAGTATGGGTGTATATGGACATGGGTGGACGTTCCTGCAGATGTCTGGAGTTGAGGCCAGGAAGCATCCATGATTGTTCTTTTACATCATTCATTGATGCAGGATCTCTCAGTCACTCCCAGAACTTAGTGATATGACCAATCTTGTCGGCCAGCTCCTCAGTCTCTGTTGTCCAGGGATAGTGACAGACCAGCTGCCACGCTCACTGATATGGGGTCCCCTTTGTATGCTGTGATTACCATTAATGAATAAAGAGAACTGGGTTGGCCTGATAAGGTGGAATGAGTTAGGTGGGGAAAACTAAACTGAAGGCTGGGAAGAAGAAGGTGGAGTTAGAGAGAAGCCATGGAGCTGCAGCTGGAGATAGATACACCAGAACCTTGCTGGGAGGCCACAAGCCTCATGGTAAAATATAAAATAATGAATGGGTTAAATTAATATGTAAGAGTTAGCCAATAACAAACTAGAGCTAATGGGCCAAGCAGTGATTTAAATAATATGGTTTCTGTGTAATTATTTTGGGAGTCTGGGCAATGACTTCTTGTTAGGGGAAAATGAACAAGTGGCCTTCCTACAACAGCCCAGCCAGCATGGAAGGTTTCTGAACTCCATTTTTCATGCTCGTGTAGCAAATGATTTAACCTCTGAGACATCTCGCTAGCACCAGTGAAGTCATCTGGCTGCTAAAGTTCATTTAATGCCATCAGCATAATGCCTAAACTTTTATTTCTAAAGAATTAATATTTCAGTTTAAAGCATGGTATTCCAAAGTTTTCCTTTCAGCATTAAAGGAAAAAACAAAATGCCCAAAACAAAAGTAGTCAGGGATCAATGCATCAAGTCAATTCAAAGAAACCAGAGAAAGAATAAAGCAATTTCTTTTACTTTTTACAATTCCAGATTCCAAAGTAAGAAAAAAAAAGCCAAGGCTTATTTAGTCTAGTTTTTCATTTCTGCCTTCCAAAAATGTTATTATTAGCTTAATGCAAGGAAGTTGACCTCCTCAAAATCACATACTGCTTTTATGCTCATATCAGGGTAGAAGTAAAACTCGGTGACTGGAAATGTAGGGAGGCAAGGGCAGGAACAGGAACTCTCTTTAAAGACCCATGTAGTGTGTATTGGTGACCCTTCAGCATTTTCATTCTGGGATGGAGACCTAGCTCAGTCACTGAAGTGCCTACTGAGCAAGCCTGAGGATCTGAGTCCAGAGCCCTGACACCCACAGAAAAGCTGGAGGTAAGTCCTGGACTGGAGGCAACCCCTGGAGCTGGAGACAGGCATCCTAGTTTGACTACCAGTCTTGCTAAATTGGTGAGCTCCCAGGTTCTGGGACAGATCTCCTCTCAAAAGTTAAGGTGGAAAAAAACTGAGAAAGACACCAGATGTCAACCTCTGGCCTTTGCATAAGCACAAAACTTGTGCAGATAGACAAATATATACATACATATACCATACACAGATAAAATAAACAAATACAATTTGTGTTCCCTTATTTATATATTGTTTAGTACCATATCTACAAACTACTACTTCCTTAACATACTTGGCTACCACCCCCACCTTGTGCTCCTTCCCTATTTCCTCCAAATGAACAGAATAGGCAATCATGAAGATGGACCAGTCCTTCAACTGTAGAGAAATGCTTATTTCTTTTATTTCTTGATTAATTTGTTGGATCTTGTAGAAATAACTGAAATTTTTATTATCAATGAAGCTGTATCTTTAAATATTTTCTTTCTCCCAACCTGTTGATTTTTGAAAAGAACTATGAAACTTTGAAAAGTCATTGACAGATGCTTATCCCTTTAGATTAAGACTTATATCTCAATGATAACAACAATCACTCTTAACGACCGAAGTCATCATTCTTTGTAAAACCAGTGACCGTCTCTTTAGTGGACTCAACTGTTTTCAATAAATTTGAGTACATTTTGGTGATCCCCATGGCAATTCATCTTACATAAAAATGACTTAAAATAATTACAAAGAAGCAATAATCAATTGAGTAGTAAAAACATGGATGAGGTTTTTTATCCCCAAAATACCTTTAAGAAAATGACATTTAAAAAATAAATATTTTAAAATAAATGGTTGTCTTTTAATAAAGAAGTGTGTTTCTAGAAGGACTGGTTGATAAACATCATTGTCATGATAGAAATCCAATCAATTTGGTTTTGGATGAGTTTCTTATTTAGAAGATGGAAGATACTGGGCAAGCATCTTTGAGAAATAAAAATCAAGTAGGTCTGACTAATGTTCTTAGCTATGCAGGATTTTCATTCCTTTAGGTTTTCAAAAACCATGTCTGGCCTGTGCAAGGCTGTGTAGGTGGAGACAGGTCACTGGAGTAGAGTATACAGAGTCCTAGTCTCTTCCACATGGAAAATAAAAGCAATGAGTTTACAGAAAATTCACACAGAACAACTTGATAATGCCCAAGACAATTTCTTATTTAGTCGTGCATATGAGTAAAATAACTATATTCACTTGTAGCCATTAATGTTATAACAGGCAAGATCAACTCAAAATACAAACATAGCATCAGAACTAAAAGAGACTAGTGATTCATCCAAGCACAGATACATACAGTTTTGTTTTCTGTTTTTGCTTTTGTGAGTCTTATTGACTGGAAATGAATAACTTTTTAGATATACTATAATGCAATATTGTATTTAAGGAGTCATTTCAAAGTAACAATTCCAGATGATGAAGTAAGCTAATAGGTACAGATAGAGCGTTCCTTGCTCAATTTTGGATAAAAGAGATTACTTAATCCCTTGTTTTCTATTCAAACTTTCTGTTTATTTTTGTGCTCAAATATATATAGTAAATTCATGGTACTATCTTCATTCAGCCAGTAAAAAGCCCATTTCTTCATTCTTTAATAATGTAATTACAAATTGACTTTATTCTCTCACCAACTCTTGTTATTTTCCTTTTTTATATACTATCTTTTTATTTACATAAGCTTTTGAAAAGAGGATGTTATTTCTGTGTGCATGTAGTTTCAATGTACATAATTGCTTTTGGATTGCATAGCAAATTCTTTGCTTCTTACATATTTTCATCTGTATCACTGAATACAGACCTAGTGTGTTGTCCCATCCATTGTATAACACCCGTACACATCTTTGATTCACTTTTGTTTATCCTTTGTTCTAGAAACAGACTCTCCCAACCTCGTCTCTAACTCTACAGTGTTCTTCAAATAATGTTGCAAAAACTATGTTTATACATGTTCCCTTGGAGTCTGTGAGAGAAATCCCCCTGTGCTGTATCCCTGGGAGCAGCATCACAGGATCACACTGCAGATAACAGATGGACTTCACAAGAGCCGACAGTGTTTGTGGGTTCTACATGTTGACACCCCATTAGTACAGCTTTCCCGGTTTTGTGAATCCATCACTCGTAAAGTGACGCCTTCACGCCGTAGTTTGCACGGGTCCTGTTTCGAGCAGCTTTGAACATTTCCTCACAGATGCCATCTTGGCAAATGTGGGGTTTCTCACTCATCCCTTTGCTGTTTTTTTCCATTATAGATGCAGTTATATTATTGTGAATAAAAAGCAGTCATGTGGTATTTTCTAAGTATTCTTCCATTATTTATAACATTCAGCAATATTCACATGTCTTCTCTATATTTGTCATTTATTATTTCTGCCCATAATAAATATTTATTAAAAATTGTTAACTTGACACAACCAATTTTATTATGCATATGCCTTTAAATTTTTAATTTTGAAATTTAATTTTTTCAAAAATATAAATACATGTTCATGTACAGATGAATCTTATTCTAAAACTTTATTGCATATTTAGTTTTTATTCCATTTTTCTTTCTATAAAGTAAAAATCCACTTTTTATTTATCTTAAATAGGTTAGCTTTACAGATACATCCTTTTAAAGAGCTCACACATCCCCAATGATTTGCACAAAACCTTTGTCAGTTGTCCCTTGCTCGTACAGATAAATGACTGCTACACTCTGGGCCTCTGTTCTCTTGATCTCCTTGCAGAGTGAATCTGTTACGTTAATATTTTAGTAGTAGAAGATTCCCCTTTTCACTCTTTTTTCTCAGTACTGAATTAATTTTTCATGTACATTGGAATTGTGTACGAGGTTCCTAGAGTCCTAGAAAATTTCAACTGTGTCTCAGAATAAAATGTGGATTAGTTTCCTTGCAGTCCAAATAACTTACAGCAACAACTTAAAACAAAAACAAAAAAATAACATTCATTTTCTAAGGTGAAAATTTTGCATCTCACCAAAAGCAAGGTGTCCGCTGGGTTGCAGTGATTTTTGATGACTTTCAGGGCCATGGGGGAGGGGGGTGTCTTTTGCCCTTCTGTTTAAGCACCTTGAAGAATCTAAATTCTTTAGCTGCTGCATCCTCATCTATCAATAGAGCTGCCAACACTGTCACCTGTCCCTCTGATCTGAGCTGTGAAAAGTTTTCTGCTTTGTAGAGACTACTTTGTTTTTCTTTTTGGGTTAATCAAGACAGTTTCTCTGTAGCTTTGGTGCCTGTCCTGGTACTTGCTCTGTAGACTAGGTTGGCCTTGAACTCACAGAGATGTGCCTGTCTCTGCCTCCTGAGTGCTTGGGACTAAAGGTGTGTTCCATCACTGCCCAGCTAGACTTATAAAATTGTGAAATTTGGTAATTAAGAGAAACTTCTCCTTCTGAAAATTAATAATTACATAAGTTATTGTTTTACTCATTTGCATAATATACTTGCCAAAAGCAAGTTAAGACAGGAAATCATTTGATGTCATGGTTTCGGGAGTTTCAGCCCATCATGGTGAGTAGGCGTGTTCATAGCAGCAGGGATCCTCGTGTTGTGTGACCTGCTTTTAATGAACTATTTCCATGTGAACTTGGAAATGAGCCTCCCTGCTGGCAATTGTTTCGATGGTATAAAGAGGGGTTGACGCTTGGCACCATGTGGCAGGGCTGGAGTCTTTAGCAGAGGCTGCTGATGAAGGTACAACCTCGGTTTCAGTAGAAGCCAAGTGATTAAAAGGGCTCCCGAAGAGAAGTGGAGGCTTGAAATAATGTGATAGGTCAGAGTCTCTGAGAAGAGGCCATCAGCTGGGGAAGTGGCATCCCTACTGCAATGGAGACCCCAACATTTTGGAGATGCTAGTGTCATAGGACATCTGCCAAAGATAGCAACCCCTGCAGAGTAGAGCTGGCCTGAACTGAGAAGATAAGCACTGCAAACTAACGATGGCAGAGCCAGAGAAATGGAGGATCAAAAATACTGAGTGTGGAGCCTAGAAATCAGACTCTGAACTTTTTATATTGTTGTATTTGGTTTTGTCTGACTGTGACTGTGCCATGGTTCTTCCCTCTTTGATTAAGAAAGCGTGTAAGTCCGTACGCACCCCCCCACAAGCAATGGAGGAGTGTTCCCCATTCTCTCCAGCACTTGTGTTTTTGATCTTAGCCATTCTGACAGATGTAAGAGGGAATCTGGGAATTGATTTCATTTGTGCATCAATAAAGAAGTATCTCAAAAAACTGTAAAAAAAAAAAAACAAAACCAAAACTATTTTCACCAGACAGCACCCACCTGCTAAAGATTTCTTAGCCTGGAGCCCAAGCTTTCAGAACCATAGTCTATGGGTACAGCTAGGTTTAAGGCATAAATAATCCTTACCACATTTTGAAAGTTTCTGCTGTTTGGGGTAAAGGACACTCATGAATTTTAAGAATTACGTTTAGACTGCATTGGAAGTCCACTTTTCTACCAAACACAAAGTTTATTGGACTTTAGAAAGAAACTGGGGAAGATATTAAAGAGGCCAACTTGTCTTTTTATCATTTGTTGTCTTCTATGTGAGAGTTAATAATTTTTGCACATGAATACTGTATTTTACACTATTTGGTGATTCTCAGAGTCTCTCTAATTTCTGTTATTACTTTAAATTGTATCTTATATTTAATTGTATTCTGTTATAATTTACAGTATATAGATATGATTATTTTCATTGATCTGATATCTGATAAGGTTGTTGAAATTTTCTACCAATACTATTTTATGTTCCAACATGGAAGGAAGACATTTTACAAGGTTGCAAGGTTGCACCCCTAGATGAAGATCTATGGGCAGTCAATAGCAGGAAAAATTAGTTTTCTCCAGGACAAGCTTTCTGAAAGATTATTCAACTTGAATAGGCCAAATCTACACACACACACACATGTGTGCATGCTCGTGTATACGTGCGCACATATACACATACACATAATAATAAAGAAAAAGAAGTCTTGATTTGAGAGTGGGAGCACAGGAGAAGTTGGTAGGGATAGAAAGAAGAGGAAAATAATTACTCAGTATAAAATCCTCAAACAAAATTCTTAATAAAAGCATTTCTATCCATTTAACAGTTTGTTTATATCTCAAAATTTTCTTTCTTCCTCGTTTCTTTAAGCCAGGTCCAAACAACTACAACCCTGATGTCAAATCTAGTCTGAAACATTCTATTATAAACAAAGTTTTGTTGGCACACAGACACACACATTTGTTGACTTACATAAAGGTGACTTTATCCTATAGGGGTGGAGCTTAGCAGCTGTGCTACAGATTGCTCACAGAGCTTAGAATATTTATTGTTTGGCCTTCATAGACCGAGTTCTCAAGGTGTGCTCTAAGCTTCTTGCTTCTCCTTGTCATGGTTAATGACTGGGACACTGGTTGTATTATAGAATCTAAACCCTAGAAGGTTTACCCTTATCTATTCTACAGTATATTTTGAATCATGCAAGGTATGCATAATAAGGTTTTAATATATCTTCTAAAAAGTTCAATTCCCTTAGGCTATGAAATGTAGCTTCCAATGTTAGAATAGATGTTAGGGAGCTGGGAGAGGCCAAGGAGACAGCTGACAGAGGTGACTTTGTGATACTTAGTTATGGGGAAAGTTCATAGGTGAGATCCTACTAAAATGGAAAATTAGTCACCCAGTGATAATCATAGCTTTGCTGCTTCGTGCAAGAATGCCTTTGCCTTTAATTCAAAGCAACTAACTCTTATTTCAGATTTGTCTTGCTTGGGAAGAATGATAATAATTCTAAAAAAACAAAGTGTTGGGAGAGACAAAGCTGAAAGCGCACTCTTTGTGCCTCGATGTCTCCAATGTGGAGGGCACCAAACTGCTTCCTATAGCCTTGGAAATTGTAAAGGTTTTTTTAAGTAAACAATTCGGTTTTATTTAGAGTGCGTGTAGAAAAGAGACTATGGGGCAAATACTTAGAAACAATTATTCAACTTTCTGTTTGGAGCTTGGAGGAAGCCAAGGTATGTGTTCCACATTCGGGTATGTCCCACAACAACTGCGGTTCCCATCCTGCCCAAGTCCAGGTAAAGAACATCAAGATTTGTACACCTGAGGTGCATGATAAGGAAGCAGGTTCCATGTCTGCCCTGATTGCAAGGAAATCCCCCTAGGGATGTCTCTAATGAAGATGATCATTACATTGGCAGGATTCTGAAGTGACTGTCTGGAACAGACAGGCCTAGACAGAGCAGATAGTCATCGGAACTATCAAAGAACCACCAGTTACAGGAAGAAATAGACATGTTGGGCCAAAATTATCTCAGGACCTGTACCTCGAGGCCTGTACAGAGAAAAGCCTGGCTCAAGTTTGAGTTTGAGGGACAGTCTTAAAGCTACCGAGGGAGGATGAGACAGCAAAATCTAGGTAGACACCCCTCCAGCCAGAGGGAGGGCTTGGCTGTCTTTCATTGGCTGGAGGTACCCCACATCGCAGGGTGTCACTTAACCTATATGAGGTGACGCTCACAGTAATAAACTAGCTCCTGCTTTGACTTTACTCTCTATCGTGTCTGATTGTCCTGTGTCATGGGACTGCAGAATGGGTTAATAGTGAACTCACCTTGCCCTAGGGAACAAGGCTAAGGAGGCCTGGCACAGAAAGACATCAAATACAGTGCGAATGACATTTTTGGTGAGTTTGTTAATGGTCTCTAATAGTCCTGCCCTCATGTTTTGCCATAGAATTCTCTGTAAACACTAGTGAGATCTGGAGACAGTTCAACCTGTGCTCTGTGGATTGTAAAATTCATGTCAGCACTGGCATGATTCATAAGTGGCACCAACTATGTTTCTCCAGAATGTAGGATACCAACTGTGGTGGTCTGAAAAAAAATGGTCCCCAAAGGGAGTGGCACTATTAGTCCTTCTTAGAATAGAAATGGTCTTATATGTCACTATGGAGGCAGGCTTTGAGGTCTTGTGTATGCTTAAGCCATACTCAGTGCCTAAGACTGCTTCTTGTTGCCTGTTAAGCCAACCTCTCTAGCACCATGTCGGTCTGTACACTACCACGTCCCACCATGATGGTAATGACTGAACCTCTGATCTGTAAGCCACCACAATGAAATAGTTTCCTTTATAAGACTTGCTGTGGTCATGGTGTCTCTTCGCAGCAATAGAGACCCTGACTATAATACTAACCATCTAAAGAAGAAAATGAAAAGCACCGCAATAAAGGCTCATCTGGCCAGAACTAAACTAGGCTTGTTCGCGTCAACTTAGCTTTCCAAGTCTTCCATACCTGTTGACGGCATTAATTATTCCTAAATGTGAGTGCACTGCAGAGTCATCAGGGCTACTTTAAAAATTGTATCTTTTGAACTCAAATTCTAAACTTACTGAACTAAAGGCCCAGAAGTTGTGATCCTAGTATCTTTTTAAAAAGCTTCTCAGTAGGTTCTATGTGTGGTCTCTAACACATCTCTTCAATACTGTTATTATATTGTCCATCACTGCTCCTCACATAATGATGTCTTTGGGAGGGAGGAAAGTTGTTCATACTTTTCTGCCTCTCTACCCTGACATGAGAACATCTTCCCTATTTTTGTGGTTTGAATATGTATGGCCCCCATAGACTCATGTGTTTGGATGCTTGGCCTATAGTGAGTGACACTATTAGGAGGTGTGGCCTTGTTGGAGAAGGTGTGTCACTGTGCAGGTGGAATTTGAAGTCTCATATGCTTAAGCTGTGCCCAGTGTGGCACAGAGTTCATTTCCTGTTGACTGCAGATCAAGATGTAGAACTCTCAGCTACCTCTCCAACACCATGTCTGCCTGCACGCTGCCAGGCTTCCTGCCGTGATGATAATGACTGAACCCCTGAACTGTAAGACAGTTCCAATGAAACGTTTTCATTAAAACTTGCTGTGGACATGGTGTCCTTCATAACAATAAAAACCCTAAGACACCTATTGATCTTTTCTCTGTTTCCTGAGGTATGAGGAATATAGGACAACTAAACAGCTAGAAGGAGCAGCCTCAATACAACTGGTGTTTCCTCTGACATCAGATAGAAGTTCAACACATCCCCAAATATTCAGAGTGAGATAACTTACGGGGAGAGCTTGGAGAACTTTCTCACAGACACTACTCATGATTATAGGTTGTTTCACAGAAGGCAATGCCTACCAGCCTGGGAAAAGTTTATGAACAGAGTAGAGGAGATGTCTGGGCACCACACTTTAGTTATCCCCTGTACATGGTGTGGAGGCTTGCATTTCCTTTTCATGGACCCAGTGTGTGATAATAAACACAGAATAATGCTGATCATGTAAGCCCTTGCTGTGCAGAAATTTGTCTTAGTCAATCACTCAGAAGGTACATGGCTCAACTTTGACTCCAGTTCTCATTAGTTTCTTTGCAAGTAAGAATTTTTATGGCCTGGCTTTAAGTCTGGAGTGCCTAGTGGCTGAATTTTCCAGGGAAACAAAGTCCTTCTCATCAGGAAAGGGAACAAGATCAGTTCCCAACGTCAGAGCACAAAAGGTGGATCTCTCATCAGGGAGGGTTAATTCTTTATGACAAAAAAAGCACCAGGTTGCTTCTTTTCATGAAACCTGGGCCCCTCCTCTGCCTCACCATTTGCAAACAGAATCTGATTTCTTTGAAACAGGCCTATTTTCTCAGTTATTGTTGACAGTAGTTAGGGAACAATGGGCAGAGGCTAGCGAGGAGAGAATGGATATTAACAGACTCCACACTCCACGTCCAGGATGTTTCCAGCAGGCATATGTGATTTAACCTTAACAGTCATTTTTCAAAGAAAGTAAAATTTCCTTTATGTGTGGGATAAAAGAATGAAACCTCACAGTGAGCACAAAGACAGGAAAGAGTTTGAATTTGAAGCTGGGCCTCGCTAGCTCCAAAGCCCACATTCTTTTCTCTGCATCAGACGGGAATCCGGGTTATTGTTTTTTCCTTCACTCTGAGTGTATATGTCAGAACAAAAGGTACTTACTGATTTCCAGTGGGATGAGGAAGCATAGGGTTTTGGGTCAGCAAGAAGGTCAATGAAAGCCAGTTGTTTGGTGTGTTTAGTGCCTACCCTTGGTGCAGTGAACCCCACTTTCTCATCTGACCCCTAGTTTTCTTTAGATGAGAACCTGAGAAACCATTTACAAAAGCTGTCTGCTCAGGGCTTCATGACCTGCTTAATGGAGAGAAGTTAGAGAGATAGCAATTGCTAAAATTTACTAAATGTCAATGCATTGTTAACCTTTATCATAATGCATCAGAAACTAGCCCTGTTTCTTTTCAATTTTACATACAAGCAAACTTTTCCTTAGGGGGCTGGTGAAGCTGGAGTCCAGGTGAGCCGGCCTGCCTCCCAAACCTGTCTGCCGTCCCAACCTCCATATCCCATCAAGAAAAGGTTAGTAAGCTCACCAGAAGGAACCTCCCTACTTTTTTGTCATTTAAATGGAAATATGCCAATATGTTCCTAGAAATGTGCATAATTGGCTTAGTTTATAAATGAACTTCATTGCTTGGAAGATTTTCAAATACTAGGACGCCATCTCTATTGTGTTACACATTCATTTGGATGTTGACATGGGAAGAAAGAATGAAGGTAAGATTCCTCTTTTCATGGAATGATGTCATTTTAAAATATAAGAATGATAGAGTTCAAAGGTCATCTGTGACTACATAGCAAGGCTAGCCTAGGGTATATGAGACTCCTATCTCAAAAATAAATAAATCAGATTTCCTAGATCTAGCCACCCCCACCGGAGGAGAAGTCGGTCCTTTTGACTGAGGTAAGCCCTTGGAGAGGGCATCTGATCTAGCCACCCCCACCGGAGGAGAAAGGCCCGTGCAGCAGGCCNCCGTGCAGCAGGCCCTTGGAGAGGGCTTCTGATCTACCCACCCCCACCGGAAGAGGAGAAGGGCCCCTGCGGCAGGCCCTTGGAGAGGGCTTCTGATCTAGCCACCCCCACCGGAGGAGAAGTCTGCCCTTTTGACTGAGGTCAACCAGACAGAAACCTAACAAGAATGATATCACTTTACCTTTTAATGGAGTGATTGCTTTTAAGTTTAGAATATGATACCTCCTTATAACACAGTTTGAAATATGTAGGGAAATTATTTAGCAACTCATAAGGGTAATGCATAAAGATACACTCTTACCAAGTCTGAGCACTCAGAGCTCAGAAAGGGTTCAATGCTGTCAATCTGAGAGTTGCCAGTTCACATCAATATCCTCCATTGCCTCAAGGGGAAGTAAAAGCAGTCAAACATTGTATTTGGTAGATTCTAGACTTGTAATTAAGTGACAAAAAGAGAAAGCAAGACATAAGGTAGAAGTGTGACTCAGCAGAATATGTACTTTCTACTTTAGGAAGGTTGTCTCACTGTTATTTTGGAAGGAGAAATGATTTTAATTTATATAAGGTCCTTAACATTTGTTTACTTTTCAACAGATCAGCCTTATTTTACAGAATAATTATGAGATTGATGGTAAAATATGTTTATCAAAAAGCAAAGTTTTTTTCAAGTAAGTAGTCAAAGCAATTTTGTTTATGGAGACATGATTGCTTTCATATTAATTTTAAAAGAATATTCTCTCTGTTATTTGATTGTGAGATATGATTCCCAAACCCATCATCTTTCCCACTCCAGTCTTTGAGTGCAAATACTTCCAGATTATGTCAAATTTTATAAGTGACAATTTGCTAGTATTATATTGCAATTAAAAAAATCAGATTGTGAGAGCTTACCCAAGATGCTTGAGATTTCAGACTTATTTAATTTTTTAAAAATTTTGCAATATACATGAAAGTTCTTGGGATATTACTAAAACAAAAATGTAGGCTTCATTTGTTTTAATATGCACTTTATATGAATTTCTTAGAGATATGGCACAATGTTTTGGTGTGCTGACATTTTGACTGTGACCCATCATAATAGATTATTAGGTGTGCATTTCCTACTGCTGTGGTTGATTAAAAATCTTAATGTTTTGTGTCACTGCAGGCTTTCAGCTTAGAGATATTCATCTCTTATAATGATTTCCTCTGTTTTGTTTACTAATAAATTCACATAAGTTTACTGAGCATTGTAAGGACTGTGAGTAGACTCATATATTTATAATATATTTATAATAAATGCTACTTTTGGAAACCCAATGTGAGAAAATGATACTTTCTGTTTGCATTGAGCAGTGTATAGATAATTCTGTGCTTCGGTGTAAAACTGAGCATGCTTTGTATACAGACGTCTAAGATGTCTGATTCTAATTCTCTGGAGACTGTGACTCTCATTGCCTTTGATCTAGGTCACAGCAGGATAAATTGCAGATAAATGATGGCAAGCACAATAATTCTTGTCTAAAGATATATTACAAAGTCTGTCCAGTGATTCAGAGGGATTTTTCTTTATTAAAAGCTAGGATCATCTCTATTTGTAGATGCATTTTCACCTTCCTCTCTGCTGTGGATTTATGCTGCAGTTGATTTTATGAGTGGTTATAAGGACCTTATCATTTCCTTCATTAACTGGATTAAAACAATATTCAGCACATACTCATTTTTAGCAAACTAAGAGTCATGATTTTATCTTATTTTTGAAAACTATCCATTAGTGCTATAGAGATTTTCATTGGTATGGATCTTGGTTTATTGATACAAATTTAAGATAAATTTTGTTCTATATATATTTCTGCTCTTGATTAAGGTATTACGCTTGTGCAGCTCATTTAGAAATGTAGTGTATAATTAAGACATATAGGTTAATAGATAATCATCTATAATAGTCAAACTTGTAGTCGTCTTAGTTAGGTTTTGTGGGTATATAGAGATATATTTCAGTTAGATAGGAATTCTTCAAACCTTTCAACGACTACAGAATATGACATTTAAAATGTTTTAAGAACTTAGGACTTTACATGACAGTGAGACACATATGCTCCTGGCAGCACCAAACTACTTCAAGGGGAAGATGGGCATCGAAGAGGCTCCTTATGGAGCTTGTCAGCCATTTGAGCAAGAAACTGCTCTTGCCTGGACTGCATGATGGTATGCTGTGTGAACTGGACATGTAGGACCCACAGAAAAATGATGAACTTGCCTAAAGGTGAGATGGTCCTCAGGGTCCCTGCTTCATGAAGGAGTCTGCAACCATTCTGCAGGATACAGAAGAAAGTGACTGACAAACTGCAAATATAGGTGGAAATGTCTTTGAAATTTCCTTCTTCATGGAAAAGTCTGATAGATACTATGGGCCTATAAGCTGAAAATGGATGCTCCAATAGTAGAGAAGAACTTTGGGTGACTGTCTAGGTAGCGAGATGTCTCTGTCATTTCTATAGTTTTAGAAGTTGCTTACAATGCACTTCCTATTTACTTAGGTACTAATATTATATCCTTCTGGAGTCTTTGATAGAGTTGAAAAATTTATAGTTATAGTTTTCCTCAGTTATGCTAAAAGATAAAGTAGATATAAACATTGTAACTGTAATTCTTGTTTGATACCTGTTTTTTATATGTAATTTTATTATGTTAAAGTTAAAACCTTCCTTTTCATTTAAACAGAAAACGGGAAATGGTGTGGAAAGTTCTTCTGTCTATGTGTTGTTTTTATTGGTTAATGAATAAAGAAACTGGTTTAGCCTGATAAGGTAGAATGTAACATGAGGGTCCTGCTCGTTGGGGTTTGTGTCCCGCCCAGTACCCCACAGCCGGCAAGCCCCAAAGAAAATCACACAGAGAGTCTACATTAGGTTATTAACTGATTGGCCCATTATCTCAGGCTTCTTACTAGCTATTATAACTTATATTAACCCATCTATGTTAGCCACATGGCTCGGTACCTTTTCTCAGCTGGGCAGCTTACATTGTTGCCTCCTTGGTGGTCTGCGCAGGAATGCCAGGGAAACTTCCTGCTTCCCAGACTTTCTCCTCGCCCTGCCTCCACTTCTGTCTGGTTGACCTGCCCACACTTCCTACCTGGCCAATCAGCATTTATTTAAAACATGATTGACTGAACAGACAAGTCTCCTGCACCAGTAGAACAGAGGAAGGTGGGGAAAACAAAACTGAATGCCATGAAAAGGAAGGAAGAGGCAAGGGAGAAGCCATGGAGCCATCGCCAGAGACAAATATGCTGAAACCTTGCCTGTAGGCCACAGCCTTGAGATAAAATATAAAATAATGGAGATGCGTTAATTCTAGATGTAAGAGCTAGCTAGCAATAAGCTTAAGTAATTGGACAAGCAGTGATTTAATTAATACAGTTTCTGTGTCATTATTTTGGGAGTCTGGGCAACCAGGAAACAAGAGGCCTCCTTCAACACATTAGCTAGCAATTCTTGAGTATCACCTCTGTGATACAGAATGGTGTCTTTCTTTCCTGGTTGCACGTAGAATTACACTTATTGTTGCTTCTGTTTTAAGACACCCTGGCACTGCTGTGATTTAATCTGTTTTATGATTTACCTGTGCACAGGCAGATGTTAGGTTCCCTTGTTTTACTTTATCTTTTTTTCAAAGTCATTATCATTTAGCATGTGTCACACTCTCACTGGTGTTATTTTTCTGTTTATTTATTGTTTTTGATTCTTTATGCAAATGTGCCGAAGGGAAGGCTTTTCTGATTGCACCTTAGCATACGGTGCATCACAATGCAAATACACTAGTATCTGGTTTGGAGCAGTGAATATATATTTGCTAAGCAAGCAGGTAAGTAGATGATCCCTAATTTGCAGTACGTAGCCAATTATATCCAGACAAAACTCAAGGAGGTTTTAAAATCTTTAATCAGTTGGCTTAAATGAATACTTACTAAGGTTGAGAATATACATACTTCTTTCAATAGAGGCTTTACATTATATAAATTATTATAGAAATTAATTTGACAAAATGTGTTCAAGGATGATTACAGAATTACTCATAAAACAGAAAATATAAAATGATTTTAAATTCATAGATTGATTTAGTTATGTTTTATAATTTACATTTCATGAAATAAATAAAATTTCTTTTATATATTAAGTGAACATGTAGGAGGAGTGGTCTGTGGGATGGTTTAGAGGTAAGAGCCTGTCTGCTCCTTCAGAAGAACTCAGTTTAGTTCCCAAACTCCAAGTCCATTATCAGTTGACTTACAGACACCTATAATTCCAGTTCCAGGGATACGACACTTCTGTTTGCTGTAGGTACTGTCCTCTTGTGCATATAATCCCATATAGACACACATATGTACAGGTAACCGAAATAAATATTAAAAAAGTGATGTGGAGCAAAATATTATTATATGATTACAAGTGAGTTTTCATATGTATAAAAACATGTCTGTAAAACTACTTCTGTGCATAGTGACATAGGCTTCATCTCAACTCACCGGAGGTAGGAGTGGGAAATTGTGAGCTCAAAGGTAACCTGAACTCTTTGGTGAGGTCAAGCGTCAGTAAAAGAACAAGAGCAAAGCCTGGATTGATATTAACTATGTGTATTTATAATTAGTGGGAATAAGATGACATTCAGGGTCCTTAGCTCATTCTAATTACTTCTTTTTCCTACTATAATCATGAATATTAACCTAAAAAGTCCATTTTTATTTTTAAACAGTAAAGAATAATTTTTATTTTAATTTCTTCATTGTACAGATAAAGAAACTGGTCTTAAGATAAAAGATAAATGTTTATGTCTGTTTAAGCATTGACCATAATGCAAAAAAAAAAAAGTAAAAGTACAGCAGACTTGGCTTACTGAAAATTTGGGAGGTATTTTGTTTTCTTTTGCAGGAGGGGGGCTCAAATTTAGCTGGAAACTGCCTTTTGGTGAGAGGCTTGCACCAGAGGTACGTGTGCTCCACAAATAGAGCGCCTCCATCACAGACTACTGATGCAGCAGAATGAAATTACATGTTCTCTTCAGACAGATTCCGGTGACGCTTCCTGCTCATGTCAATCTAAATCAAATTCCTCCTAAGGCAGAGACTGAACTGTGTCAGAACCGTACAGATGTGGAGAAGGTCTTTAAAACACCAGCTAATGGTTCAGCCCTAAGGCATCAATAAGCACAGCTTCAGGGTGGAAGAAGAGGCTATCAATTTGAATGAGCGGAGAGAAAGTTATTAAATGAAGAGAAAAATTATCGAGAGAGTTATGTAAAGAATACAGCGTCAAAGACCAAAAATGAAAACAGTTATTTGTTGTTAAATGTAAATGGCTTCTATTTAACAGACTTGCTTGAATTTCATTTTTTAGTAATTGGAAAACAATCATATACAAATCTCATGTTAAAAGAGTTTGAGCACTTTTGAGAAATTTGTTTTTGACAAACCAAACCATGAAGTATGTCCCTCACTCATCTGAGACAGAAGCTGTCTCCTGAATATTTGAGCGAGCGATGGCAAAGACAGAAGTCATCATGGCCGCTGGAATGGGGTCTAAACCTCGTTCTGTCTGCTAGTGTGAGAGGCAGTGAATGGATTGTGCAAAGTGTGTGCAGGGGTCCCCGACTCCTCAACTCACCCCTGCACATCGACTGAATATCAATGTATCTTCAACATTCTTCCGTCCTAGTGTCTCAACACAGTTTTACATTTTCGTGAAACATGCTGTTTCCTTCGCAATTATTTTCCATTAGTCTTTTTTTTCCTTTTTATTCTTTGGACTTCTCTGTTTTCTAATTTTACCTCTTTTAAAAATTCTTGTTTCTAATTCATTTGAAGAAAATACTTTATATAAATTCATACAAAATTATAACAAGTCACTTCTGATTAAATTTTAAAAATTTAACTTGGTTGATATTATCGGGGCTTTGCATTAAACTCTCCATACTACATAATTTCCTGTTGTTTTTAAATTTTACATTTAGTCTTTTAACCATTTATTCTTTCTTGATCACCCTGTTTATTTTTGATTTTTCCGTTTTCTACCCATACCTCTACCTCTGATTTTATTTTTTAAATAATTTTAAAGTGTTCTGGGATGTTTGGCCAGAGAAGTGGCTATAATGCAGACCTTCCCTACCACAGACAGGAGCCCTGCGCCTCTGGGTCCCACCGCTGTCTGGGCAGCTTCCCAGGGGATCTCCCAAAGAGATTTCCTGCTCTACTTCGCTTGTGTCTTTACAAACCTCAGCACGATACTCTGACTTCCCCATTAGCTATAATTTTAACAGTTTACCTGACACGAATAGAATTGTTTCTTTCCACATTATCATACAATCTAGACTGTAACTAAGTGATTTATTTTTAAAATATTTGTCTCTGATATACATGCTATTAACTCTGAGTCAAAGTGCCAAGAGAAAGGAGTCATGTGGGGATGTAAACAGGCCCTGTCAGAGTTAAGACCCTGCAGCTAATACCTATCTGGCAGGGCTTGTCCTTTGCGAAGTACCGAGTGCTCTCTGAGCAGATCTCAGGGAGGAGGTATATCTGCCCTGGTGGACTGTTCTCTTCCAGAGAAGGACAACTGGAGTTTTCTTGCCAGCATCTTCTGGGATGCCTCTCACACTCTGGGATCTCACTGTAGTAACTGGAGGGTATCATGACTGACCTTCATTATTAATTTGGTTGAATTCAGAATGTTCTAGGAAACACACCTCTGGGCATGACTTTGAGCTTTCAGGGATGCTCCACTGAGGAGAGGAAGCTGACCCTGGTGATGGCTGAGTTCTGGGACTGAGGTCCAGGAGAAGAGAAGAAGGTGAGCAGATACCAGCGCCAGACACTCTGCTTCCTTACTGCAGACAGGCCCTCACCAGTCACGTGAGGCTTCTGCTGCCACGCTTTCCACCCTGACAGATTGGGTCCCCCAAACCACCGAGTCCAAATCAACCCCTCCTTGTCTACTTTACTTTTAGCAGGTGTTTTTGTCACCACAACAAGGAAAGTAATTAATACAGATGCTTTTTTCTCTTGTTTTAGATATTTGTTTACTTATTGTGCATGCTGTGGCACGACGGTGGATGTCAGAGGAAAACCTTCAGGAATCAATTTTCTGCCTCTACCATGTGGAGCCCAGGGCCAGAACTCAGATCACTGGGACTTGTGGCAGGCCCCTGCTCACTGAGCCAGCTTAGCGGCCCAGTCTTCATGTGTTAGTGACAAGCTTAAAGCTGCTTATGGTGAACGCAGTGCTCTCAGGATTTGCATGGATTTCTACGGAGACTCATTTGCTTAGAATTGGCCCCTGTTCTCTTGGAAGCGCCCATAGGAAGGAGTCCTGCAGTGTGCTTCTCTTAAGTCTAAGGATGAGCTAACCTGGGCTGCTCAGAAGCTCTGGAACTCTGCAGTTCTCATTCAGGTCATGAGACAAACTAGAATCATTGAAATGACTTGTATTCCCTATGGCAGTTTTCACACATTGTTTTCTAAGCCGATCTGATCATTTCTCATATAGTATATAGTAATTTAAGGTGACAGTGTGTGCATTTAAATAGTAGAATAATTTTCTGCGTCATTTTCTTATATAAATAGCACACTGCATCAATTTTCTATAAGAATGGCATGAAACATTAATTCAATTTTAATCTACTGTTTAGTCCTTTCAACTAGACAAAGGTATGAATATTTATATCATTGGTATCAATATTTTCAATATTTTCTTATATATTATGGGTACATAAATAGCATCATTTTATATTGATAACATTGGTATCAATATTTTCAATATTTTATCATATATTATGGTACATAAATAGCATCATTTTAATAATATCTTATATAGTCTATTACTTAGCTTTTGCCTTGCAATATACTATAAAAACCTCAGTGATATACAACAACAGCAAATATTTCTTATGCACCAACAGAATCTGTCCTGCCCAGGACAAAGGCCTTCCACTGCTTCATTATTGTTGGCTTCGCTCACTTAGATATCTGAGGTTAGCTGCAGGTTGTGTGTCTGCGCTCACTTAGATATCTGAGGTTAGGGGCAGGTTGTGTGTCTATGCTCACTTAGATATCTGAGGTTAGGGGCAGGTTGTGTGTCTATGCTCACGTAGATATCTGAGGTTAGGGGCAGGTTGTGTGTCTATGCTCACGTAGATATTTGAGGTTAGGGGCAGGTTGTGTGTCTACGCTCACTTAGATATCTGAGGTTAGCTGCAGGTTGTGTGTCTATGCGGTTTGGTTGATGCACTCCAGTGGTGTGTATCTCAACTGCTGTAGGCTAATCTGTTCAGGGCCCTGATGTTTATGCAAAAGAATAGACCCCAAGTGTGACTATTTCCAAGAATTTATCTTTTCTGCCTTCCTTCTGGTTTAGCAAGTCCATAGTAGAGCTCAAAATAAAATTGTGGCAGGAGCCTCTAAATGTGGAGAAAGCACTGAGTGGCTGTATGAGGTCAAATATCCGTCAGTTATGCACAGTATGGTGTAAGTCCTGGTTAACTTTGACTGCCAACAGTACACAACTTAGAGCTGTCTGAGAAGAGACTCTCACTCACATTTTTGCCTAGATCAGGTTGCCCATATGAACACATGCAGGGGTTGTTTGGGCTGTTAATGGATGTAGGGGCAGGGGCTGTGGATGGCACCATTTCATAGACAAGCTGTTCTGAACTCTGTAATGGAGTTAGCTGAGCATATGCTTACCTGTCAACCAACAAGAAGTGTCCTCCAAGTCTCCTGCTGCTCTCCACTTACTAGTGTTCACCATCGTATGTGGAATAACAACCAGGGCTTCCTTCACATTCCTGCCTGAAGTTCATGTCTGGACTTCCCTCCATGATGGACTGTGACCTAAAATCATAAGCCAAATAGGTACATGGGTCAGCGGCCCTTGTACAGAAATCGTAACTCAGTCCTGCTGTTAAATCCAAATTGCTATTCTGCAAACTGTCGAGTGCTTGAAGATGCTATTGTAACTTTATTAACAATTCATTACCTTACATTGCTCTAAAATGGGCTATTCCAGATCAAATAATAGTCATATCAACACCTGAGCACACTGTAAGATGTCACAAATCACGGAACAACAGATGCTGACAAGACGATGCAGGCAGGAAGGCTGCTGCAATCTTTAAAACTTAGAAACAATACAGTGACTTTCTCCACAGTGATGCTTGCGGCTGTTTGTCAAGAACCATGCAGAGGTGACAAGGCCCCTGCTTGCTTGCTGACAACAGGGTTACTCAACAAGAAGGAGAAAATTTTCACCATGCGCTTTCTTGAGAGTGTGAATTATCCTCTCAGCTCTCCCTCCTGGCAAGTGAACCTTTGCTATCTTATTCCAAGTGAAACTGGTATGGTTTGTTTCAGTGTGGAGTAATCAAACTGCTCTTGCTTGGACATTCTCCTTGCTCTGTTAGCTGGCCACACACCTCGTTGGGTTGTTGAAGCCTCTGCATGTGTGCAGTAAGTAAGAGCTGACTTCTTATCTATCAGCAGAAGCTGCCTGATAAACAGCGAGACTGAATAATTTATAAGGTAGCAGCATGGGAAGTGGCATTTCACACTTCGTTCCACACAAAATGTCACATGAATTCCAAACAGGCTAAACAGTTCAGTGAGACACAGAAGCCTGGAAGCATAAATGAGAGAATGGAAAGACAGGGTCCTATGATGCGGTAGTTGTGATGTTATTCAAGTGTTCTGATACAGATATGGTTCTTCACTGATTCAATGTGAAATCAATTCATAGTTTCTCAAATCCATGTTAATAAATAATTATTATGCACATGGAAATAGCATCAATGAGGCAAATAGGCTTAAGTTTCCTTCCACTCAATTTCAGTCAACTTATAGTAAATGAGTACTGAAAACTAGATTTTTCTTCATTTTAAAACCAGGCAGCAAGCCTCACTTAAAGAGAACCAAAATCTGCATTATTACGCATCATATTGCATAGTTAACATTAATCCCCTAATCCAGAAATCTAATCAAATTGCGTCTGGAGTTGCAAATCAACAAGCTATTTCAGTTTTTCATTACTAAAGGCTACAGCAAGATTAAACCAAAGACAGAAGGTCAAGCTTCCAAAAGCAAGACTGAATTCTCATTTTATTTGATGTTTAATATTTAGTAAGTTGACTTATTAAATTCTTAAGACTGTTATTTAATTGGCTTGTAGTAATATATGAGCTTTAAAGAAACCTAGGTCCATCACAAAATCTGCTAGCTATATTTATATATATAATAACGAGCATAGAAATTGTGGTGATGTGAATGAGAATGGCTCCCATAGGCTCAATTGAATACTTGGTCTCCAGTTGGTGGAACTGTTTGGGAAGGCTTAGGAGGTGTGGCCTTGTTGTAGGAGATGTGTCGCTGGGGTGGGCATTGAGGTTCCAAAAGCCTGTACCAAGCCCAAGCCCAAAAGCTCTTTCTTTCTTTCTTTCTTTCTTTCTTTCTTTCTTTCTTTCTTTCTTTCTTTCTTTCTTTCCTTTCTTTCTGTCTCTGTCTCTGTCTCTCTCTCTCTGTGTTTTTCTCTGTGTCTCTCTGTCTCTCTGTCTCTCATTTTTGCTTTTGTTCTCTGCCTCCGACTTGCCTACAAGATATAAGCTCTCAGCTACTGTTCCAGTACCATGTCTGCTGCCATGATCCCCATCAGGATGGTTATGAATTCACCATTTGACATTTGATCCTGTAAGCAAGATCCAATTAAATGCTTTTTTAAAATTTTTTGTTTTTGTTTTTGTAAGTTGTTTCAATCATGGTATCTCTTCACAGCAATAGAATTAAACTGCAGGGATTGGAAACATATGAAGGCATTACTTTCTGTTCAAAGACTAATTATTGAACCTAGGATGGAGAGGTCAAAGCAAAGGGCATGAGAATTAGATCTACTAAAATGGGTGCTCTTTGGTGTCAACTCCTACTTGATAGGAATCCAGGTAACATGGACTTTGTATGTGATCAGAAAGTTAGTTACTTTTCTTCACTCTTCCGTACCTTCTCCTGTTTGCCAATTACAGATGATCTTATTGGCCACCACCTCCTCCTACCCACTGACACCATTTGCACTATAGAAGCATCTTTTTAAATAGTGTCTTAGAAACCAGCCTACATTGCTAACTCCTCCTAAATGCCCTTGCTTGTATGTTCTTCATAAATAGTTACTTGTTATGTAAAGACTATAAACTAAGACAAACTCTCTAATTCAATGTATAAGATGCTTACTGAAGGGAGCACACGTTCACATTCACAGAACCGGGAATAGATCTGGGACCCTTGCATCCTTCCTATCACATGTGTTTACACAAGCAGTGATATTGTATCACAAGTGCATGTGTCCATCTCACATGAGACTTAGGTACTTTGAGAACACATCTGGGCTGTGTTCTATAAGTCTTTGTGCTATTAGAATCATGCCCTCGTATGATTCTAAATAACTACCTGAGAAATAAGTTTTTGAAAAAAATGTAGTTTGAAGTGTAAGGATCCACGATAAATGTAGCTCATAGACACTATATCAAGAGGAAATATTTAATAAGGGGATATCTGTAGAAACCTTGGGAAGACTTTTTTTCAGTCTTGGCAAATGTGGACAGCAACATAATGGAGATTGAGTGGAGAGCAGGAGATTGCTAGGAGTGGCTTGTTATCATAGGAAGGGACTTTGGGGTAGGAGTCCTATCTTCCCTTTGGATTCAGTTTATGGGTATTTAGAGAGCAGAATGGGAAAAATATTAGTTCATAACTTGTCACTGACTACCAGAATTCTGTTCTCATTCTAATGAGTTGAATAAGAATGGCCACCATAGGCTCGTATATTTGAATACACTACTTGAGAAGGATTAGGAAGTATGTGTGGCTTTACTGGTGGAAGTGTGTCACTGAGGGTGGGGTTTGCAGCTTCAAAAGCCTAAGCCACATCCAGTGACTTTCTCTTCCTGCTGCGTGTGGTTCGGAATATAGGATTCTCAGTTCTGCCATGGTGGCTATGCTTCTGAAACTGTAACCAAGGCCCAATTAGATGCTTCCTTTTAGAAGAATTGCCATAGTCATGGTGTCCCTTTATAGCAATAGAACACTGACTGAGAGAGTCAGTGGAACATGCTTAGTATAGTATGAAAACAGAAAAAGGGGCACCAAATGGCAAAAAAGCAAGGAACAGCAGACAACAGATATCATTGTGATAGTCTCTCTTCTACTCAAATGGATCCAATGGGCTTCACAAACAGAATATGGATTCAGAATATTATTAATAAAAAATCAATAAGTGAACAAAACAAATATTATTTGTTAAAAATTTTACACATGCATATCCTTTTGATAAAATGTACCCTTCCTTATCCTTCCTTCATTTTCTCTCCTGCTCTACCTTTTCACATTTAACTCTATGTGCTCATTTGAAACTGACTGAGTCCACTTAATTACTGCTCATATGTTCAGGGATGTAGGTCCATCATTCCTTAGAAAATCAAAAGTGCTTTTCCCCAGAAACCAGAAATTGCCTATAGCTGCTAAGGCCAGGGCTTCATGAGAACACACTTATCTATACTGAGATTAGCTAGCTGACCTTTCTGCAGGCCTTGTGCATTAAGTCACAGCAGCATGAAGTCACTACATGAAGTCATGTGTGACATGACCCTGTCATGTCCAGCAAATACTGTTTGCTAGCAGTACATTTTTCTAAACCAAATATAAGACTTTTGATTGATGGCATGGGACACAAGTCCATGTTTCTGGGTCTCTGTTATATTATTTGAGGTTTTATAGTGTTTCCTGTTTTATCCAGTTACGTTGGGAGACTGGGTAAGGGACCATGCATCTTTCAAGGCCACTCACCTCTTCATGGCCTGAAGCTACTCATATCTAAAGCCATAGATCTGCTTGTCTGGTTTCAGCACACTGGGCTTTCCTGGTGTGCTATATTAAGAGATTTCTGGGAGCAGATGACACAGTTATCATGTGGGAGCGTTTGCTCTGGTGGCAGTGGTGGTGCTGGTGTTGATCTATTTCAATCTCTTATTTTTACACAAGCTACTTTCGTGCACTGAGGGGTGAGAATAAAAACTGATTAATTGATCAAGTCCATTTTCTCTCCCTCCCTAACTTGAACAGGTTTGAAACCTTTAAAGCTTCCCTGGGACAGTTATCCCTGTCTCGCCCTCTTGAGCTTTTTCCCAAATGCTCTGTTTCTTCTAATTGCCCTTTTGTCTCATCAGGACTCTTTTCCAGTTTTCCCCCTGCTCTATCTACCCATAATGACTCCAATTACACAGCAGCTAAGGTTTTCAGAGTTTGTCTAGCCACCATATCATTCTGAGCTGGCAATCTTGGTTTTCTTTTTTCTTTTGGTTAATCTAAGTTTTCATAGTAAGTGTGGAAGGACCTGTGTTTCCCCATTGTCTGTGCGGCCTCCCACAGTGACGTCATTGATGGTGTGCCGGCATTGTTTAGGTGGATCCCTACCATTGTGGAACTCCAGTGAGTGTTCTGTGGCAGGGATTATACCAAAATACCCTGCTCTCTGCTTTATTTTCACACAAGGACATGCAGCTCAGACATTTATTATTAAGGTTGGAGTTTGGGGTAATTTTCAATTGCCTGTAGGGAAGAAGTTAGCTGTCAGAGCTCTTAGCTGCTCCCTTTAAACAAGCTCTTTAGGACAGAGAAGACGTCTTGAAGTAAATGTAGTACATTATTACCCATCCAGCAGGTGATTAATTATAATATTAAATGGTTGTGCGGTGCTGCTTCTTTTGCTAGCAGATTTTGCACATCTACCAAAGGGCATAATAACCATTGTCTGAAAATATTAGTCTTAGAGGAACCATATTCCACTCATATTTTACTCTTTGTAATTATTTTGAAAACTTCTGCACTGATGAGATTTCTTCTAATTTTAAGTATCTGGAGATCACCCATCATGCTACTTTATTTATGATGCAAGGTTCACCACTTCTCTCACATGAGTAAGCAGGATGTGTTAGTTAATCCACTTGGCCATCGTTGTTGGCCATCGTGTTGCCATCGTGTTGGCCATTGTTGTTGGCCATCGTGTTGGCAGCCTCCTAGCCTTATGAACACACCCTTACTCTCTTAGGGACAAAGGGAAATAGCTTATTTGAAGTACATGCTATTCACATCTGCTATTGTCAAGAAAATCATGAGTGAGGGACTTCAAGACAAAGCCTGCACTGACCCTGATTGGAGCAGACACTGCCTAGGTCCCTGTAAGTGTGAGAAGGTTCCTGCAGCAAGAGATTTCAGTATCAAAACCAGAGAGACCTTGGAAGCACCCAGAGCAGTTGCTATTACCTTACTCATACAAAACAAGGAAAATCAAAAGCCCCACAAATTGGAAAGAAAAGTGCACATATAGTATAAGAAAGGAATGAAAATGAATCACTTTTTGGCTGCAAGGAAGGGCAGGCTGTTCTGACATCAAAAGGTTCTAGAGAAGATGAGGACAAATTCCTTCCTATACAGGGGGTGAAGGAGAATTAGATGAATGATGTTTGATAAGATGGAATTTGAAGGAATCTAAGTATTTAATTCAGTTCTAAGGGGACAAATTGTGTTATTGTTGAAAAGTTTAAGAAGGGAGACAGCCTTGGGAAACTAGTTTTCACTTAGCAGAGGGCGACTGGGACTATTTTGAAGGAAAAACAAGCAAACAAAGGCTGTTTCACACTTCCCTCTGGAGAAGATGAAACAAACATTGGCGTGAAGAAGCCAAATCCTAGCAGCAATGACACAAGTTCTCTTTCCTTGCAGCACAGAAGAATTTGGCGGCGACAAAGGCACACGGGGACAAGAAAGCCCTTCTACCCATGGAACTCCAGCAACATCTTCAGCCAGATTCTGAAGGCCGCCCTGAGTCTCCAGTGCACGGGCACCAAGGGAAGGGCAGGGATAGTCCGAGTGTTAAGCAGAAATTTCCCCTGAACAGGTAGCTTCCTATGGAACAGTCCACACTTAATACATATCCTAGAGACTAGAGAAAGAACAATGGTGGCTATAGAAAGGTACACTTTGGGCCACACTGAGTGAGCCATAAGGTGTCTGGTGAGTCTGCATTTCATTTCTGTTCTGACCTGTGCTGTATAGTTATGTGTCGATTTGACACAGCTAGAACCACTTTACAAGGAAGAACCTCAATTGAGAAAATGTTCCCACCATATTGACCTATGAAAAATTCTTTGGTGCATTTTCTCGATTGATGATGATTGATGTAGGAGGGTCCAGCCCACTACGGGCAGTACCACGCCTGGACTGGTAGTCCTGGGTGCTATAAAAAATAACAGGTTGTCCTAGCGATGGGCCATGGGCCAGGAAACAGTACTCCTACATGGCCTCTGCATCCGTTTCTTCCTCCAGGTTCCTGTCCTGACTTTCCTCTGTGATGGGCTGTTCACTGTGAAGTGAAATAAACCCCTTCCTCTTCCAGTTGCTTTTTGGAACATAGTCTTTATCATGATATCAATAGGAACCCTAACTAAAGCAGGCAGCTTGTTTCATGCTAGCTAAAATTTAAGCTGATGGCAATAAAATGACAGAAAAAAAAACCTTCTCAGACTCAAATCTGACAGCGAATTTCTAGCTTTTAACAGATGGACAAAGCAGAGACACAAGACAAGTCTTCCCACGCTATGTGCTCACCAAGAACAGCAAAGAGGGCCCACCACCCTCTCAGAGTGTGTAAACAGGAATAGCACAGGATCAGCATCCAGGAAAAGAGCTGCCTTTGATGGGTCAACACCTGTGTTACAGCTTCAGTAGGACAAAATAAAAAGTGGACTTCATATGTAAGATGAGAAAGATACACGCAGCTCTGCTAGAGGGAGCATAGCAGTAAGGATCTGAAAATATAAACAAACAAATAGAAAGGGAGGCTAAATAAAATGAGAAAATTTAAGAAAATTAAAATAAAATTATGAGATTGAAACCCCTAAAGAATTTTTAATTACTGGATGGAAAACACATGAGCCTAAGAGACCACAGAGCAAATGAACAAATGAGCAGGTAGAGAAGAGCTGAGGATGGAGCAGACATCACGCTCTTTCTGAATGAAAACAATCATTTGAAGAGCTAAAAAAGATAATTTTCTGAGTTAGAGAAATGCTTAGGCATCACATAAAAACTGCTTTCTGAGTACAAAGAAAACGTTAAAAAAATGTGGAAAGTTATGAAGAGGCCATGATCTGCATTTTCTGCATGGACATTTGGAATTTGAACAAATTGTAAGTAAAGTCAGGAGAGTGCACCCAGAGTTCTGCTATAGTTCTGTTAAAATCATTCAAAGGATGAACAACTTATTTACAGTTTAAACATATAGTTAATTGTAATGCTATGAGAGGGCTAAGAATAAACATTTTGGTTATCTATATATATAGAAATATTTATGTATAAGAGCAGGAAACTTGACTAAGTTCATTGAATGATCACTGAAACAATAGGAACTCATAGTGTCTCTCCCAGGTTAGGACTCAGTATTGTATCGATGTCAATTTTCACCAATATAATATAATTCAGAACCATAGTGTGTAAAAGATACAAACATATTTCTAAAGCAAAGAATAGTGAAAGGTTTTATTTTCCTTTGCTGCTAGACCGATAAAAATGAATATCACAGCTGACCAGGTAGAGAATCAATAAAGAACACTAGGATAAGCAGAAATAGGGACAAACAGAAATTCGTAGGCTTATAATCCAGTTGGTATTAAAATCAATAAGATAAATATTGATTTTTAAGCATTGAATAGAGTTAACTCTTAGGAAAATAAAAGTACTTTTATTGTTATGCCATGCAAGAAAATTAATGCTAAATTACAGAGCTAAAACAATAATACCATAAAAGAATGAAAAATACACAAATAAATATATAGTTATACAGATTTGACTAAATGAAATCAAAGTCTGCATTAGGAAACAACTGAGAATAGAGTAAAACACTTAATCACAACAGTATAATAAATGGCAGAAAAGCTACTGGAAAATAAGGAGGAATCTTGTACTTATTTAGAAAGTTCTTAAAGACATCTAGAGTTAACTTCCAAAAGAATAATACAAAACATCCACAGATTAAAGGAACAGGTTAGTTGTGATTCTAATGAAATATAATTACATAACAGTATTTCAAATTTTTTAACTCAGTACATAGCTAAAACACTATGAACTTTTGAGGATAAAGAATTTATGTGCTATCGACTGAACTGTGGCTTTGTGTAATGTTCCCTATAAAATTTTCAGAAAGGCAAGCTATTGTCAATTTTATAATGCCTGGTGAGTTTTGATTCAGAAGTTTTATTTTCAATGATGTCAAGAATAAAAAACAAGAAATATTTATTTAAAATGGTCTCGTGTTTGCTTTTTTTAACAATTCATATTAGAATTACTCTCAATAGTCTATGTTATTATTTAAGACTATTATACTTATGTGAAAGTGTAGTTTCAAAGATTCTAGTGGTTAATATGCTGGAAATGAATCCAACTTGTATCTATAGAAGAGATGTTTTAATAAAGCCCCAAATATCTGTACTAAAACTAATAATTCATAATATAGAATTTGCATTAAAATGCATATTGGGATCAATAAATAAGATAATATATTTTAATTTTCTCAGAAGTACAACTCATAACTTTGTAGAAAAGCTAAATAATTTAAAATTTGCAATTGTTGTTTAGGTTGGGTGTTGAGAACAAAATGTGTCTTTATTGATGTTGATTTAGCCTATATACTTGGTAGGGTCAGACAATAGCTTTTAATGGAGAATAGTGTCAGGGAAAAGCACATACCAAAAACCAGACAGAGCACACAAGAGGGAGCTATGTGAAGACTTTCTCCACATGATCAGAAGAGGGAGCTTTTAGATTTCAAAACAATTAAAAATTAAACACTCTATTATCTGAACTATAATATTATCTCAAGTCCAAATATTGAATACTAATGAAAAATATGTAGGGAGAGAAAAATTCTTCATGAGAGCTTAAAAATTCCATTTTGTTTTATGACTTAATGAAATATTAAACTTTCCTTTATTCTTAATTAAGAGAATGTTGCATTACACTCTAACCATTATTCTTAGAGTTCTGCACACTTGACCTTCGCAAGTGTGGACAACAAGTAAGGTTGGCTGAGCTATGCGCTTGTGTGACTCATCTTTGCAGGGAGTAGTTAGCAAACACCCAGGAAGAGATTCAGACAACTGTTTACTGTCACATCACAGATTTATACTATGCCTTTTAATAAAGGCACAGGCGTAAAATTCATTAATCAGAACTACCCATTAAAGATAATACAGTACATATAAAAGTTGAAAATGTTAGTTATTTTAAGGTATTTCCCTATAACTACATTCCGAGTTGAAAGCTAGTGTTGCTCTATTAGGAAGAAAGGTAAATTCTACTATCATAAACATAATGACTGCTCAGGATAGCCAGAGTGTAGACTGGAACAGATATTGAGATAATTCTTTTTGATGCTTGTGTTGATCAAACACAAGCAATTCTTGCTCATCTTTTTGAGGGAACATGGGAAATTTAAGGTGGGTTTATACAAAAGCTGCAGATGACAGTCACATCAAGAAAATGTGTTGTTACCAAACTTCATGAGAAGGGTTAATTCTTCCTGAGTTTAGTTATTTTAAATAGCTAATCAATTCTTTTAAAAATACGAAGGTCAATCATGCCCATGGGGTATGGACCAGATGTTTCCTGTCCTGCAAACAAAAGCTAGAAGTAACCTTCTAATTTTTCATGAAAGCTGAAAAAAATAACAGAAATGAGTAACTTGAGGATTTTAAGGGACTCCTGTTCTGCAGAGTGTGTCCACGTTCATATGACAGGAACTCTGGACCCACACAGTGCCCATGGCCCTTTGTTTTGGATGATGTCACATCTTCTGTATTAATGTAAGCCAGTGATTTGAGCTGTCCAGCAGAAGGACTGCTGCGGTTTCCTACAAGCTGCAAGATTTTACAGAAGGAGAGATATTGCCCATCCAATGAGCATAAGGAAAGTAGGGTTATGGATGGGAAGAAACACAAGGCAACTAGTCAGACAAACACAGTAAGATATTTTATTGTTTCATTCTTCATTCTTGGCCTCTTTCCTGACATAAATATTTATTTGTAGAGACTAGAATGTCTTTGATATTCTCTTTTTTTTTTTCCTTTTGATTTTTCGAGACAAGGCTTCTCTTTGTACCAGCCCTGTCCTGTACTGGAACTCTCTTTGTAGACCAGACTGCTTCAAACTTATGGAGATTATCCTGCCTATACCTCCCTAGTGTTGGGTATTTTTAATATTCTAAAGGAATAAAGAAGCCATATCTTTTAAATACACTGTATTTAGAGACATTATTTTTTTTGTGTTTATTAATGTCAAACTTCTACCTAAATATTGTCCCACCTCAGGCATGTGTGCTCTCTTTAAACATTTATTGTAAAGCACCACATTTTGAGCTTCATGATGAACATTGAGTAAACCGTAACACAAACACAATGGAATGTTGTGAGAAGTTGAGCTGACTAGGAAAGTCAGTCATGTCAACTTCTGTGTAAAACATGCGATTTCTAGAGATTGAATTTTCAACCACAGGATGCAGTCCTAAGTCTCAGGAGTCCTGGTGGCTGCAGGCTTGTTTCTATGCAGGAGAACAAGTCTACAGAAAAAAATCAATCAAACAAACAAACAAACAAAAAACAAACAAAAACTTTTTCATTGGGTCAACCACTTCTTTCATTTTCTTTTTTCTTTTCCCTCAGTGGTAGAATTTTAAAGAGCATTTAACACGTGATGGAAAGAGCCCTGCTCTCTGAGTAAGGATGTTCTCTTTCAGGCATCTGGGAGACTAACATTGGATATATTCCATCCTGAAATCCTTAGTGCTAGCTGAAGTTAATTGATTCTGTAATGTCTACATCCTTCGAGGTGGCTGCTGATTGTTTCTGAGTCCTTTTGCTATGTTCTACATAGCAGAGTCTAGCATCACAAGCCTTGTAAACTGCCTTCTGGGGTTCCTCACTTACACACACACACACACACACACACACACACAGCCTTTTAGAACAGGTGCTCAAAGTTGTTCAAGGCTGGAAGCTATACCATGTTGAGTCGGGAAGCCACACACATAGTCAGCAAATAACAGTTTGCAACTGGGATAGTAGTACCCTGTAGTTATAACACAATCTTCCTTTGGCATAGAATAGATTTGAGAAGAGATACTCAATATCCAGTGTCCTTATAAGAGAACTGCCTTAGTAACTCTAAGAATTTTTGTTTGTTTGTTTGTTTTGTTTTAATGAATGGAAAAAGGGCTGGGAGAGAGTGGCTTTGATAGTAATGACAGTATTCTCTGCTTTGTAGGAATCCCTGTATAACAGACAGAGTAATTCACAACAAAACCAGAATTGCCTCTGTGCGACTCTTCATAGTTCACAAAGCTACCCAAGCAAGGCAATTCATTTACTTAAATACACAGAAAGTAAATTAGACCTATGCACTACATGAAAGTCTCTGGAAATGTAGCAGAGCCTCAAAGGAGAGGTGGTGTTTGTTCATTTGAACTTGGACCGTCATTCTGCCGGAGTTTGCTCCTCCTTGGAGACCTCCCAGAACAATGACTGTGAAAACAGCCAGGTTTCATTCCTCAGCATCAGTGGAAGCACTGCCTGACTTATCCTACCCGTATCCCAGTGCAAGCAACCGCAGAAGACTGGAAGGCTTCATCAAGTCTTCAAACGAATTGGTTTAGTTTTCTTTTTATCCTGACTTAGAAATAAATGTTCTCCTTTCACCTGACAAATTACTTTGAATGCAGTTATGGCTTGGGCATTTTTCTTGGGTCTTAGTGTATTTTAAAAACTCACTGGAGCCCACACATGTCTTCCTATTATCAGGTTAAGCAGTTGACCATTAAGTTCATATGTATGAATGTGCAAGAGATCAGTGGAGAGAGAGAGAGAGAGAGAGAGAGAGAGAGAGAGAAGGGAAGAGGGGAGGAAAGAGAGGGTGACGGGGTCGGGGGACCACAAGCTGGATGTTTCTGGTAAGGCTGCAGGGAGTGGAGTGATGCTCAGCTTTGGATGAAATGCATCTGGTGCATCTGGATTCTCAGTTATCCTATGGAGGCAGAAGGGACTTGCTGCCAGAGACCTTCCTAAGAGCCTGCCGCAAGAATCTCCTTAATAATTCCTAACAGTTGGAATGCTCATTGACTTTCAGGAGCACACAGCCCGGGATCTGTGCAGAGGCTGTTAACATGATCTAGGATGTATCTCATAAGTCTGCACCTGGCAGTGCCTTTGTCACAATGCTCCCATCCAGGAAACATGCTATGGAGCCGAGTTTTCAAAATGAGATAAGCTGGAGGGTGGGCCATTAACTAAGGGTGAGAAAAGAGATGAAGACACTTGTGGGAAAGATCACAGGGCTCAGCAACGGCCTCCATGCATCTTCCCACGAACCTCCACATGCTCACCATGACAAGTGCATACCTGCACACATGAGCAAAAATAAACACATGTTAAAAGCTGATTGTAATTTACCTTTTAATTCCAGGGAGCAGGAGACCCAGATCAGCTGACAGCAGGCTATGACTTGAAGTCTGCAGGAAATTCTTTCCTGATTCTCTGCTAGTTCTGCTGATGACTAGGAATTGTGATGATTTGGGATAAACCATGCCCACTCTGGGACCTTTGTGATGTGTTTTCTTGCCTCTCTCTTCACATTTTAAGGGAAATTTGGGGTTACTTCTGGGTTCCAATTATTTTAATCAAAGAATTTAGAAACAGACTCAGAATGAAGCTTGCGGGTAATTTATTTAGAGTTTAAGAGAAAAGCAGAGCAGACTATAAATCTATGAGTCTCAGCAGCTGCAAACTGGAGGAGATGGACAAAGGAAACAAGAAGGCCATTCTTTTTGAGTTAGTGTCCACAAAACCAACCCGCTCAGCAGTGGAAGTCCCCAGGCAGCTGTAAGCAGAAGGGTTGGTAGGTGGTGGAAGAGCTTCAGAGACATGCAGCCTGCCAGAGAAAGCAAGCTTAGGCAGAGAAAGTGTGCGGATGCTTCAGAAAAAGAGCAAGGAAACGTACATGTTTTCATTTACAATTCAAAAGCAGGCAGATTTTAAGGTCGAATATCTGCAAGATCTTGCATGGGGGGAGGGGAGGGACTGTGGGAAAGGACAGTATGTGATCTCATTAAGGCAAAGATTATTTCCTCCATCTCCTTCCATCTTCAGGTGAATCTGCTTTCCTGTGATATGGACTCCTGGACAAGTGATTGGCAGGCACGACTTGATTAACTCTTATGGGAGAAGACAACACAGTGTAAGGTTCTAATCTTTAGAACAGATCAGAATGTCACATCTCCAGGGACAGAGGCATTTTTTTTCTTAACAGAAAGTCTAATGAGGTGAGATGTGATCATTTCCTTCCTTTCTAGTGTTACCAAGGAAACAGGTAAAGGTCCAAAGCTCACCATAAGGGGAGGGGCCCTTTCTCAATATCATCCAAGGTATTAATTCCTGTCTAGATAACAAAGATGTTTTTCTTTTATGTAGTTACTACTGCTCATGTTTTCTTCTATTTAACGTCAATGGTCATTGGAGTTGTTCCCACTCTAATCCATTATAATATTATATTTCTAGTTACACATCAGAAAACTGTGTATACAAATCAAGTTTCATTCTAACATTTCCAGTGGCATGAGATTTTTTGCGGGGGTGGGGGTGGGTTCTAACCTAGCAAGTCCTTTTATAGACACTTCATTTCCCTGCAGCTGCTTCACTGAAAATCAAAACCAATTTCCAGGATCTTTTTTCCAGATGGGAACTTATCTTGATGATGATCTAAATATGAAGGCAGAGTCTCCCTTGCTGCAGGTTATGTGTCAAAATTGAGTGTGGCTGATTCTTTTGGGTTACCAGGTATAATTTTCCAAACTATATTTTTAGAACACTAAATACATTCCCCTGACATTTCCTGAAGTGTCCAAACTAACCCCACACTGGCACACGAGCCTTCACAAATCCTGCCACCTAAGTCAGTTTCACAAACTGCCAGCACCCGTCCGTGCTTACTGCTCCCAGAGCCTGTCTTTCATTTCAGAAGCATTTTAGATAGTTCCTCAGTGTTGACATAAGCATATAGAAGCCAAACTCCTCAGCAGTAATCAGGCATCTCCTAGAGAATGTAAAAGCTCTCCTAACCACTGATCCATGCAATGCTCGTTCACTGTTATTTTACATGGCTTGGTGAGAATAAATTTATTAATGATGCTCTGGGTAGGGAGTGAAAATAAGACAGGTTTTCACTTTTTATACCTTTGGTCTTAGTTACTCAAAGCAAAATTAACCCTCATTATAAATAGACATTTAGATGCCCGCTTCCAATGAATGCATCCTGAACTTTATAAAGTGTACTGAATTTCAAATGAGTAACTGCATTATAAATATACACCAGAAATGACAAAAAGTAACCTAAAACCAATAATGCAGAGCTATTTGAACCCAGGTGAACAGAGCTATGGTCAGCAGGGCAAACACATCCCATGTGGATAGTATCTTACTGGGCCAAAATTGTCTCGGGGCCTGGACCTTGAGGTCCATAGGACAGAGAAAAGCCTGCTCGAGGTGAGGATGAGACAGCAAAATCTAGGTAGATGCCCCTCCAGTCAGAGGGAGGGCTTGGCTGTCTCTCATTGGCTGGAGGGCCTACAACCCATGATGTCACTTAACCTATATAAGCTGATGCTCATAGTAATAAACTGAGTTTCTGCTTTGACTTGACTCCCTGTCACATCCGACTGTCCTGCTTAGTGGGGCTGCAGATCTGATTCTCCTGTGTCATGGGGCTGGGAATCTGAGAGATGGGTGGAGAGCACACTCACCTTTCCCTGGGGAATAAGGCTAAGGAAGCCTGGCAGGATCTCATGAAGCCAAACAGTGCTGGCAGATTTCTATTTTTTGCTTACTTTTCTTGCTGATGACAAAATTTTCATATTCTATTTCAGTTTCTCTTGGATCATAAAATAATCAAGCCAGGAAATGATGCAAACTAGCTTGCACCTAGCTTTCCTATCCTGGGCCATCTCTGCTCCGTGATGTTACTCATTCTTCACCGTCTGCCATTGTCCCCGGTAATCCAGTTGTCTGTTTTATGCTGTGATTAAACACCTGGACAAAAACAGCTTCAGGGTTGAAAGGGTCTATTTGGATTATTCAGCTCATTATTGAGGGAAGTCAGGGCAGGAACTCAAATGGAAACTAGAAAGTAGGAACTAAAGCAGAGGCCATGGGAAAATAATTCTTACTGGCTTCTCATGGCTTTGACCAAGCTGCTTTTTTATATAGCCCAGGACGGTCTGGGCAGGAGTGGCATCCACAGCAGGCTGGGCTTTCCCACATAAATTAAGAAAATGCACCACAGATATGCCCATGCGCAATTTGGGACAATTTCTCTATTAAGAGGGAATCTTCTAAACCAGGTGATTCTAGTTTTTACCAAGGCAAGGCTCAGCTACTGCTCTCACCTTCATCATCACTCTTGAAAAGAAGGCTTGAATCGGTGGCCCTCATTTTTCCTAAGCAGCTTGACAACAGCGGCCTCTGATGCTTTGTTCCTGGCCTTCCTTTCATGGTGAGACCTTACCTTCTCGTCCTTATATGGGACTCATTTAACTGGATCTACCCCTCACAATCCTGATTTATTTCATAACTGGAAAATTTTTGTCATTTTTTTCTCTGTTTTTCTCTTAAAATATTTTAGCTCTACACATCTCTCTATATATAAAACTTCTGCAAAATGTGTGTTTGAGCTCTTCATTCTGTACTCAATGCTCTTAAATATCTTAAATAACTAATGTGTATTTGAAAACAAAAATCACCTGCCCTATACTCAAGAGGATTCTTGATTTGTTCTTTCTGAGTCATTTCCAATGTCATTTTTACTTTATGTTTGAAATCCTGTAAGATCTATCTTCCTTCCTTCCTTCCTTCCTTCCTTCCTCCCTTTCTGATGTTGCTTAGATACCAGAAAAAGTGATGATGTTAGTGTTACCCTAAAAAATGCAGTAAGGACAGTGCCATGGTGGAGACTGACAAAATCATCAATGCTTTTACAAGTCATGCCAAGGTTCTCTGACACAAACACATCACACACATAGATCTGTTTTCTTTTGCTGTGAGGAATTTCCTTACTGTTAAAGAGTAAAACCGTTTCAGAAAATAGGGAGTGGTAGCTCCAGCACCCTAAGAGGAATCTCCTGTGAGATAGGGTACACTCACTGTGCATACCTCCTTGTACCTAGTGAATTTTCACATTCCCTTTCAGGAACAGTGCAATGGTTTTGTATTGGTGGCGAGGATAGAACCTCTGCGGGATACCTGTCTCTGTGAACATTTTTACTGTCTATGTTTGTTTTCAGCATATTAGAATCACCAACCTCAACTCCTCTGCCTCTTTCACAAACTGCTTTGGTGTGTTAAGACTTCATAGACAAGGTGTCAGAAAAAGAGCACAAATGTTTGTGCACCCTACAGGCTACACTGTCTCCTAGAAGGAATGGTGTGCATCTAAGATATGTCACCTGATAAAATCAATTAGTAGAAGAAATTGCATGGGAAGCCTACTGGGAATATGATTCATCAGGTAAAGCCCTTGCCAAGCAGGCCTGAGAGCTGGAGTTCAGATCCCTAGCATCAAGTAAAGGCCAGGTGAGTGTGATGATTGGCCTGTAATTCCAGCACTGCAGAGGTTGACATATATATATATATATATATATATGTACACACATGTAACTCCTCACACATGTACCCACATTTGTATGCACATTCACAGTAAATACACATCAAAAAGCTATAGAGAAATTATGTGAATTAGTATATTTTTCCTCGTGCTATGTAAACATATGTCTGTGTTTCCTTGTTTGTGTACATGTGCATGTGTGTGTGTGTGTATACATACTCATAGGGGCTTTTAAAATCTCATTTCATTTACTGGTATCTATCAGGAATGTACCAATCAACCTTTGCATTAAAAATGTACTTTTTTTATACATGTAGCTTAATTCATGTCCTTAATGACATCATAACACACTCTCATATCAGTCAGCACCAAGTTAGAATAGAATATGAGGATAAACTGGTAATGTGTTGAGGGATTCCTTAGGATTTTTTCCTGTCTCTCATTTGTTTTCATATAAATTGAGTTGAGGAGAAGCAACAATTGTGAAAACAAAGATGTAGACATTAAAGACCTATTTTCCCCATGTTTCTCTTCCCTGCAGTTGGCCACTCCTGACTGAGGCAACCTGGGACGTGCACAAGACACAGTTTTCCATTGACATTCTGGCTTAACCTAAGGAAAGAAATGTTAGCAATTTGTCAATAGGGTTAGCCCCTGAGACTTGTGTTTTTTCAGACTGAAGCCCTGATTGACACCTGAACTTTAGAGGGTTTATTTGTTGTACAGAACTCTGGCGTTTTAGGTTACCCTTCAATTCAAAAGTTTTGTATATGTTTTATCCAGTGATCCATTGCTCACCTCTGCTTAGCCCCTTAATCCCCTTGCTCTTGAGGTCAGCATCTCTCAGAGAAATTCTTAAATAGATGCCCTGGTACAGTTCCTGGAAGCAGGTAATGGCTGGTGGCACCTGTGATTTCACCGCCCTCTGCTTACCTCCCCCTTTCCCATGTCGAAAATTAGATCTAGTTTGTGCTTTTAGAATGTGAGATTTCAATGATACATTCTTTAAATTACATCCCTTCATACTGTCCATTCCTTTCGGCTCTTCTTACCTTCTGGCTACTATACCGAGTATCTGGCTGGTTTTCATGGTGTAACTGCAAAATGCCTTTCCTAAGATAATGAGAATAAATTACACTAATTTGGTATTTATGCCAGTACTGTTTTTAATTAGCCTGGGGGCAGGTTTTCTTTACGAGTGTTTCAGGAATAAAGACACGTTCCCACAACTGTGATTTGAGTGTTTCTGTGGGATTAAGATGGAGAGAAATGGACAAGATTAAAGTAGCAAGCAGTAGAAGAGAAGTAATCAGAAACAAGAGGTTGTTTCACTCTTTCTGTTCTTATTTGCTGGTTTAGGCGGTATGGTTCTTTGAAAGAAAATGACCCCCAAAGGGAGTGGTACTTGGAAGTATGGCCTTGTTGAAGTAGGTGTGGCCTTTTTGGAGTAAATGTGGCACAAAGTGGGGTTTGGCTTTGGGGTCTCTGTGATCAAACTTTGGTCAGTGTGATCCTCAGTCTACATACTGTTGCGTGTATATCAACATGTAGCATCTACCACTCCAGCACCATGTCTGCCTGCATGGTGTCATGTCCCGCCATGATGATAATGGACTGACCTCTGAACTGTAAGCAAGCCACAGCATTAGAAACCCTAACTGAGACAGGTGGTAAGCTCAGCATTGGCAGCAGTGTGTGCACACACAGTAGGAACTCAGCCTATTTGACCTTAGTGACAGATGATGAAGGCATTCGACACATGTGGCAGTAGCACTGTGTGTGTATACAGTGGGTGAGCCAGGGCTAGCAAATGGAGTGGATGAATGTGTGCTGACTACAGACCTGTCTTGACATAGTTTGTGAAATTCTCTTCTCACTTTCTCCCTGAAAGAGAAGAAATTCAAGCTGGCAGACCAAGAACTCATCCCTGAACCATCACTAAACATAAAGGAATCTGATGGAAGTAAAGAGAAGTTTATGCCTGAAGGAAGGTTCATCTGTATTTCTGTGCTTTCATTGGTTAAATAAAAAAGCTGCCTGGGCCATTTGATACGGCAGGACTTAGATAGGAGGGAAAAGAAAAGAGGACGCTGGGAAGACTGGGTCAGAGCCAGTCGCCATGAAGCTCCCGCTGCAGAAGGAAGTACCGTAGATCCGTCCAGTAAGTCACCCACCTCGTGGTGACATACAGACTTTTATAATGGGTTAGTTTAGATGTGAGAGGTAGCCAAGAAAAAGCTAGAGATAATGGGCAAGGCAGTATTTTAATTAATACAGTTCTCCTGTGGTTATTTCGGGCATAAGCAA
>JAQHUG010000303.1:521882-541376 GCA_028555095.1 Dicrostonyx torquatus | reverse complement strand
GGTGGTGATGATGGGCCAGACAGAGTTTAAATGAATACAGTCTCATGTGATTATTTTGGGCATAAGCAAGCAACCAGTGGCTGAGCGGGCCAGCGGCTGGGGGCTGGGAGCTAGGCGCTGGGAATATAACCCACACCTCTCCCCCAATTACAACATATGCCTAACAAAGTGAGCAGCAGTTTATCATATTTGGGATGATTGTTCCTGAATTCATTGGCTGTGGTTGCACATACAGGTAAAATTTGCTGAAGGAGGCCATGGCAGGAGGATCACAAGTTCAAGGCCAGCCTGGGCTGTACATTAAAAAAAGAGAAGTACCTGAATTCTTTTATGTATCTATCTCAACATGAATTTTGGAATAGGTAACCCTGGGATAGGTGCACATGTAGTAAGAGCTAGCTCTTGCTTGGTGTCTTCCTGACTATGAGAAAACTAGAAGAGTCCCCTTGTAAAGACATCTGGAGACTATGAGGGATTAGAGGACAAAAATCAGATTTGCTCAGGTATATAAATACATCCAGCCTCTATGGCATGGAAATAGAAAAGTACCTTAGGTACCTGTGTCATTGGTGGTAATTTAGCAAGATGTGGCTGTGTAAATGTGAGTCTTAGCTTAGAGAGCAATGATGTAGAGACAGACATGGAGGGGGAACTGAGCTCTTTGAGACTCCACATCTGACACCTGTCTTTGATATCAAAGGCCTATGTTAATGACAGGCTGATCTCACATATCTGGTATAAGAGTCTTTAGGACAGGTTTATGCCACTGTGTGCCTGTGAGGCAATGAAAACATGCAGAGGAGCTGAAGGAGGTAACAACTCCTCTATATTCTAGAATTGTATTGTCTAATTCAAGGTAGAGACACAGAACCACATCCACATTTCTGTGTCTTGGAATAGTGAGCCAGACACCGGTTGGAAGAGCACCCTCCTTAAGAATTAAATTTATGACTTTTGGATGTTATCACTTATATATAATGGAAACATCAAAATAAATAACTACTTTCTGTTACAGGTATAGGGAAGGCAGAGGGTTCCTAGAAAATTGCCTGGATGCTAGACCCCACGTAATTATTTGGGTGAAGCTGAAGATGGCATAAGTGAGGGAGCAGGGACTCATGAACAAGGAAGTGTAACTGAAGAATGCTATGAGTTAGCATAATGAGTTGATCTTAGCCCTCTCTTCTCCCGTGGGTGGGGAGGGACAAGGAAGATGTAAAGTTGGGACACAAAGTGATGCATCTGCACTAATTAAATCTACCCTGTGGAACTTCTGGCCTTAGTTGAGGACCAAAGATAGTAGATTCTTATCCCCATGTTGCAGTTACTACAGTCGTCCCTCAGGGATGATTAAAGGAATCTGATACTTTGTTGTATGTGAAGAAGTAGAGGGCAAAACAGAGAGTGGAGAGCAAAGTACTGATTCGTGCTTCTGTACACAGTCTTGGGATGGGAAGTGAGATAGTCACGTCACTTCTACAGCACGAAAATGATTAGTGTCTAGCCATTCAAGAAGTATACACAGTCTTGGGATGGGAAGTGAGATAGTCACGTCACTTCTACAGCATGAAAATGATTAGTGTCTCGCCACTCAAGAAGTATACACAGTCTTGGGATGGAAGTGAGATAGTCATGTCACTTCTACAGCATGAAAATGATTATGTCTAGCCATTCAAGAAGTATACACAGTCTTGGGATGGGAAGTGAGATAGGCATGTCACTTCCACAGCACGAAAATGATTAGTGTCTAGCCACTCAAGAAGTATACACAGTCTTGGGATGGGAAGTGAGATAGGCATGTCACGTCTACAGCACGAAAATGATTAGTGTCTAGCCACTCAAGAAGTAGCCAATGAGTATACAAATGATCCAAATAAGTACTTTTTTCAAATAATATGCAACGAAGGATGGAACTTGTCAAAAAAGAATTACAACAGCATCTGGTAGTTTTTTCTCCATTCAGAAGTGTATAAAATGACTTCTTCAATAATGTAAAGATAAAAACTTTGCTTAAGAATCATGCAAAAATTGCAGCTTTCCCCTTTTCTGGACTCCAGTTTGAAAATTTGCAATTTTGGTTGGATGACAATATGGAATAAATCTGTAGAAAAGTGTTAATTTTATGTAGAACATGAGAAAAACATAATCGATGCCATGGGAAGTACTGAATAACCAACTTAAGAGAATAATATTAGGAAATAGACTAAAAATAATAGACCAATATAAGCAGTTAATTTGTGCAGGAGAATTTTGTGCAGGAGAATTTAAGTGGGTCCCATTAGGACAGTAAGCACAGCTGGAGACGGCAATGAGAGGTGAGAACAATAGGATGGAGAGGCCTCTGATCCATTTGTGGTCTGCTGATTGGAGGTACATGTCTAATTTGTAGGAGAGGTGAAGGTTAAACTTGGAACAAATCAATGTTTTATGTGATAAACTACTCAATATATGAACAGTGTGATGAAGTACCCATCATTCACGTAGGCACTATGATGGCTATCATCATACCATGATTGACATCATCCTATCCATGCCCATGATCTCATCACTCATAACAATTCTAGTGCACAAGTTACTAATGCTGATATCTCTGTGTTTGTGTGTGTGTGTCCATCTTCTACATAGAAGGGAATACGTCCTAGTCCCTATGTGGCAGGATGTAGCCTGGTCTTGGTTCTGGTGTTTAGATAGGGAAACACAGTTATGGGTAACACTTTCTAGTCCAATTACTCCACCCCAGTTCTCTGCTATTCATCGTCTCATGAAAATTAGGGAGAAAGGTGTGCATTGATAATGTAGGACCAAAATTCCTAGATCACTGAGAAATCTTCTGGTCCCACAGAGGTCTTTTCTAAAAAAGAAATAAAGTGTTATTATTTATAACCACAGATGCCATGGTTCTTTGTTTTGGTAACAACTGAAATATCACTATACAAAGTATCTCTCGTCAGGGTTCAAAGCTCTGCTAACACAGCACACAGGAGACAGCCAGGTTGCAATGAGATAAGACACCGTACCCCTTTGTAAATGGACAGTAATGAAATGGTTTGGATAGTTTAATCAGCTAACTGCATTCTACTACAACTAGTGGCACAGAGAATTAAGTGAAAGATTGTAGGGTATAAATGCAAGAGTGTTTGAAGATGAAGCAATTTTTTTTTGATGATGGCACAGAAGACCCAAGAGATGACTTTGTCTTATATGCACACTTGTATTACATCCATTGTTAGGTTCTTTATCTTGGCTGTGCTTTAAAGCTGAAGAGGAGCTCTGCTGCCAAGTATGAAATGTAGATTAAAATAAGGAACCACAAAAAAGTCTATTTGCTTTGGCCTGATGCAAACACTAGCCCATTCATTTGTGCTCCACTTGGAAAACATTAGGAATAAGTGCAGCTGCTATTACCTGTGGCACAAGATTTTGCAGTGGATGGCCGCTCGGCTAATGACCTCCCAGCATGAAGAATGGTTTCTAAAACATTTCTTGGCTTCTGATGCAGGGTAACTGGTATGTTTTTCTACATCCTGTTTACCGAGTTAGAATCTCCGCATGGTGCTTTTGGAAAGTAGACTAGGACTCTGTTTTGTTAAACAATATGGTGTGGATGGCTGGCAGTTGCCGATCAAATAGTACTAAGCAAATCCATGTGAGGAAATCTATGCAGAAAAAGAGAACACATTCTAATTATGTACACGGTTTAAGTCCTTTCGCATTTCTTAGGCTAGTCTTTTAATTGTGGTACAATGTGTTTTTCAATTTTCTGTCTTAAGAATGACTAGCCGAGTTTACAGCTACCACACTTTCGAAAACAGCTTTTCATAAAGATCAGCTTATGACAGGGAGCTTTCATGATGAGGTTGTAAGTTGTTTGGCAGAACTCATGCCTGTGTTCACAGATGCTACCCTAATACTGAGCATACAGTAGGTTCTTAAAATTGATGATGGCGTGGGGAGTGTTGGAGTTCCACAAACAGCTGAGAGAGAGAGGGAGGGAAGGAGAGAGAGAGAGAAGAGAGAGAGAGAGAGAGAGAAGAGAGAGAGAGAGAGAGAGAGAGAGAGAGAGAGAGAGAGGGGAGAGAGTTGGGGCACAGCAGAGGTCAGTAGGTCAGGTCCACAGCAAAACATGGGGGTTTAACCCTTCAACCAACTTACTGCACAATGTTACCTGGAGGAAAGAAGCTTTGGGGAGACAATTTCTCAGCACTGTGGGGTCTTTCTCAGTCCTCTATAGAAAGAATCTGATCTAAACCCGTCTATGCAGTGTTCTCGAAGCTCCTCAAAGAAAGTACTGCAGAGGCCATACGCTTCACTGCCAAGTTTCCTGAGGGTTATGAGGAAGAAGCTTTAATACTTTGTAATAGCAAAATTTAATTAAACTAAATGTACCTCAGGGAAGAATAATGTATGCAAACTTATCACAAAATTAAGTGCCATGGTGAGAAAACGTGAGAGCTTAATATGGATGAATTCCAAAATATTCGGCTTACACAACAAAACAGCCTATTTCCTATTTCCCGTTAATATGTTGTGCAGGTCTGGTAGCAGTTGGTTGTTTAATAATAGTAATCTTCAAGCTTCTTTCTGCTGTCAGCGTGCCTGTGACACTCCTCCCCTCCCAGGAAACAGCATGTGATATACTTGCTCTGCCGCAGATGCTCCTTATCTATTACTGTGGCATGATCATTTGGGAAAATCTGTGAAACTAATGCAAAATCTCCCAGAGCTATTCAGAGCTACGGCTTGAAAATGCGAGACTGGGAAAATGGCTCATTGTAGTTCGTTAGCAGCTGCACACTAAGGCTCTAGAAACTCTTCTGCATATTGCCTTTCAAATATGCCACCGTGTTTATTCTGCACGAACAATGGGTGTAACTACCCTAGAATGTTGTATGACTGACCAGGAAAATACTAATAGATTTGGAATTAAATATATGACTCAATTTAAAGATTAGTATTTGCATTTTCCTGAGAGAAACAATATTTCATGAAGGAAAAACAAGCCAGTAACATAATATGATTCTATAGTTCTACTTGGATGAAAAGGAATTTGTATTTTATAATTGACCAGCTTTTCAAAAATCAAATTGGTAATGAGTTCTCCATTATTTTATGAAGACTTACTAATAAATTTTGCTTCCATCTAGTCTGCCTGTAAGTTGGGTGCTAATGCCTGTCTTCTGCAGAGACACAGTTATTTGTAGAGGATGATACATCTCTATATTAGGACCATTCAGCTAGGCCATGAGTACAGGGACTAGAGTGCCCTCCATCCACTGAGAAGCATTCCAGGACCTCCCCAAGAAGAATGTTTGAAACTTTTGCAACCTAGGCCTTTCACAGGATAAAAAGAAAGTTGATAAAAGTGAAAGAAAAACTCAGAGACACCAAAGTAGAGATGTCCAATTCTCTAAGGTCCTGGTAAAGTACCTAACGCTCACCTCCATCCAAACAGGCCCTTCTTGCCACTGGGCTCCAAGTCTCCTGTTCTTAAGACACTTGCTTTCATGATTTCATATTGTAAATACCCCCTCTGCACCTTGGAATTGTGAATCTTGTTAAAACCATCGTCTCATTTCCCATCCTAGGATGTCTTTGTCTACAACTTGCAGACACGTCTTTAAAATGTAACCATCAAAGAAGATAGATCATTGTCTCTGTTTAGTGGGAAGGCAGGGGCCAAAATTGTTCAAGTTTGAGAAAGTACCTTTGGTAATGATCCCAGGAAAGCTGCTTTTTCTCTGGATAAAGCAAAGCGGTACACACAGATGTCTGCAGAGATGGGCCCAGCACTGTCCTCTCAGATTCCCAGTACCCATGGAGATGCTCCCAAGCACTTTTAGAACAGCTCCAGGTGGTCTGACGCCCAGAATTTCCTTTAGCGTCTATATTCACGAGCACATACCTAACACAGGCATACACATTGAACACGTACACATACATCAAACTGATGATATGATAATTTACATATGTGACCCCAGAAATTCTACTATGGAACTCCACAACTCATAAACACCTTCAGTAATGTAGCAGGATACAAGATTATCTCAAAATAAAATCAATAGCCTTCCTTTGTACAGGTGATAAATGGGCTGAGAAAGAAATCAGAGAAGCATCACCTTTCACAATAGCAACAAATAACAAAATATCTTGGAGTAACTCTAACTGAACAAGTGTAAGACCTGAATAACAAGAACTTTAAATCTTTGAAGAAGGAAATGGAAAGATCTCCCATGCTCTTGGGTAAATAGAATTAACATAGTAAAAATGACAGTATTACCAAAAGCATTCTACAGATTCAATCCAATGTCCATCAAAAATCCCTGAAAAAATTCTTCATAGACCTCGAAAGAATAATACTCAACTTCATATGGAAAAGCAAAAAACTCAGGATAGTCAAAACAATCCTGTACAATAAAGAAACTTCTGGAGGCATCACAATCCCTGATTTCAAACTCTACTACAAAGCTACAGTACTGAAAACAGCCTGGTATTGACATAAAAACAGGCAGGTGGACCAATGGAATTGAATTAAAGACCAGGATATCAATCCACAGATCTATGAACACCTGAGTTTTGACAAAGAAGCAAAACATATAAAATGGAAAAAAGAAAGCATATTCAACAAATGGTGTTGACATAACTGGATATCAATATGTAGAAGAATGAAAATAGATCCAAAAACTCAAGTCCAAAGGCATCAAAGACTTCAACATAAAACCAACCACACAGAATCTTGTAGAAAACAATGTGGGAAATACACTTGATTGCATGGATATAGGAGGAGCAGTTCCTAAATATAACCCCAGTAGCACAGACACTGAAAGCAACAGTTAATAAATGGGATATCTTGAAACTGAGAAGCTTCTGTAAACCAAAGAATATGGTCAATAATGCAAAATGGCAGTCTACTGAATGGGTAAATATCTTCACCAACTCCACATCAGACAGAGGGATGATCTGCAAAATATACAAAGAACTCAAGAAACTGGTCATCAAAGGAACAAATAATCTAACAGAAAAAAATGGGGTGTAGACCTAAACAGAGAATACTCAACAGACAAATCTAAAATGGCTGAAAGTCACTTAAGGAAATGCCCTACATCCTTAGCCATCAGAGAAATGCAAATCAAAACAACTCTGAGATTCCATCTTACACCTATCAGAATGATCAACGTCAAACCATAGAAGAAAGCTTAGGCTGGAGAGGATGTGGGGTGAAGGGAACACTCCTCCATTGCTGGTGAGACTGCAAGCTGGTACAGCCACTTCGGAAGTCATAATGGTGATTTCTCAGAAAATTAAGAAACAAGCTACCTAAAGACCCAGCAATACCACTTTTGGATGGTATTTTTTTATATATATATGGATATATATATAAAGGATGATCAACCATGACATAAGGACATGTGTTCAACTATGTTCATAGGAGCATTATTTGTAATAACCAGAACCTGGAAACAACCTAGATGCCTCTCAACCAAAGAATGGGTAAAGAAAATGTGGTACATTTACACAATGGAGTACTACACAGCAGAAAAAAAAATAATGACATCTTGAAATTTGTAGGCAAATGGATGGATCTAGAAAACATCATATTGAATGAGGTAACCCAGACCTAGAAACACAAACATAATATATACTCACTCATAAGTGGCTTTTAGATATAAAACAACCACCACCACAACAAAAAAACAGCCTACAATCCACCATCTGAGAGAACCTAGACAACAAAGAGGACACTAAGAGAAACATGAACAGATCTAACCTACATGGGAAATAAAAAAAGACAAAATCTCCTAAATCAATTGGGAGTGTGGGGAACATGGGAGAGGGTAGAAAGGGATGGTGGAGGAAGGGAGAGGAGCAGACAAAAACATATAGCTCAACAGAAACACTCCCACCCCGAGGGATTAAATTTTCATATCTCTTTTAGTATAGCCTAAAATTTTCCTTTTTCTAAGTGAAAGGTTTAAATAACATCTTTACTGTCTGTTTAACTTAGTCTGCATCTGAGTCTGGTGTCGTATGTGTATATGTGTTGTGTGTTTGGTTATGTGTGTATATGTGTGCATTGTATCTCTATGTGGGTGTGTGTTGTGTTATGTGTGTGTATATCTGTGTATATATGAAAAAGTTTGCTGTTCTTTCACATGTACTCATAACAGAAAGTGCATCATCTTATTGTAAAACAGTTTATAAAATATAATATGAATATTAAAAGCAAATAACTTTCACAGAAGAACTGACTGTAGGAATTTCTTTAATTTTTTTCTCTTTTATGATGACAATTGGTTTAATTGTGAAAGTTATGATTTGTTCACAATACTCTAAGAAGATAATATTAAAAGTAAGAAAGGGCTAAAAATTGGATTTGAGACAGGGGGTAAAGGAAGAGAAAGGGAAACTACTGAGAATGGATAAAATTCATTGCATAAATATATGCAACAAACACTAACAAATTTTCAAAAATATAACAGTTGCATATATACAGTCATACAGTAATCTCTTAGAACGTCTGTCTTACATGATGCTGTGGATGGTTGTGTTCCTTTGTGTTGAAGATGTCAAATCACCATATTTACAATGGTATGAATAATGTGCATATTTTATAGTTCACAATAGGAAACTTGACATGTATGAGTGCCTATGTAGATAAACTGTACAATAACTCTCACAAAATCAAGCTAATTGATATACCTGTTATTTCATTTTTTTCTCAAATTTTGCAAACTCACTGTAAATTTTGCTTTGATAGCTTATTAAGAAGACTTGCTTTCCTTTGTCATTCGGCTCTTTATACAACATAAGGTGATAAACTCACCAGTTTATGGGTTTAGCACAGGCCTCAGGTGGGAAGGGACCAGGACCTCCTGAGGTGGTTCCCTTAACCCCACAAACCTGACTTCCTTATTTAAAAAAGTAAAACAAAATTAGCACACACTGCTGCATTTTACCTCACATTTGCATAACAGTGAGTTTAATTCTTTTCACTGCCCAATTTATTCCTCTAGTAATTCACAGCAGACCCTGTTTGCTCAACTTTAATAAATGAAGTGCCTAAGGATAAACCCTGTAACTCTGCAGGTTTGGTTACAAAGTGCTTGTTCTTGCCTCTCTCAGAGACACTGCTGTGGAGGAAGTGGGGAACTCCTCTCCAATCCCTGTCTGTGTGCTCTCCCCTGGGAGCTCTGAGACAGGTAAATTACCTGTCCCCAGAGCCCTGCAGGTGAATAGTAATTAGACTCTGCCTTTATAAAAATATTCCTAGCTTGGAAAGTCCGATGTGCTGTTATACCCGCTCTCAGGAATGGGAAGTGGAAGGGGGAAAGAAGTGCCACGAGTCTTCATGAACACCCAAAAGCCCCCCAATTCACCTGCTAGCATTTATTGGCCACATAAAGATTCTCACAGATTTCATGTCATCTGTTGTCCCCTACTTGGTAGTGATTTCAAATCAGGAGCATCCAGGGAGTATGATATGAATAGTTTGTGTTTGGTAAAAGAGTAGCCCAGAGATGCTCAAGCAAGTAGATCATCCTATCCCTCTGTGCCTCTCTTCTGTTTTGTTTCCCTGTCCAAATTCGGAGAGGTGATGTTTTTAGCCACATTCTTTATAATGCTCTAGAGTACAGCAAATGTATCCGTCCTCAGGCACCAGGTGCATTCCAAGTTCTGCCTCTTTTCTTTGACCTTCCCCAGGTAAGCAGTACAATTACCCTAAACCTTCATTACCTGTAGATAGCGAAGGTAATACCCGTCTTATGGAAATTTTATAATGAGTAGAGTGTAAATCAAAGCCTTGCATTTGTCAGACCAAATGCATTATACAAAAGTCATTACTGTGCGTGAACAGCTAGGGGACATTTTATTCTCATCAGGGGTGGCTCTTGTATTTATTTGGCATAAATAGAGCAGCTTGAAGAAACCTTGGTATGACCTCCTCAAATGGTATTGTTGCACAGATGAAATGATGAAGGAAATCACTTTGCAATTTTCACAACCAAGGTCAATTGGACTCTGTTCCCCCAAATTTTGGAAAAGGGTTACCATGTGCATACAGACATGCACTCAGTTAGCAGGGGTCAATATTGCACTTGTACTATATTCGGGATTTTTGTTATATTAATAGATTTTAGTGAAAGTTTCATATAGAAACGTACCTGTGAAATCATAGATGTTAACTTATTTTACTGTTGAACAGTGAAGTATCTGACATTTATGTCTCTATCATCCATCTTGCAATATAACATTATATAAAGATTAGGTAATATGCAATACAATTTATTTAACTTATTTTAAAACACATTAAATTTGACTTTTGCTCCAAGGTCTATGTGTATTTCTTTGTGTGTAGAATTACATGTTATGCAAATTAGTGGCTTGATTAGTACTGATTATATGATCATTGACTTATTTGTTTTTATAAACATACTTAACTCAATTGATTTTGAAACTAAAATTTAATGATTATCACTTCTGTGAAAAAATGTAAACGGATGAACCAATCAAATTTCCATTTTTCAAGAAAATATAATTTGGCTGGAGTGTTCTAGAGTATTCATTTTTGTTTTTTGGTTTTTTTGGGGGGTCAGGCAATTCATGCATATCTCTTCTCTATACACACATACAGCTATTATGTACAGTAACTCTAATTGAGTGCAGAAAAAGATACAGCGTCTGTCACTAGAGTTCTGATGGAAAGAAGATTTTTTTTCCCTTGAATTCTTACTCAAACAGAGATGGGCTTAGAAGGAAAAATAGTTATTTTAAGCAGGTAGAACTAATGGAACATAGATTAGAGGTGGCTTTCCGGATGGATAAACAGTTAGCAATTTTTAATGGAAGTTCTGAGAATATTATGGAACTTTAGAAGTATAAGCACTCGATTGTTTCACTAAATATAGTTCCTAGTATATTGATTCACTGGATTGAATTATCATTATGTGTTATAAATTACATACTGAATTTTATTGGCGTAAACATCATGGGGACTAAAAAGTTGAGAACTATGCAGAGGCATTTCCTTAAGAAAATATGACATCAGGTATAATAAGCTTTGTTGTTCTAGGCTTTCCACCCTGTGGATACAAACTTTACCAGCAGTGCTCTTTCAGATTTTCTTTTGTTGTAAATTCCCAAGTCATGATTTTGCACAGTGGAGAAATATGAGGAAAGCCTCCAGAACATCTCCATGGCTTCCTTCTAGGTTCTTTCCCTGCAGTTTCTCTCACAGCAGTGGGATGGGTTTCTGCATTTCTTTGGGCATGGAGAGATGGGAATGTGAGATCTCTCTCTCTCTGAGCATCACAACGGTTATGTATACATAGCAGATATATCTGACCAGATTGTTACATTCCACAAGACCTCTCTGAAATGAAGAGCCAAAGAACAAACCGTTCAGTCTTCTACTTAGGATCTATGAAACAGAAAGGCCTTTAGTAAGTCCAGAAGTAACGCAGACTGTCCAGGACTCTCCACAGCACTCATTCCTGTCACCCATCAGAAATAAGCATCATGAAACCTAATGCCAGACATGAGGAGGAGACGAAGATTTTAAATCATTCATAGACAGAAGAATTGTGGGAAGTAAGACAACATTCCTAGATTTTATGTCTAGATTCTGGTGTTTCTGGGACCCAATAAGAGAAAGGAATTCTAGTTTCTGTGCCTTGCGTTGGGGAAGAAAAGAGCTGGAAGATGTTCAGAAGACGGAGAACTACAGCTTCAGAAACTTTTTATTGTGTTTGGATTATTTAGTAAAATAATACCATGTTTTTGTGACTCTTTTCCTGAGCCCACACTCAGAGGTTGCACACTTAGGGTCATCATATACTGAGCCCCACAATCAGAGGGGAAGAAACTTAGTGTCTGGATTTCTGTACCTCAAAGACAGACCTCTCCTGAAAACCTTCTTTCTGCATGACTTCTTTCTCTTATAATCCTGGGACATTTTTTTCAGTCTGCCAGATAGATAGCTAAAGTGACAGTGACAGCTCCTGCCCGTGTGTGTGAAAATAGCTTTGTGTTTTGGAGAAAGAAATGCTACCACGCAGTACCGAGGGCAGGACAATAGCCTTTGATTTCAACTATTTTTAATGCTCCCTTATCATTTTGAGACATAGTACCTAATTATTATTCTTTAAAAATAGATTTCTGACCACCAGGAGGGCTACCTTCCCACACGGAGTCCAGCAGAGTGAATAATGAAAACTTAGCTGTTAAGAACTTGGCCTGATACAGAACATAATTAGCAGAGGATGGAGAGACTTGTGATGTCCTACTTCACAGCAGAGACTCTTCCCTTCCCTTCTGCCCAAGGTGGCTTTTTCTTGTGTGTGTTGGGAAGTGTTTAAAGAGACTTTAAAGTTTGAATGATAGGTGAATTTAGAGAGGCGTTCTGTTTGACTGACATACCAAATCCTCTATTAACTCAGAAGCAGATTTAGATTAATGATCAAGTACCCCTGTGTGATATGTACATTGTGATGAATTAAATGTCTACTTTAACTAGGTGAGCAGTTCCAGACTAATGTGTTAGGTGTTGGGATTGGTGAGTTTCCTGGCTGTTTTAGCACTTTCTTTGTATTTGATGCCTGAGGAACAAGTCAGTCTCCCACACACATACATGTCCCGCTTTACCTGTGTTCTACCCAGGCAAGTTGTAGCCTTTCTTTATTTGACTTTTAAAAATAATTTAAACTTCAAGAATATTTAATGTGTGGTGTTTTGTTGCATGTATATCTGTGCACCATGTGTGTCTGGTGTCTACAGAGACCAGCAAAGGGCATCATATTGCCAAGAACAGGAGTTATAGAAGGTTGTGAGCTACCTGGAAATACCCTGGAGATGGAGTGCAGGTCCTCAGCTGTGCTATCTTTCCAGCTTCCCATCTTATAGTTTCCTTAAACCTCCACTTTTCACATTCTATAGACCAAGGCCTGAATTATAGTAATTTAGTTATCACATCCTATTTTCAGCAGAATTGTTTGTACTTTAGCTCAAAATTTCCATCTTCTTAATTGTATGTGGTTTTGTCAGTTGTCAGTTAAACCAGATTGCAAGTGAAAATGAATATCATCAACATACTTAAATATTTTTCTACATGATACAAAGCAGACAACAGATGATTCTCTATGATAAAAAATGTAACACTGAAACTTTCTTCTGAATTGCTAGGAGTATGTCAGAGTGCCATATTACTTAGAGGTTGGTGCTCAAAACTTTACTAAACAAACCTTTTTAAAGATTCACTTGAAGAATATGATAAAATGAGCACTCTCTTCTCAGACAATACTCATCTATCCTCCTATTATTCGAGGAGAGAGGAGTTTGTTTGTCCCGGCTGCCCAGAACCAAAATAATCACACAGAAACTATATTAATTAAAACACTGCTTGGCCCATTATCTCTAGCTTCTCATTGGCTAACTCTTGCATCTTAATTCAAGCCGTTTCTATTAATCTGTATATTATCATGAGGTCATTGTCTACCACCAAAGTTTAGTCTATCTCCGGCAGCTCCATGGCATCTCCCTGACTCTGCCTTCTTCCTCCCAGCATTCTGTTTAGTTTTCCCTACCTAGCTTTGTTCCCCTACAGCTCTGCTATAGTCCCAAAGCGGTTCCTCTATTAACCAATGAAAGCAACACATAGACAGAAGGACCTCCTACACTCCTCCTGTGGTTTGAAAATGTATGTCTCCAACTCCTCATACTCTGGGTGGGCACAGAGATAACTTCGAATAGTGTTGGCAATTTTATAGAAAGCAAAGTCGCCAAGCAGGAAGCATTAGATTGCTGGTTACTTCTGTGTTTCCTTCATGAGCGACTGCCCAGCTTTCTTGCTGCGTCTCTTCACTGGGATCACAGCTTTAGCTGGAGGAATTGCACAACTTCCGCTACAGCTTTCTCGATAAGCTGACAATTACCTGGGGATCTTCAAGACTCACAAACTGCAAAATCTCGGACTGTTTTCTATGGATGCCTTTCCTCTGATTCTCTTGAAATATTCAGTCTGTATTGTCTCTGTTCACCCCTTTCTTTGTTAGTAAATACACACACTTGCCTCACATTAGCGTGCATTCCAAGTGCTCCTTGAGCTCATCCTGGTTTTCTACTTTTAGAATGCTGTTTTCTGCCTTTATTTTAATTTAAAGTTTTCATTTTTTGAGACACAAGTACTGTATTTATGTAAGTGATAACCATTTCTCCCATAATTCTCCCAAGTGATTACCAACTCCTCTCTCCCCACTCCCTTATCATGATTTCCTTTTCTGTATTATTACTACATACATACATACATATCACACACATACTAAATGTACTAAATCCATTTAGTGGTTGTGTGTTTATGAATGCGTGCATGCATGTGGGTATGTGGGTGTGTTTAGGACTGACCACTGGGATTAATACCTACTAGGGAGTCTGTTCCCAGAGAAAATGAGTTCTTCTCTCAGCAAACATTATTTGCAAGCTCTTTACCTGGGGTTGACCTTGCAAAATCTTCCTTGCCCATGTTGTCATGTCTTCCAGTGTTGTCCTTACCAAGTTCTTGTTCAATACTGTTTTGCTCTCTAGTGAAACCTTATTAATCATTTAATGAAAACAGCAATGATGGTGACAATACTCACTAATCGTGTAGCATTCATTGTGTACAAGGCAGCAAATCACCAGCTTAATCATCATATCTAGGCTTAGTGGGTAAAGATCTTTCAGTGCAAGCCTGGTGCAGTTTGCCAGTAAACACTGGACCGACTAAGACGAATGTCTGTAATCCCATCACACCACAACTCACAGAGCTGGGGTGGAGACAGGAGATTGGGTGAAAGCTGTGGGCTAGCTAACCTGGATCAGCAGTGCCGCACAGCAAGAGGGAGCCTGTCTCCACCACGAATGGAGGTGAGTGCTGACATGAGGCTATCCTCTGACTCCTCTGCCTGCTTTCCTTTGTCCCTGTTTCTTTCTGCTCCTGTCTCTCTACCTCTGTCTCTCTCTCTCTGTGTCTCTCTCTTTCTCTCTCACACACACATGCACACACACACACACACACACACACAGGCCAAAAAGTTACAGATAAACTTTTGTATATATTACTCTCATCTCTGTATTTTATTCTTACATACGATGCTAAGAACACTAGGAAATGAGGGATTTTGGTTTGAGTGAATTAACAAATTTGCAAAGGGGTATGAAGAAAATCTCATATACCAAGCTAAGACAGAACTAGGTTACTCTAACAAGAATTATGCTTTTGTTTGCTTTGTTTGAGAGTTTTTCTCCTTTAAATTTGCTATCAATAACATTCTATGTTATTGCATGATCCTGATGTAAAGTGACAGCCTAAATCGAATAATGGTGTTTGTCTAATTGCTTATCAAATGAATGACTTGTGTCACTTACATTCAATGTAACTCAACTGTGTAGATTTAAGTAGAAAAGGTGAGTCTCTGAAAGAATGGACAGCCACAGTTCTGAGCTGCTTGAGCCATACAGAGAGCGCCTAGCTATTCATCAGACTGATGCATTTGGCCTGCATGAGAAGAAAGGAAAAGGAAAGGGCACATATTCTTAGCTTGTGACACTACCACCTGTCACCTGTCACCTCCAGGTCAAGATCTTGAACTACTCAGTAATACAATCTGAAGAGAAGTCAGGGAACGTTTACTGACTGCAAAATGTGATTTTATTTAAAGTGTCACAACTAGTCTTAGATGAAGGCATTCAATATGATTGGCAGCTACATTTGATGATTTTCCTGAGGACACTGAAATGAAAATCTTAGCCAGCCATCATGTTGCAATAGGGATATGGGACCAGGGGAAAATGAGTTTATAATTTATATTCTTTGTGCTTATAGATAGTGCTTCACACTCCAATCTGGTCTTAGAGACCGAGCCCTGCATGTGCAGATAACAGCCACACCAACTGCTGAAGTGTACCGAACTGCCTATGCACCAGTTAGGAATCGCTGCCTTTAGCCCCCAAGCATCTCCTTTACAATCAGGAGTCTTCCCTCGAGACCCCAGGAGATTCTTACAGTCGAGCAAGTAGAAGGGTCCTTGCCACATTAGGCTCTCTAGAATGTTACACCAGTGCCAAAGCTGATCAGATTCTTTTGTCAAATATTTTAACTGTTGCCTCTGAAATGGGAAGTGTGCTGGCTTTTATACAGATCAATTGTAAAGTACCTTTCCTTGGCATGTTTTGGATCTTTCATTAAAACTGCCATGAAAGACAACTGTTAAGATCTGCTGTTAACTGAGACTCAATGGACAAACTAAAGAATAATTCTTTTGGTGGGTCTTATTTTCAAATGAAAAGATGAAAGTCTTATTTCTTTTAATGAGGAAGAAAGTGTTACAATGTAGCTCTCTGCTTTGTTTTAAGTATTCCAGTAAATTCTCAGTCAAATAATGAAATTGTATAAGTTACTCCATACTTCTTTGCTTTCCTTTTTAAAGAACTCATTTAATTATTTTAAGTTTTGTTTATTTTATTCCAGTAACCATTAGAAACTGCATGTACCATCAAAAAGTGCTGATATAAATTGTTAGAGTAAAAAAACAAAGACCAAACAAAGCCCAAAAAATGAAGCATGCTGCATTTCTATTGTGGCCAGTGCCTTGGGCACTAACAGTCATGGGGCTCCCTACCTCCTCCTCTGCTTTATCTCCTCCCCTACCTTCCTCCTCTTCCTCATCTCTTTCCTCCTCTCAGCCTCTTCACTCCACTAAAGCCTCTACCCCACCTTCCTCCACTATTTCCCCTCCTCCCTCTCTGATTCCTCTTCTCCCTTGCCTCCTGCCCTAACTCCCCCCTGCCTCCTCCTCTACCTCCTCCCCAACCTCTACCCCTCCTGCCTCCACTTCCTCCACCCCTGCCTCCTCTGCTGCCTCCTGTGATTTTGCATACAGACTCTGTGCACAGGCTGTTATGTTCCTCAAGTAAGATGAAATGATTTAGGGTCTGTGCAAAAACTCTTTTGATTGACCTTGTGTTATGCTCACAAGTCTTCTTTGAGACTTAGGTGTCTCTGGACTTGACCTAAATAGACATGACAAAAGGAAACATTGAATTATCTAATATTTTATTTACATTGTCCTTTTATTGAATTACTGTATCTGGGGAATTACAACCGTAGACATTTACTTAATTTAGAAACTATGGCTTCTTTCAATGCTTCATCTTCCTACCTTCCTTTCATAGAAGCCCATCTAATTCTGTGGAATTAGTAAAGACTACAATTATGTAAAGTTCCAGTGGTTTTATTTAGTTAGAAGTGGTTCATAAGCAGTACAAGACAAAGTGGTTTGGGGAACTTGGTGTAGGAGGCCCTTCTGTTTATGTGTTGCTTTCATTGATTAATCAATAAAGAAACTTGGACTGATAGGGCAGAACTTAGATAGGCGGAGAAGACAGAACTGAATTCTGGGAGGAAGGAATCAGAGTCAGAGAGACACCACGGAGCTGCCAGAGACAGACGTGCTGTCTCTTTCCCAGTAGACCACTGCCATGTGGTGATACAGATGAATAGAGATGGGTCAAATCAAGGTGTGAGAGTTAGCCAATACAAGGCTAGAGATAATGGGCCAAGCAGTAATTTAATTAATACAGTTTCCGTGTGGTTGTTTCAGGTGTAAGGTAGCTGGGCAGCCGGGACAAACAATGGGCCACCCTCTCCTTGGAACAGGAACTGAGGACTTAGATGACTGATCATAATGAACACAGGTTTTAACTTTTGCATACCATTTCCAGAAGATTACTTTCAGCATGGTGTATTACCCCAGGATGATAATCCCAACATCCAGAATGTTGACACAAAAGCATCGTTAATCCAAAAGACCTGGGCTAAAGTTCCAGGACAGCAAAGAATAAACTAAAGCATAAACAGCACATTCTTTTCAAATTTGCTTTTAGACTGTTTACTAAGAATGAAGGCCAAAATGAAAACAAAACCACCAAATACCTTCTTTGTCTGGTAGTTTCTGTACTCAAGAATTTTGAGACAATATAATTTTCTTTTTATGATTTCCATTATTTGTTCAAGACATTGAACACACTGTGTGTTCAGTGAATGCTGATCCAGTTTTATGTTTTATTCTATTTGTTTTGTGCTCAGCACATTGGAAAACAATTTAGTCCATTTCCATTTCCATATTCTTTGGTGTTTCAAATCCTTATTTCAAGTTCTGTCACCCTGTCAATCAAATGAGTGATTACTACTTTATCAGTTTCTCAGTCAATCTGCAATATAGGGCCATGTGACAAACATATCTTTAAAAGAATGCACAAGAAAATAAGGCATTTTAATAAATGTATGTGTGTTACTTGTTTGAAGGATGGTTTATGTGTAAATGTGTTTCTACATAATAAAACAAATTAAAATGAAAGTTTGTAAAACATCTTTGAAACACATAGTAGAATTCACTGACTTTATACTCTGCAACTTGCACAAATCTTCATCAGAGTGTTGATATTTGTGCTGTACTACATGGGTGGTGTGAGTTTCCTGGTTAAAAGGAAGAAGAACAGGAAATAATATTGCATATGAATTATTGTTCACTAATCTTGCTTCTTTGTGAAACACAGACAGTTCCATGTTGCCTCGTAGAGAGGAGAGGTGGGCAATCCTTGAGGGTCAGATGAGATAATATTGTGAAAGGCCTTCCACACCATTCCAGGAACTCTGGATTCTAAAGGTAAAGGAGCATCTAAGTTATAAGTAACAGCTTGCAGTGAAATGAGGGGATAGTCCTGAGGAAACAGAAGAGCTTCACTTAAACTTCTGTTTACAGTTCCATTGGTCTACACGGACTGTGTGATGCTATGCACAAAGAATGCTGGGAAATGTAGAGATGTATTGTTATGACCACAGCAAGAATTGGGACCCTGCTTGGTCCTATGGTGGGTGAGTACTGCACAAGAGAGACCTTTGTGATGGTTGGGTCCAGACAAATACATCATACAGACAGCGTTTGAACGCGGATTTTATTGAGAGGAAGGTAAAATGGAGACAGAGTGGGGTAAGAGGGAGAGAGAGTGAGGGGGGAGAGGGAGAGAGAGAGAGAGAGAGAGAGAGAGAGAGAGAGAGAGAGAGAGGGAGAGACTTGCCTCTACAGAAGAATGATGGGAAAGAGATATCAGGAATGGGCAGAGCTTGTCTCTTAAAGGGACCTTTGTACCTGTGTACAGACTAGGACCTTAGGCTGGCCAGGGTTCTGCCTGGGTGCATCGTATCAGATGACAGGGCTGGCCTTGTAAAGAATGAATCCTAATATTCCCATCTTTTTTTTTATTATGAAAAGGAGGGGAAATTAAAGGGGATAGCAAGTAGGACAAGGATAGGGCACTGGGTCTTGAGACCGCTTATTGCTAATTTGTGAGTGTTGAAATCTTGTGGGACCTGAGAAAGTGGGGGTGTTGGCCACATCCTGGGGTATCTGGTTGTTTCACTGCTGTCCAGGCTCTGAGGAACTGTCTGGTATCTCTTGGACCTGG
>JAQHUG010000303.1:482426-521403 GCA_028555095.1 Dicrostonyx torquatus | reverse complement strand
AGAGATGGCAGTAGAACCACGTCACAGTGATGCTGACATATGTTTACATTGTAGAGATGGCAGTAGAACCACGTCACAGTGATGCTGACATATGTGTTTTGCACAATGAAAAGTATCTTTGAGGTCTAGAGTTAGGAAATCACCAAAGGACATTTAAAATCTTGATCTTGCAGCTATGAGAGTGGTAGCACTCTGCCAGTGCTAGATTAATAATTTATGAGGATTTTACTGATTATTGTTAAGACTATGGACCCTTGGAGTCCAATATGACAGTAGCATAATGAAAGAAAGAAATCTGGAACGTATTTTATTCTTTCAAACGTCTCAAATCACTTGCCCTTGTCATTCTTCTCAGACCTTATAACTTGCAGTTACACACCATAAGTCACTTTCTTGTACCCTGACCTTTATAACTATTGTGACCACACCTTAATAACTTGCATTTGCATACCCCAAATACCTTCTTAGACCCTAAAACATCCTTAGATCCTCACATCTTGAGCTCGCATGTTTTGAAATAAACCGTAAAGCACCTGTTTTTTCCCCATCATTATGACATCACTTTGACATTAAGGAGAAATCTATTATGTGAGTTTATTTCTTAACCGAGTCTGGTAATGAGGTAAATTGTTCCTAGACTTAGTATTGGCTCTAGGAGAGTGAAGCCTGGAACCTGAGTTTTACACAGAGAACTGACAGACTGTTGGCAAAGCTACCAGTTGTCAAACTGCATCAGAAATCTTGAGAAGGATAAATTTTACCTGAGTTATTAATTTTAAAATGACAGAGACTTAGTTGATTGACAACCTAAACAGCCACCCCAGGGTCTCCATGTTTATTGATGGCAAAGTGAAGAGCAACATCCATCTTTCAGCTGGGAGTGCAGGGCCTGACAGGCTTCAGAAGATCCTGTGGATTAGGAGTAGAAGGACCAGCATACCTTGCCCTGGGCAACTTGTGGCAGTTAGTTCCAGTGCCCTGTTGTCATCATCTTAAGAGGTTCGCAGCAGTTGAGGTAAAAGGTGGTTTTACTCAGTGGCTAGTGCTTTCACGCGAGAAAGTGAGTTTTAGGTGGAAGTTGTTCTGCCCCATCTGTCTTCTCTGGAGGATAAAGGGGTGGTGCCAGGAGCTTACCTGTCACTCTGTTATGAAAAGCCTTTTAAATTAAACATCTAAATGCCATATTCCCCAGATCTCTAAGCATTTGAGGGGTCTATTGGGCATATATGAATTATGATTACAGTATAGAATCTGCCTGGAGAGCTGGATCCACGTTTATAGGTTGTAGAGGAATGTTTTACCCAGAGTCCTCCAGCTTGACTGTAACTGGTTTTAACTTAGTAGGTCAGATTTATACTTGTGAAGGACAAAGAAGTAAAGAATTATCTATATATCTATTTATTTATTTATTGAAATAGGAGCTTAACAGTGAAAACTGACAAGTGTGAAGAACAGTTTATAGGAAATCTCTGGGTTAATCTCTGGGTTAGCTTTTGTTAATCTGAAATTGATCTTTATAACCTTAAATTTTTATCACTATGTAGGATATATTTTAAGGCAGGGTTGAATCACAGAGACAGGATTTGTAACAGATCTAACTATATGTTTTCATCATTTAGAAATACACACGATTTTAAAATATTTGAGACCCTTTTTGTCTAAAAAGAGATTCAATGAGCAGAGTTTAAACAATAATTATATGAATATATAATTTACATTTAAATTGCATACACATGCACACACATACAGAATTAAAGCTAACTTAAACTCACACAGAAAAGTTAAATAAAAGGAAGTGAGAGGAAGCTGGCTTTTCATCTCTGGCTCACACTTTGTAAAAAGCAAACAGAACATTTAAAGAAAAAGAGAGTAGACAGACATTTGCAGGTCTTCGGAGCAAAGAGAGAAATGGAGAATCAAAGACGCCAGTGATGAAAAGGCAGATTTGTCCCAGGAGGGAGAGAACAGACCGCTGCAGGGTGGGGTACCTGCGTGAAGTGCATGCTGGAGAGCCCTTGCCAGGCCATCACGCAAACATGCCACATTCAACAGAGTTAGTAGAAGAGGAATTTTTAAAGGCATAACTACTGGCGTAAAGTGGTGGTAGGTGATGACGTAACTGTTCTGGCAATGAAGCTGAAATGAGACCATAGTCCAAAAGGCAAGAAGCTGATAAAAGAGGGAGGGCCGTAGCCTGAAAGGCAGGAAACCAAAAGAAAGGGGGAGGGCAACAGCCCCAAAGGAGGCGTAGATTCAAGAAGGAAGGCACCACTCAGCGAGGCAGGGTTAGGATACTGAAAGCCTCACTCACGAGCTTATCAATCGTAGCTGCTATTGTGCAGAGTATCCCCGTAGACAGGCAACTGGAAAGTGGGTTGTTTTTGGTTCAGCATCCCTGCATGCCAAGGACCACCTGCAAACTGGCAGGAGAGAATACAGAGAGAGACTGGCAGTAACAACATCAAATGTTATGATAAAGGCCATGCCAGAGAGACCTTTGTGGCGAGTGGATCCAAGTCATGGTGAGTAACAAATGTGCCAAAGAGACTGAGTTTCACTGTAGAATTTATTACAGAATGGTAGAAGGGAGAGATGGGGAAGAGAGAGAGGCAAAAGCCAGCTTGCCTCTTCAGAAAAACAGCAGGAAAGAGAGGTCAGGAGTTTGTCTCTTAAAGGGACATTTGCATCTATGTACAGAATAGGACCTTGGGCTGGCCAGGGTACTGCCTGGGTGTATTCTGCCAGATTACAGGCCCGGCCAGCATAGTGCCTGAATCGTAACATGTACAGCTTTGAAGGTAGAAATAATTTTCTCTAACTGCCATGTATGACTAAAGTGGTTCTTTTAAGCAACTTTAAGTGAGTAATATTCGTAACAAAATTCTGGGAAGTATATACTGTTATGTGTTTTAAAAATACAGTAGTTATTTTTTTATAATTTTAGGTGACAATTGGAACATTGACTTTTACGTACTATTGCACAAATGCAACTTACATAGGAAGTGTTCATTGTAGGCTTTGTGTCATCTGCCGAGAAATCTAAACTACACATTGACAAAGACTATTCAGATAGGAAAGGCAAAATGTATGTAGAAAAAAAATGAAAGAAAACTGAATTGGGCAGTTGTAGGAAAGTGATGATAAATCATCCATTTATGTATGTCCAGGAAAGTGCTAGCTTCTGTATTGTTGGTATGTCATGTAGTTAAAGTTTGAAATACAAAGCTAATAATTCTTCCTTATTTATAGCATCTGTCCAGGAAGAGTTCAACAGCATTTATGTAATAGTGTGGCCCAATAGTTCAGTGGAATAAGGGATGGTCTGTGATTATCACGTACAGGTCCAGAGTTGGCACTGGCTGCCGACAATGTACTAAAACCGTTGCAGCATCACTTCTTAGGGATTTGGTGCAAGCCAGCAGGATGGGAGGATAAGGTTTCTGTAGCTGGCTGAATCAAAGCAGGCAAGGTCCTCCTTGAGCATAGCTCCAGAAATGTCACCAGCAATAGACAGTGAATGTTTTCAAGATGGCTGGCATTTCAGTCTTTTTAAAAATGAAATATAAGAACTCATCTTTCTTAAATTAAACACACACACTTACACCAAATAACAAAAGAACAAAACAGAAACAGCCCTCGATTTTCTATCATGTCACTTGTCTACTCAGTGCTACTGTTTTCTCTTCTATTTTACTACTTGACATGTTTGCAATTGAAAATACTTTTTTATTTTTACTATGATAGTCATAATTTCAAATAATATATAAATTTATTTTCTTAATATAAATGTCATATTTATACAAATAAAAAATGAAGAAAGTTGGGACAATGTCCTATAATATACTTGATGTTTAGTCGAATTTCAATGTACTTAGACAAGGGCATCATTTTATTTGCTTTCTATTTTGGGCGGTAGAAAAGGATTTGTTTGGCTTATACTTCCACATCATAGTCCACACTGAAATTCAAGCAGGGCTGGAGCCTGGAAGCAGGAGCTGATGCAGAAGCTGTGAAGGATTGTTGGTTACTGGCTTATTATTCATGACGTGCTCAGCCTGCTTTCTTTTTTTAATTGAAAAGCATTTTAATTTTACATACAAACCTCAGTTGCCCTTCCTCCCCCGTCTCCTGTACCCCCTTTTCTCATTACCCCCATCCATTCCGGAACCCTGGGCCACGAGCTGTAGTGATGGTACAATGGGCTGGAAGCTCACCTCACTAATTGATAATTAAGAAAATGCCCTACAGGCTTGCCTGTAGCCCAGCCTTATGGAGGCACAAGTAGGTCTCCTTCCTCTCAAACTTTGGCTTGTGTTAAATTGACAGAGAAACTAGCCCTGACAGAAGTCAAATGTTATCCTTTCATTGATGCCATAATTATTTAATTGGTAAAACTTGAACAAGAAAACTACTTGAAATAAAGAGTAGTGAGCTAAGAAATACATAATTAGGCCAATAGGTACAGGTCAGCATGTGGTATTATCTCTCCACACACAAATATTAAATAGAAAATAAAATAAGTTAAGAAATTGTTTTACAATTACATCAAAAATGTAAATCTTTAAGAAGAGATACAACAATGGTACAAAGCATGGCAATGAGAACTTTAAAGCACTGTAAGGCTTAAATAAACATAAAAGGGCACATTGTATACCTGGTAGGTACTCACTTTCTGGTCGAGAAAGAATAACTTCAATATGTAAATGAGAGCAGAGAAATCAAAGCAACAGGAGCAGCAGGTGCAAGGTGTGCATGAGTCTAAAGTTGGAGAAATAACATAGGAGTTGGTGTTGCTGGAGTACAAGCAAAAAAAAGCAAGAAAAATGGTAGCAAAGTGCCAGTCCCTAGAAACCCAGTCTCATAAGACTAAGATGTTTACCAAAAAGCAGAATTTCAAAGGTAATGCTGCAACCTAAAAGGTGCTGGGTTTTTGTTGTTGTTGTTTTATGGGTTTTGTTTGTTTCCTTAGCTGCTTATCCCCCTAACGTTTTTTTAAATTTATTTATTTTTATGTAGGGCCATATTATACAGGCCCATATTTCTACATTGTGTGGTGGCCAGAATTTCAGGCCAGAATGCACCCGCCACACAGGAGGTGGGCACCTAGCCTTTAGGACAAACTGCCTCCATCCTAAACACAGGGTCAGGATATGCGAATGTCGCTCTGCTCCTGGAAAAGAGATGTTAACTCAGTCTGTGTTACAGAGCAGGCATAGATAGGGAGACATGACAAAAGGAGCATAGAAAGGTGTGGATGTGACCTCAGTCATTCGCCCGGTTACCTAGAAAACAGAATGCTAATGAATTTCCCCCTCAGTTTATGTTTTGGTATAAAAGCTCTTTGTTTATTTAAACAGGTGTGATTTTTTTTCACGATGTGAACTCGGGATTTCATGAGGGATCCCTGAAAACTCCCTTCTGATAAAATGATGTGAGTTGTGTTTTTCTTCCCATGTTTCCCCTCTGGTCAGAGAAATAATTTATGATCGGGCTGGTCCTGGACCCCGACAATTTTATTTTCTGACCACAGCTTGCCCTCCCTCATTTCCTCCCATTCCTTCTTCCAGCCTCCCCATACTCCCTCCATCCCTATTCACCTCTGCTCTGTTTCTGTTCAGAAAGGGGCAGGCCTCCCATCGGTATCAACAAAGCATGGCACATCAAGTTATGGTAGGACTAAGCTCCTCCCCTTGTTTTAAGGCTGGGCAAGGCAACCCATAATGAAGAGTAGGTTCCCAAAAACCAGTCAAAACATTTGGGACAGTTCCTCTTCCCATTGTTAAGAGTCCTACAAATAGACAAAGTTGTAACTGTTCCACATATGTAGAGCGCCTAGGTCAGTTCCGTGCAGGCTCCCTGGTTGTTGGTTCAGACTCTGGGAGCTCCTCAGAAACAAGGTTTATTGTTTCTGTGGGTTGTCTTGTGATGTCCTTGACTCCTCCGGAAGAGCATCATTTCCAAAAGAAAGATAGGCAGAATTACGGTTTGGGAAGTCCTTCTGTACTCATGTTGCTTTTATGGTTAATGAATAAAGAAACTGCTTTGTCCTGTGACAGGGCAGAATAGAGCTAGGTGGGAACACTAAACTGAATGCTGGGAGAAAGTAGGAGGAGTCAGTGAGAAGTCATGTAGCTGACAGCTGGGACAGATGCCTCCACTGGAGCCTATTGGAAATTTGCCAGCAGGCCTTGACCTTGTGGTGATGCACAGATTAATAGAGATTGGTTAGTTTAAGATATAAGAGCAAGTTAGAAATATGCTTAAGCTATTGGCCAAAGAGTATGGCAAATAATATGGTTTCTGAGTGATTATTTTGCGTCAAGGTGATCTGGAAATGAGCAAGCAGCCTCCACCAACAATTTCGCATGAACATGGCTAACTATTCCCACATAAAAACCTGAAAAAGCTTGGAAAGGTATTCTAGACACAAAATAAACAGAGTTTAGTGCAGTTTCATGGTAGTCACACATTTTCTTTTCCCCTGGATGGGCTTGCTTGCAGCTCCTCTAAGAAAGGTGCACTAAAAATTGCATGGCTTCTTTAAAAACAGCAACTTCCTGGTTCGCCAGCACAAACAGCTCTGACTCTTTTTGGGTGGTCCCTCTATGGAGCATTTAAATGGGGGTTTGTGAGCAGAGTGTTCCAACTTGCTTAATGGCAACATAGACCCGCTGTGTGTCTGAAAATGGGGCTGTCAGCAAGGCTTGCACTGAACAGACCTCCATCATGTTGGGCTGAGTGGAGCCAAAAGGCAAAACAGCCTTAATCCTAGCCTAACTGATTGCATTTTTAAGAAGCACTCCTTGACAAAAAAGGATTTCAGATATACGATAGGACAGATTCAGATAGAAAAGACCTCTAAATGAGACACAGTGTGTTTTTAAAAAAAATGTATGTAGGCTTGGGAGAGAGAAGAAAAAGAATAAAGAGACAATAAATGTACTGAAAAAGCATACAGACAGTCATATATTAGAGTAGTAAAGATAATAAAATAAATATTAAACTTGTAAAAAAAGACAGAGTAAAAATAAGCTAGCCATGTAAAGGTGGAATATATATAGAAACTCTGGATTGGGTATATTATTGTGCTGTCTTTGAATTTTTTGACTGTTGACAGAGAGACATTTCATTGTATGGACTGCTAAGATAAACCAACATATATGTTTTAGAGGTATCTTGACTTCAAAGTTTGGGCCTAAGGATATGTTGCTTTGGAAACGAGGTTCTTCTTTTGTTTCCACAGAGTATGAGAATCTGTGAATTTCTTCCAAATAATGTGGTTTGATGGACCAAGACCTTCTGAAAGGTCACTGTAAACACCCCCAAAAATAACCTTACCCAACAAAAAGCAGGAGCAGTTGAGAGAGTAAGATATGCTATAGAGATTCGCATTGCTATGGATCTTGGTCTATTGATACAAATTTTAGGTTAATTTTGTTATAGGTATATTTCTGCTCTTGATTAAGGTATTGTGTTTGTGCAGCTCATTTAAAAGTATAATGTATAATTAAGAAATAGAGGTTAATAGATAAACATTTATAATAGTTAAGTGTATAGTCATGTTAGTTTGGTTTTCTAAATAATATAGAGATATATTTCAGTTAAATAGGTATTCATATCTTTCAGAGACCTTCAGAATATGGCATTTAAAATGTTTTAAGAGCTTAAGACTTTTCATGACAATGAGACACATACACTCCTGGCAGCACTAGTCTAATTCAAGAGGAAGATGCGCATCGAAGAGGCTTTTTATGAAGTTGGTTAGTCATTTAGGTAGAAACTGCTCTTGCCTGGACTGCTTGATGAACAGGATATGCAGGACCCACAGAAAAGCAACTGCAGAACTTGCCTAAAGTGAGACTGTCCTTTGGGGTTCCTGCTTCATGAAAGAGACTGCTGGACATTTTGCAGAACACAAAAGAAAGCAACTGATGAATTTTTCCAGTACAAGGCATAAAAGATCTTCAAATTTTCTGCTTCATGAAATGTCTTCTGGATGCTATGGACCTGTAGGCTGAAGATTGGATACCCCCATTTACAGAAAGACTTTGGGTGACTCTCCAGGCAGCAAGATGTCTCTGTCCATTCTAGAGTTTTGGAAGTTGCTTACAATGCACTTCCAGTTGACTTAGAGTCTTTGATGGAGTTGAAGAATTGATAGTTATAATTATAGTTTTCCTTAGCTATGATAAAAGATTAAAGTAGGTATAAATATTGTAACCATAATTCTTCCTTGATATTTAAACAAAGAGGAGATATGGTGTGTGTGGGGGGCGTCCTTCTGTATATGGGTTGCTTTTATTGGTTAACTTTTATTGGTTAAATCTGTTTTGGCCAGTGACATAGCAAAATAGAGCTAGGTGGGAAAACTTAACTGAATGCTGGGAGAAAGAAGGTGGAGTTAGTGACAAGCCATGTAGCTGCCCACCAGAGACAGACCTTGCCAGTAAGCCACCACCATGTGGTAATATACATATATTAATAGAAATGGGTTAATTTGAGGTCTAAGAGTAAGCCATAAATACATTTAAACTATTGGCTAAACAATATTGCAAATAATATAGTTTCTGTGTAATTATTTGGGGGCTGGGCAGCTGGGAATGAACAAACAGCCTCCTGCAACAGAATTATTCTACAATATTTACATAAACAAAGTTATTAACAGTGGCCCTACTGTTAAATAGATCAATATAGAATTAACTATTAACAGTTTCCTTACTCTTCCAAGGTTCTTTCTATCTGTATGCCAGTGATGGTAGAATGTTCCTCATTACATTAATCTTTTGCATGTTGAGTAATGAGCTGTTTTAGGCATGATGCTCCATTTACCCTTTATATGCACAATGTCATGAAATTTTAGATACATTTTTGCAGTAAGAACTATTCCTTTGACTCTGTAGAAGAACAAAGCAAGACATACCCATGAAACCAAATAAAACTAGCCCTCTACCTCCCATGGAGCTGAAGAGCATCAATTAGAATCTAGTGAAGAACGACTTTGCAGTGTTAATTTATTCACACCTTCACGGAGCTTTTGGCCTTGGCTGACATCTTTGACTTTGGGATGAGCAGCAATGGTCTTAGTTCCCACTACAGTGCTCTCTCCAAGAAGAGGTGGGCAAAGCAGTGATTAGATATTGTCACTAGGGAGCCCTGGGAACTCTTTAGTCAGATAACCATAGAGTGATGTCACATCCAAGAAAGAGTCAGGGGTGATAAACTCTTTGACTATATGGTAAACAGTTATGATAGGGAAAATGAAGAGAGATAGTGGTTTGTTGATATGCTCCTAAGGACATAGAGAGATTGAGACAATTATTTTTAGTGGTTTTTTATTATTTTTTTATTTTACATACAAATCCTCTCCCTTCCCTCCTCTGATTCCCCCCACTCTCCCCACTGTCTCCTCACCCTTTCCCACCCCAATCCACTTCTCAGAGAGCATAAAGTCTCCCAAGGGGAGTCATCAACGTCTGTCACATCACTTGAGACAGAACCAAGGCCCTCCCCTGTATCTAGGCTAAACAGTCTATCCCCCCATAGAGAATAGGCTCCAAAAAGCCAGTTAATGCATTAGGGATAAATGCCCAATCCACACTACTGTCACCCACATTCAGAGGGCATAGTTTGGTCCTATGCAGGTTCTTCAGATGTCAGTCCAGAGTCAGTGAGCTTCCACTAGCTCAGGTTAGCTTATTCTGTGGGTTTCTCATCATGGTTGACCCCTTTGCTCATATCATTGCTCCTCCCTCTCTTCGACTGGTCACTGGGAGCTCGGCCCAATGCTTAACTGTGGATCTCTGCATCTGCTTCATTCAGTATCTGAATGAAGTTTCTAGGATTACAATTAGTGTAGTCATCAGAAATTGAGAAGTTTAAATTCCCAGTATGGTAGCTCAGAGAGGAAAGCCTAGCGCTGTTGATATGTCGTTTCTGTCAACTCCTTTCCAGATCTAACACTTTCCTTCCTTATCTTCTTTTTTTATTCTTTCTCCTTTGTTTTCACTGAGACAGTCTCCAGGAGCCCAAGCAAGACTTAAGCTCAGTATATACTCTTTGATGGCCTTCACTCCTGCACATTTATCCTGCCTTGCCTTCCCAAGTGCTAAATTTATACAAGTGACCCACCACACCTGACTCAGAAAATATTAAGTGAAGAAAGAGCTTTTAATATGTTCTCATGTTTGTAATGTAATCCTCAAAATCTAAATGTATTCAGTTCCTATCCTGACTTAAAACTCCCATTGTTTCCATCCTAGTATGTGAAAAGCAACCCGCATTGTAAAGTTAGCATCTATCTCCGGGATGGAGTGAGTTTATGAGAATTCACAATCAAATTAAAAGACACAGGTGGTTCCTTATCATGGTTATAAAAGCAGTGAAGAAGGGCAGGGGAAGGGAAGACTTTTCCGTGAAGAGTGCAGGTTACTCAGGGACCTCAAGTGCAGCAGCCTTCCTGAGTCATACTGTGACAGGGAGTGATGTTGCTGCTTCTGACCATTTGTGTCCGTAATGTCCATTCCTCTGTGGAATGCTTCTCTTACTAAATCTTGTAAATGAATTGCTTCACTATTTGGACTTGAGTGGATTATTTCTTTTTCTCTGTTGTCAATTCCTTAACTGGTAAGTAGTCATTTATGTATGTCTCCTCAAGAAAATTGATGTTAAAAGTATCTAGTTTGACAATATAACATTTGTCAATGTTATTCTTTAATTCTTATTTTTGTAAAGAGATAATGACATGAAATTTTAAGACAATAAACATCTGAGGTGGCAAATTTTAAATTAAAATAAAAAAATTCAAGTTTACTTCAATATAAATATATAAGGCATACCTTTACAGTATAAGAAAAACAATCAGAATCACCAAGGCAAATCTAACATTTTTGAGTCATGCATATTTGAATATGGGCAGGTGGTCATGGATGCTGTCTTCAGTAGAGAGTGTCTGCAGGGGAAAATTAAGTCTTTATTAGCATGAAAGCAGCAGGCAAATGATTGCTTTATAATTATACTCAGGTTTTACATAAAACAAACAAATTTTCTTGAGTGATGGAGATTTGTTTGTCTATAACTGAGAAAATAGAATTTCTCTAGCTTTCAAGATGGAGTGAAAAATACATTTTATTGTTACTATTGTTTTTGCCTAGAGTAATGGTAAAAAAATTCCTCATCCCAGCATGGAGTTTGACATGTTCTGCATACTATTCATTCAGCTCTGTTTACCTTCCTGAGTTCTTTCTTTGTGAAATAGTTCCTCATAATTTATGTAAATTGGTTTTAAATGAGAATATTTAACTAAAAGATTTGATCCTCATATCATGAAAATTGTTATGAATATGGTTGTCTAAATTTTGTCATCTTCTCACAACTTATTTACTTTTCAGATTTATTAATATATTTTAATAACTTCCTGAAGAAAAGGCATGCATTTGAAATCTTTATGAAAACTTTTGGGCTAGTAAATAGGGTAAAATTGTGAAAATGAGAAGGGACTATAAATTATTGAGCCTGTGTTATCAAGTTGTAATGAGATCATATCAGATTCAGCCAAGCCTTAATCCAGTGTACAGTGTCTTTCTAAGAAATAGAATGGAAATTTGGACATCAATTAGCGTACCATGTGACATAGAGGAAGAGGAAACTGGACAGACATAGTCAGAAGTTAAGGGATACATACCATAGCAACTATTAGAAGGTGGGGAGGCAAGAAATGATCTTCATTGCAGCTGAAAAAGGGAATATGTCTCTAATAACATCTTCTGTACAAGTGGTGAGGAAATGTGGCCCGGTGAACATCTTTAGTACAGCTGATGAAGGGAGTATGGTCCGGTTAACATCTGGGCTTTGAAATTTTTTCTGACAGAACAGTGAGAGAATATGTTTCTTAAGTCTTACCTTAAGTGTTCTGAGAAACTTTTGTAAGTGCCTTATGAAACTAGTACAGGCATCACATTTCAGTTTTCAAGGAAAAATATTTGGGTCTGGATAGAACTCATCAGAGCCTTAGGATTCATTCTAGAAGTCTGGAGGTAAGCCACTTAAATACGACAACCCAGAATTAAAATGCTAAAGAAGGATTTGTGATCAAACTCTCTCCTGATACCTGCCTGGAGATTCCACTTTCATGGACAGTCTTGATTTTATACCTAGGTGTTGTTAGAAACCTCACATATACCACATTGTTTAGAAAGGAGCATGATCTTAATAGCTGTCTTTTCTAAGTAATTCCAAGAGAGCTTCAAACAGCCCATTAAGTAGCTAGGGAATATTAGGAGCCATTTATTTTCTTTTTATCTGCAAACTTCTCATAAGAACCCTTACAGTTTTCTAAATTCTAAAGTGCTTTTATTTATTTTTTTCCTTTTCTGATTTGGATGGGAAATATGAGCTTCGTTTACTGAAATCCTTCCAATTGCTTCTCCAAATGTCAACTTTATGGAACTTTACTGAGGAAAAGAAAATATTGCTGTCAGGGAAGCAATTTGTAGATGAAGTAGATAACAGAAGCCAGTCAGCTATTATTAGCTCTGGAGGCAGTGAGCTTGCAGGATACAGGAGTGAGGGAAATGGCAGCATTCAAGAAAGAGGATAACTGGTCCTTTCCCACCAATAAACAACAACAACAACCAAAACAGTCCAACATGAAGGTCTGGTCGGTCTGCCTGTGTCTACTCCTACCATTTTAATCCAAATCAGCAGTGCTCAAGGTTGATTGTAAAATCTCCAGCCCGGGTCAATGAACACAAATGAGAAGTTAAAGGTCGAGCTACTCATCCTCGGAAAGTTATTTCTATCACACCCTATGTGACCGGGTCACAGCATGTGGACACTGACGGCCCCTTTCTCCCATTGCCCTGCATTGCTTCACAGTTCACAACAATCTGACTAATGGTTTGCAATTTCTTCTCTAATTAGATTTTTGTCATGAGAAAATGCAGAGGTTCTTTATTTTTGTCTCGTTTTCCCTTCACCTCTCCTTATCTTACTTTATTTTTATTCACGTTCACATGCTGGTTTGACGATTCTATGGATATTTGGCCTTAGTGCTTCATCTCTGGAAGACCTTGCGTGATGTTTGTCAGCTTCCGTTTTACCCTCTCTGTTTTCTTACTACATGTAGCCCAAATGTTATTCATTGTTTTTTGAAGATAATGTTGTTTGTGAGTCTGGATAATAAATAAACTTGCAATAAATGATCCTGTCCAAATGCAGAGAGAATTCATGGGGCATCAGTAAAAACTGCTACCTCCCCAGCAAAATCACTGAGTAGTGCCACAGGCAGTTCTCTTCAGGACTGAACCTCCCAAGAACGGGCTTCTTTTCAGTGGCACTCAAACATTCCCCCATGTATGCACTGCACCTACCGAAAGTTAAAGTTCCGACTCAACATTCTGAAACACTTTGCATCAAATGATTCAATTCTTAATTTCTTGAAAATCAAAGAAGCAGATCTCTGTTGAGGATACATTCATCCCAAGCCTCCAAGCAAAGTTATGCCTAAGTTTCTTGAAATAGCATTTTTTTATTCTTATAATTAGGAATAAAATAGTTCTCAATAAGGATCACATAGAAGTGACGCCGTGTGTGTAGTCCAGCCACATAAAAAGGCTACTAGGGAAAGCCTGATGAAATTCCTAGGACAGACATCTCACTGTAACCAACCCTGGGAGATTATACATAGTAATAGAGCTTGAAACCACTCTTGTTTTGTGGACCAAGCCAGCATCTCACATTTTATATAATGTTGTCAATCCTGGGAAATTTAAAAATCTTTCCCTAACAATAATTTGGATGTGTTTTAGTCTTGATAAGTCATTTAGTTCTGATGAGAAAAAATAATATCACTGTCAACTAAGTATCAAATTATTACAGTGGTACAAAATTAAGCCAGCCATAGGCAAGGTATATGGGGTAGATGTGCTGTCAATAGCAGGTTCCTCTTAACCCAGTATGAAACAAGTGTTGTGTATGTTTATGTGTGTGTATGTCCATATGTATGTATGTGTGTGTATGTCCGTATGTATGTATGTATGTATGTATGTATGTATGTATGTATGTGTGTGTGTGTCTCCGCCACAGCAAAGAATAGGCCTCCTGGGGACATCAGCTGAACAATGCACAACAGCCTACAATAACACCAGGCAAAGCCCCACACATCAAGGCCTGGCTAGGCCACCTAGTAGGAGAAAAAGGGTCCCAAGAGTCAAAGACAGCAGTGCAATTTTTCTTTTATGGGATTCCCGAGTGTGCAAACAAGTGAGTCACTCTTCCTCGTGCCTTCCCTTGAACTCTTTCCCTTCTGTTTCCTCTGACCAGTTCCGATGTGTTTTTATTTTATTTTGTCTATGATTATTCCTTTGGAGCCTATTTGTTTTTAATGAGAGACCTAGATGGAGTGGATATAGATGGACAGGAAGTGAAAAGGAACTGGGAGGAGTAGAGAGGGGAAACGTTAATCAGAATTTATTATGTGAAAAAATATACATTTTCAATAAAAAGATAAGAAATGATTAGACAAAAACAGCATTCCATAAAGATAAAGACTTTGTTCTGTTGAAAGATTTCCAAGGCTAAGAACAGTTCCAGGATTTTCATGTTACTGTCATTGTTTTTTGTTTCATGGGTGGAGTTAAGTTTGTTAATAGACTAAGTTTAAGATAAAAAGTTAATATTCAGCACTGTGTAGATTTTCCTTTAAAAAATAAGAAAGAAAGGGCCAAAGAAAGAAAATTAACTGACATCTCAGTACTTGGTAGGCTGAGTCAGGAAGAATGTATGAATTCAAGGCCTGCTAGGGATATAAAATGAATTCTAGGACAATGGAAAACACAAAAATGTGTCAAATGGATGGCTTTGGAGATGCAGAAAGAGGAAGGTGTCCCAACCAGGTGGACTCTATAGACTGAGAGATGACCAATGTGAAAACCACCAAAGCAAAAGGAAAGGACTGTTCTGCCAACACCACCACTGGATAGGGAAAGGTAATCTCTTGGAGTTTACAAAGAGGAATACAGACACTGTTCAAATATACAGATGGTATATTTGAAGATTCTTAATTTTTATGATCACACAACTCTGATCTGATTTAACTTCCAAAGCTAAAACAAGACACACATTCTTGAACTGTAAAGCTCTGAGAAGCTGAGAAAAACATTCCTCACCTTATACTTGTATATGAACTGGCAACAGATGTGTCCTTTTGGGGACAGAACTGTAGCTCAGATTCTCCCGCTCCCCTCTCTCTGGTGTAGCAGGGTTCTTCTGTATTTTGTGTTACTTTCATTGGTTAATAAAGAAAGAAAGCTGCCTGGGCATTTTCATAAGGCAGGACTTAGACAGGCAGGGAAAAGAGAACAGTATGCTGGGAAGAAGACTGGGTCAGGGAGAGAGCCGCCATGAAGCTGCCAGGGTCAGACGTGCTGAATCTTCCCAGTAAGCCCACTACCTCGTGGTGACTTACAGACTATAAAGAATGGGTTGAAATAAGATGTGAGAGTTAGCCAAGAAGAGGATAATGATAATGGGCCAGGCAGTAGTTTAATTAATATAATTTTCATGTGGTTATTTCAGGTATAAGCTAGCTGGCGGCCTAGAGCCAGTCAGAAAGGAGCAAAAGGACCCACGTTCCTCTCAGGTGCTGGGAACACAACCCGCACCTAATTACAACTCTCTCTCTCTCTCTCTCTCTCTCTCTCTCTCTCTCTCTCTCTGTGTGTGTGTGTGTGTGTGTGTGCACATTCAATATTTTCCTGAACAATTGGCATATATTTGGATGTAGAAGATAAGTAGAGAGAGTTATAGATATATTCAGTGGAGAGGACTACATAGTGTCTGGTTCCTACATGACCTCTTGGATTCAGGCTAATCAGAGGGTCCAGTCTGTAGATTATACTTTCAAGAAGACTGTGAACCTCCTTGCATGCACAAGAAAGAGAAATTCAAATTTAAAGAGGCAGTGATTCTTTTCACATCTCAAGGGGAATCCAATGCTTGATGAGTCTAGAGAGACTATATAAACAAGACTGTGGTTTTCACAGATCTTCATGCAATGAAAGTGATATTACATCCCAAGAACTGTCCCTATTAATAAAAAAGGGACCACACATCACACATTGGCATACCCATATATACCCATCTCACACCTTGTGTAAAAACAGAATTTTTACACATGTTGAGGGTTGGCCACTTCAGAACCAGGTGAATGAGTAATCCATTAAAAGTAATGGGGACAATGAGCTGTATGTGCAGTACCTAAAACAACCTAGTTGTGAAACATGGTCCAGGAATGGAGCCATTTGGGGCAAGTTCTGAGTGCTTGTGAGAACACTCCGGGAAAACAAGACAAGTCTTGTGATCTCAGTCTTCTTCTGAACGCAGAATGTCCTTGAAATTGGGTCTTATGCTCCTCCCAGGTGTAGTGGGTAGGCGGGCGTCTGCTTCAGAGTATTCATTATGGCTTATTGCTTTGTAAGCAGTTTAAACTGTTTAAATTGTTCTGTAGATGCCTCTATGAAAAAACATGACCCTCAGAGTATAAATTGTCTGAGGCTCTAATAAAGTTGCTCTTACATGAGACTTTAGTCTGCCTGATTTATCAGCTCGATTGCTCCAATCCTACCACCCTTAGAGAAGTTACACCTAATGAGCTTTATAAGTAGAGTGCAGTGCTCAATTTTTAAGTATTACAATATAATCTAAGTTTACTACCATTTGTATGAATAAAAACATTGCATACATTTAAAGATTTTATTTCATGTGCATCTGATGTTAGCTGCATATATGTATATGTACTGTGTGATGTTTAATGTTGAGAGGCTCAAAAGGGTTTTGGATTCTCTGAAATTAGAGTCACAGATATCTGTGATCATGCCTGATACAGGTGCCAAGAAATGAACGTGGGTCCTTTGTAGGAGCAATAAATGATCTTAACAGCTGAGTCATATCTCCATGCCCAACACTAAGTTTTAAACAGCTCAATAAACACAAAAGAAATATCCTAAGTAAACCAGGTTTTAATGTGAATTCTAATTGGTCTTAATATTAAAAATCCAGGGTCAGACAATGGGATAAATGCTGAAAGATCAGAGAAGAAAAGGAGCTAGTCACTAGAGAGACTTCTTACCACTGCAGAATGGAGGAGGAGGAGGGAGAGGGCCACGTTCCACCTCCTGGCTCTTGGCCACCTGGCTAGCTTAACCCACAAAATAATCAATATTAATTAAATTATTGCTTGGCCCATAAGTTCTAGCCTCTTATTGGCTACCTCTCACATCTATATTCAACCCATTTCTAATAATCTGTGTTTACCACGAGGTCGTGGCTTGCCAGGAAAGATTCAGCATGTCTGACTCTGGTGACTCCATGTCAGCTCTCTCTCTCTCTGTCTTCTTTCCAGCATTCTGTTCTGTCTATTCTGCCCACCTAAGTGCTGCCCTATCAAAAGGCCAAGGCAGTTTCATTATTCAACCAATGAAAGCAACACAAATACAGAAGGACCTCCTACACCAACAGAATCCTCAAACCTAATGGGGTGAGCTCCTGTCTCTACAAATCCTCAGACAGAATGAGCCAGCCCTGCCTCTAAAAATCTTCAGAATCAATGTCTTGAGCTCCTATCTCTTTCCACTTTATATTCCTCTCTCTGCCCAGCCATATCCCTTTCTGTCTCCTCCTCCCAAGAGTTAGGATTAAAGACATGTGACTCCCATGTACTGGGATTAAAGGTTTGAACCACCACCACCTGGTTCTGTTTCTCTTTTAGACTGGATCAATCTTGAGTAGCCCAGGATGACCTTGAACTCACAGGAAAGCGTCATTTGTTTACAAACAAAAGATCACCACAGCAACTACTATGAGAAGGGTAAGAGGATAGCAATAGCAACTGAAGTGGTGATCAGGCATGAGATGATACCAAAGCCTATCATCCAAGGTGTATACCTCGCCTTGTCCAGTTTGTTATAGCATAAATTTTTTATTTTAAAATAACCTGAAATTCTCTATTTTAAAAATTAATATGATTTTCTCAATTTTTGCTCCAGTCTGTTGTTTAACTTTATTATTATTATTAATTATTATTATTTTGAGACAGGGTTTCTCTGTAGCTTTGGAACTCACTCTTTAGACCAGGCTGGCATCAAACTTGTTGCAAGAGGTGCAGCTGCTGTTCCCAGCACCTGAGAGGAACGCGGGTCCTTTTGTTCCTTCTCGCCCGGCTCTAGGACACCAGCTAGTTTATGCCCGAAATAACCACATGAAAAATTATATTAATTTAAATTCTGCCTGGCCCATTATCACTAGCCTCTTCTTGGCTAACTCTCACATCTTATTTCAACCCATTCTTTATAGTCTGTAAGTCACCATGACTTAGTGGGCTTACCGGGAAGAGTCAGCATGTCTGACCCTGGTAGCTTCATGGCGGCTCTCTCCCTGACCCAGTCTTCTTCCCAGCATACTGTTCTCTTTTCCCTGCCTATCTAAGTCCTGCCCTATAAAAAGGCCCAGGCAGCTTTCTTTATTAACCAATGAAAGTAACACAAAACACAGAAGACCCCTCCTACACCATTTCCCCTTTTTCTGTTTAAACAAAAATGAAAGGCTTTCATTTTGACATAGTAAAGTTACATAAAATAAAAACAGTTATCAAGTAAGAATTACAGTTATAATATTTATATCTATTTTATCTTTTATCATAACTAAGGAAAACCATAACTACAATTATCCACTCTTCAACTCCATCAAAGACTCCAGAAGGATATATTATTTCTTTAAACAAGAAGTAAGCAACTTACAAAACTCTAGAAATGACAGAGACATATTACTGCCTGTACAGTCACCCAAAGTTCTTTTGTACTGTTGGGGCATTCATCTCCAGCCTCCAGGCCCATAACATCCAGCAGACATTTCCATGAAGCAGAAAAATCAAAGACAGTTCAGTCACTATTTTTTGTGTCCTGCAGAATGTCTCACAGACTCTTTTATGGATTAGGAACCCTGAAGGATCATCTTACCTTTAGGCAAGTTCAGCAGTCCTCTTTCTGTGGGTTCTTTGTGTCAATTTAAGCAGTCCAGGCAAGAGCAGTTTCTTGCCCAAATGGTTAGCAAACTCCATAAGTAGCCTCTTCGATGCCCATCTTCCTCTTGAAGTAGCTGGTGCTGCCAGGAGCAGACGTGTCTCATTGTCACAAAAAGCCCTAAGTTATTAAAACATTAAATGCCATATTCTGCAGTCTTTGAAAGATATTAAGAATGCCTATCTAACTGAAATATATCTATGCATATCTAGAAAATCTAACTAACATGACTACACACTTGACCATTATAGATTATTATCCATTAACAACCTATACTTCCTAATTATACATTACATTTTTAATGAACTACACAATCACAATACCTTAATCAAAATCAGATATACATATTCATATAACAAAATTGATCTTAAACTTATATCACAAAGAAAAATTTATATTAATGCAAATTATTCATATCTATATCCTCTCCCCATTTAAATGTAAAAAAAGCATTTATAAACAATATTTGGGAATATGCACACTGTTATTTCTCTCCAAACTCCTTCCTGCTGTATGGGGGTGCTGTTAATTAGATTTTTCATAGTATAACCTGTGTGGCAGGTTCATCTCATTTGGCAGTTGAGTGAACTAATTTTCTGAAGGTGTTGACAGCAACCTTTCTGGAGGGCATGGTCTATCATACCAGATTGGTATAGGAGAAGTCCACAGGTTCTCATCTTCTATGAAAACAAAAGAAGAACCTCTCCGAAGCGTCATATCCTTAAACCCATATTTGGAAGTCATAATACCTTTAACATGACCATGCTGGTTTAGCTTGGCAGTCCATATAATGAGATGTCTCTTTGTACTTAGCTCCTTCACAATCGCCCAGGCAGCTTTCTTTATTAACCAATGAAAGTAACACAAAATATAGAAGAACCCTCCTATATCAAAAACTCACAAAGATCCACCTGTCTCTGCCTCCAGAGTGCTGGGATTAAAGGTGTGTGCCACCACCAAGCACTAAGGTTAATAAGGCACTGTGGTGACAGGGAGCAGCCACCAATGTCTACCTGACAGCTGTGATTTCATTATATAGTAATGAACACATGACCTAGCATCTGAAAAGCTTTAATACTGTATGTGATATTCTTAGTTCAAACATGAGAGAAATATAGAAATCTTTAAAAATGCAGGTGGATTAAAAAGGTAAGACATTTTCCACTTTCTAGGAACAAACAGAAAGAGTGTCTACTTTTATAGTTTACAACCAGCTCCTGATGCTAACACAGATTTTCCACTGTAAATTTCTTCTTTAGATTTTGCATATATGAAGAAAATATTTTTTATTCATAGAGGTTTATATAATTCTAGATTTCTGGTACCACTTTGATAAGAAAAGAGAAAAGAGGGCCCTTCTTTTTAACTTATTTCATCTTGATTTTACTTTGTTCAATCATGATATTTTAGGCATGTGAGAAGCTTACAAAAAGTTGAACAATTGTTTTTATTCTCTCCTTATCTTTCTCTGATAACCATTTATAGCCTTACACTTCCTTTAATAGGAAACTTATGTCTTAATTCCCAAATCTGTAATTTTGCTCCTCGATACAACAAAAGTGAACTAAAGTTTGAAGATAGAAACAAAGTTGCATATCAATTGAATTCTAGATAGTGAGAGTATTCCGACCAATGAGATGGCTTGTTTCAGTCTAAAAGTTTCTCAGTCTGGAAAAGGGTGACAGAGATCAGAATCACATGGAGAGATGCAGTGAGAATGTCAGTCTCAGAGATGCAGCTGGACTGCTGTGTAAATGGAGAGAGAACAGAACAAGAGAGGATACAAACATCCATTTTCCTTGGGAACCTTGAGGGAAAACAGTCACCCTAGGTGAGGACTGACTTTTGTCCAGAGAAATGTTGGTCGGACATCTGAACTGAGGGACAGGGAATTGTTCCAAGGCACCATAGTGTGTCACCTTCTTACAGCACAAGGAGCACGTTAGTGTGCTGTGTTGTTACACAGGTGTGACTGTGTAGCCATGTGTCTGTATGAAGACATGCCGTTACACTGGAACTGACACATGGCTAAGGGCATCTTGCCTATTTCTCATAGCATCCACTTATTTTTGAAAACCATTAATTTATGTGCTTAAAAATTAGAATCCAGACTAAAATATTCAAACTTTAGAGTAGTTATTATTCATTCCAAAATGGAGATAATGTTAATGTTATATAACTAATATTATTTAAATAATTAATATTAATACCGTATATTAAGAAAGAAACCTTTAAGTTATTCTTAGAATTAGAGGAAACTTTAAAAGATATTTAATGTGCTATATTTTTAGTTAATATTCTAAAACTTTAGGATTTGTTAGAATAGTATGCTAGCTCACTTACTACTGAGAGGAGATAATAAGCAAGTTATGCGTAGTGCCTACATTATGCTTGGTAATGATAGCAGTAGACACATTGGTCAAGAACACAGGACACAGTTTCTGAAAGTATTGATATAGGCTTCCCAAGAAATGGATTCCCATTAATAACTGTTTCTAAGGTGTTTTTTTTGTAATTGGTTTTTCTAAATATGTAATGAGAGTTTCTAGCTGTATGAAGTATTTTTATACAAATTCTAATTACACATGAAGTATCTTTAGTGGCCTGCATCCACTATAAGTTAAATAATCCTCTATTAACATTTGAGGGGTCAATTGGATCCTGTGCTCTCACAGTCTGATGGGAGGCAGCGTTACATAAACAGCCTCACCAAAGAGCTTCGAAAGGCAAGAGAAGATCCAGATATCACCCTCTTTGTTGTTGAAACATTCATGAACAGAATGATAACTGGAACATTAAAGTACTTAAATTCTTTGTGGACTAGAGCACAGACTGTAGCAGTTAAGAAAGTCTTGTTTTCACACATGTAGCAGGGACGGAACAGAAGGGAAATGATGAGACTCTTTGGCAGACCTGGATCTGTTTTGAGAGATGTGTATGTGCATATTTATTTTACTGAAACACAGCTAAATTAAGAATTAATGGACCTCTGTTGAAAATTAAAGAGATAATTTTAGTTCAGTTCCATATGTTAGCAGGTCAAACACATGATTTCTAGAACTTTCTTTTCTAAAATAACAGAAATATTTTATTAAACTATTTGCACATTCTGTTTGTCAGAAAGCATGTATACACATTTCACAATGAGAAGCATTATATTTAATATTAAAGGATCAGTGATTTCAAATACTCCTGGAGGTATCATTTGTTCTTTTCAGAAAATGAGACTTACAGACACCCTTAACTAACTGATTTCTTAGTAATTCCACAGAATCTTATACACTCTCGGCTCTGTCTTTATGTGGTGGATGAAATGGGCTCAGAGTGTTCCCACTTTCAAGTGATGTGTAGATAACAATGTTGCCTGGGTAATCTCACTTCGCTCTTTTCCATCCTCAGTGCAAATTTTGTCTTCCTGGTCCCAGATTTGACTGTTTTAACATTTAATCACTGGAGTAAATTACTCTTTGTCTTATAACTTTGCTTGGTTTGCAGTCTTTCCACATTATATCTGCTCACAAAGGAAATCAATAGCATATCGGGTATGAATACATAAAGCTTAGGAAACGGCCTGCCTCAGGTGCAGGGTGATTGGGATTCTCAGCTGCTTTCCCATGCTAGTAAAGCATCGGTGTCTCTGTGAGCTCATCCTGCATCCCTCCCAGTTGATATTGCTCTAGGATCCTACCCAGGTTAGGCTTATGTACTTCAGATCTCATTCTCAACAAGATGGCGTTTGCTTTTACTCTCGGTGACTATTAGGAGTTGGTTTCATATCAACTAGCCATAAATTAGAATCTGAGTAGGGAGCGTCAGTTGAAGTGTTCGGATTGCCTGGATCAATACGGGAAGATATCTCTAGAGTATGGCAGCACCTTCTGATGGCAGTCCATATACGAAGGACATGGCAGAAGTTTTAACTGGCTTGGCCTCCTCTCTTTTCCCAGTGATGGTTTTCTTTGTTGCTTCTGCTGCTGCTGCTGCCGATTCCTTCACTGGTACCAGACCAAGCATTTTCAAGGTTTCCTCATGGACTAGGTACCAGTGCTCTCCGGGAGCCTTACAAGTTTCTGGAACCAGATTGGAGCTGCTGAGACACACAGCCTGTGAACTGAGAAACTATAGATTGTCACTCCTCTCCCTAGGAAGAAACAGGTATTGAGGGACTATGCCAATCGCTGCAGTCACTCAGTCTTCAGGACTCAACTCTCAGGTGTAATTTTGTGACCTGCTGTTGCCACTATTTAAAACACACACACACACACTTATGAGTATAAAGCTGACTTAACGAACACATACACAAATACATACTAGATTATAAAGATGACAATACACACACTGAATTTTAAAGCTGATTTACACACCACACACAGACACAGACACACAACACTAGTTCTGTTCCTCTAGTGAGTCGTACTACAGTGATTAGTTGATGTTTCCATAGTAGTTAATATCCTTTAAAAATCTTTGGTAAAACCCCATGTAAGGATCTCTGAGGTTCCCACCTAGTTCAGCAAGCACTTTGTGCATTCATGATGTGTGCAGGCCTGTGTTCACTGGGACCCTCCAGGAGGCCTGGGTCTTCCAGCATTTCCTAGGAGACACATGATCCATCATCCAGACTGTGTCCAGAGGAGTAAGATGCTGTCTTCCTGTGCAGGATTTCTTCTCACTTGTAATGTTTCCAAAGAACTCCTTATTAAATCCATCTCTTGAGAGCTGGTGTCTTACTTCATCAGTCTCTGTTTTGCATGCCCAGTGTCTGACAAGAAGACATTTCTTCCTATGGGCACAGAACTTTTCTTACCACAGACATATATCTATGTCTCTTAACTGTGGCTAACACTGTGACCAGAAGTGAAAACTCGGGTCATAATATAAAAAGAGCTTTTTTCTTGTTGCTGTTATTACATAAGCTTCCCACATACACTCACTGACCCAGACTTTTAGTGGATTCTTCCATAAAGGAGTATGATGCTATCTCATGAGGCTTGCAAAGTGAAGCAAGATTCTTATTAATACAGGTAGTCTCCAAAGAATACAAAAAGAAAATCTCAGCCTTCTCGGATATTCTTCCAGGTGGCCATCTTGAGTGTTTCCACATGCAGGAACCATGAGCTTTGATTTCCTTTCAAGATGCACAGAGGAGAGAGACTGTTCGGCAAGTTCTATGAGCAGAGTGATTTGAGTGGAAAACACCTGACAGGCGAGAAGCTAAGATCCAAGCTGTTTTCCATGTTCCCAGGGCCTGATTGCAGGGTATTGGCCCTCACGTTACATTGTACACATCATTAGGAAGGCTGCTAGCAGAGTCTGGAGGAAGAAGGCTAAACAGAGATCATTGCTGCAGAGAAAGTGCGAGTATTGAGCTTCAGATGACTGTGAATCTGAAAGTCCTAATGTTTGAGAAGTGAAAGGAACAGACACAATGAGCAGGTAGCCACCTCAGAAAATAAGACAAATTAATTCCCTTCACCTTCAGGGCCATGGGAGGAAAGAATGCCTCGGCTGAGTTCTATGAAAAATGTTCCCACCATTCCTTGGAGAGTGAAGAAATGATTCCTCATGGAAACAGCTAAAGAAGCAGCCATAAAGAGGATCACGTGGGATAGGAGCATAGCCCTTTCAGCAGGCAATCTTTTAAGAACTATCTCAAACTTCCAGCAAACTATCCCTGTGGTCAGGATGGCACTTTGCATAAATTTGTGTTCATGTGCCTTGTTTCAAGAAATATTCTGGAATTTTCAACAGATTTTTCAGGAGTCCTTGACTCCAAAACACTAAGAATCACTAAAGTAAAGGGAAAGGCCCTCCTTACCGTGACTGTAAACACGCTTTTAACCGCTGTTCCTTTCCCCAAAGCTCCAGCTGAATAGGTAAATGCTGGCACAGGGTTCCTGTCTATTTCTATGAATCATTTTCAGAGTAAAACACACAAGAAAATGTCCACCTGAAACAAAAAAGACACTCATGGTAGAAGAGAGAAGCTGCCCTGGAGCCTCTTGTTACTATTCTAATATGGCCTTAAATATGGGTAAGTCACAAATTAAGAATATCTTTAGGACACTGTAATATAGCTTTCAGAATTCATTTGTGAGCTGCGAAGTGTGTGACAATGAACAGTCACTCATGATAAACAACTTACTGTAAAGGGCAGGTTTCAATGAGGAATTAACGATCTGTCCTTGGGAAGCTTTTATTTACTATTCAAAAACCCGAGCGCCCTTTGCTGCTATCAGGCAGATAGTTACAGAGAAATTGATTCTTCTCTCAAGATTTTGCAACGACCCTAATAAACGATTAACTGCTCTTGGCCCTACCTTTGCAGGCTTAGTGGCTGCTTTGCAGCGGTCAGCAGCATCCTCTGTGCAGCAATTAGCGGTAATAAGCAGGAGTCACACAATTGACGGTGTAATATGCCCAGGCAGTGTGGAAGCAGCAGTTATGAAATGCTTCATTAAAGAGAGCTCTTGTACTCTGTACTTCACTTCCATCAATTTTCCTGGTAACAGAGCCTAATCAAGGTGCAGTACAGGTGGTGCAGGGACAGTGTGAGCTCAGATGGAGTGCTTTCTGTCTTAGCCCAAAAGAAATTCCTTCCTCCATCATCCTGACTAATACTTCCCCTGACTTAATGCTTAGGAAGCTGGGAATAAAAGGCCCAGGCTTCTGAGGGCTGCATAGATGGGCACAATTCTTTTCCTGAGCTACAGTGGTTTTTATTTCAGTTACTATTTTCTATAATTTTTCCCCATGTTTCCATCTCAGTTTAGACACACCCATCTGTTTCTACATCTTGTCTGCTTTTCCATTAGAGTCCTGAATACATTAGTAGCAACTATTTTGGATTCAAGACCTGGCCACTTCAACATCCTTGTCCTGATGTGTGGGCAATCTTAGAAGCTATGATGTTTGCTTTTTAGTAAGCCTTAGGATGCCTGTTATTGCTGTTAAAAGTCAGATGTGATATATCTGTGAAAGGAACTCATCATAGCTGTGCTAATCACATCTTTGCTGCTCTGACAAATACCTGAAAGAACTTTTTAAAGGAGGGAAAACTATTTTGTCTCACAGTCAGTCTTCAGTTGACTGGCTTGTTTCATCCGGCCTAAAGCAGACCTTCAAGCAAAAAGGGCCTGCTGAGGAAGGGCTGCTTCACCATCAGCTACTAGTGCCACCAACATTTGCCCCTTTCTTAAGGAGGTAATCTCTTGCCCTTGTAGGTAGGAATTTCTCATTGTCTACATCCACTGAATCAATATGATCTACTACGGGATCAATGCTTTGGGTGTATGAGTTGCTTTGTTCTATTGGTGTGGTGTCACTATAGATTTAGCTCACATTACATAGACACATTCTTAGTTATCATGGAAAGCTCTTAATGAGTCTCCATCCCTTCAAACTCACTCTAAAACAATTCCCTCCACACACTGTAAGCCCAAACTCTCAAGGTCAAAGTTTCTCTAATATAAAAGAGTTTATTGAGTCCATATAGAATATGAATACACACATATGTATATAGACATATTTACACATATAGATGTATGTATGTCAGAAGGAAAAGGACCATGACCTGCAGGGGGTTATGTAATTGCCAGCAGAAGGACTAGTTGGTGGTTGGCTATATCTGCCAGACCTAACAGTGAGGTCATTTTTATAAGGAATATTTGTGGAAGAAAAATGAGTGGCATTCAATGGCTGGTGCAAGGTATTTGGGAATCCTAGGTGAGTCTTTCAGGGGGAGTGATGATTTTGGGTTAGCCATATTAGTCATCCAGAAAGTTTTACTCTTGAACACAAAAGGGTTAACTACAGGAGTTTATGTCAATGCTTCATTGTACACAGAGAAATGTGCAACAACACTGTCAGTGCATAATTATACTAAATATATCGAAAATCTATAGCAAAGAAAGAATACTAAAACCTACACGGCAATAAGACCAAGAAACATATAAAGGTAGACCTATTAAAATTACACTAGATTCTCTCAACTCTAAAAGTCAGAAGGGCCTGCCTTAACAGATATTCTACAGACTCTAAAAGACCACAGATGTTATACTGTGGAGAATATTTCACAATAACTAGGGAACTTTCAATCAATTGGATGGTGAAAATAAGACATTCCATGATAAAAGTAAATGTAAGCAATATCTGTCTACAAATCCAGCCCTGCACATGGAGATAAAGGGAAAACTCCAGCCCTCCCAAAAAAACAACCAAAAAATCATAATAAACCACAAGAAATGAGTAACTCCTGGCCAGCAAATCAAAGGTGAGAATACATATTCAAATACAACCAATCAATTTATAGGAAACAACAAACAGTGCTCATTGATATCTCTCAACATTAATGGCCCCAATTTTTCCCACCCCCAAAGACGCATACCAAAAGAATGGGTGCAAAATCAGGATCCAAGAAACACACATTAACATCAAGGATAGACATCATCTCAGGGTAAAAGAGTGGAAAAAAATTTTTTCAAATAAATGGGCCTAAGGAGTAAGCTGATAGAGCAATTTTAATATCTAAGAAAACAGACTTTAAACCCAATCTAATCTTAAGGGATATGGAAGGACACTATATGCTAATCAAAACAAAAGGCTACCAAGAGGACATTAATATTTTTAACATCTATGCAGCAAACACAAGGCTCCCAAGTTTATAAGAAAACAAAACAACAGCAGCAACAACAAACAACGACTCCAGCATAAATCCCATATTGCCCTCACAAACTGACAGTGGGAGGCTTCAGTACCTGAGTCTCTCCAGTAAGTCAGTCATTCAGATAAAAACAATGTAGAAAATTGCTGGAGCTAATTAACACTACAAACCAAATGGACCTAACAGATATTTACTGAACATTTGACCACAACACAGAGATTATATACTTCTTCTCAATACCTCAGGAAATTTTGTGCACAATTGACCACATACTCAGACAAAATGCAAGTCTCCATACTTACAAGAAAACAGAAATAACACTGTCAGACCACCACAAATTAGACCTACGTATCAATGGCAATAGAAACAAGAGAAAGCTAAAAACTCAAGGAACATCCTTAACTCTCAGGTAAGTGAAAGTCAAAACTACATTGAGATTTTTGTCTTACACCTGTCAGAATGGCCAAGATCAATAAAACAAGTGGTAACTAATGCCGGTGAGGATGTAGAGTGAGGGGAACACTCATCCACTGCTGGTGGGTGTGCAAATTTGTAGGGCCACTATGGAAATCAGTGCAGCGGTTCCACAGAAATATGGTATCTATCCAGCTCACGATTCACCTATACCACCTTATGCACATACCAAAGAATGCTTATTCTGCCACAGAGACATTTGTTTATCCATGTTTATTATTCCTCTATTTGTAATAGACGGAAACTGGAAACAACTTAGATGTCCCTCGATAGAAAAAGAAAAACAAATGTGGTACATTCACACACTGGAGATTTCCTAAGCACCCTCCATAAAAAGGAAGAAAAAAAGGAAGGAAGGAAAAAAATCATGAAATTTGAGGACAAAATAGATGGACTTAGAAAAAGTTCTTCCTAGACCCATGCAAACATATTTGATATGTACTAGCTTATATGATAAGTCAATGAATCCAAACTACAATCCCTAGAACCACGTGTTAGCTATACAAAGGGACTAGAGGAACCAACAGCTAAGAAAGAAATCAAGTAGAGAAGGGAGACAGAGGCATGAGGAAAACAGGGAAAGACAGCTAAAATTACGAGCTATTTACAGAATAGTATGGAAACCTAATATATTAGAAACTTCCTAAAATATTTATGTACATGAAGGCATAAGGTATTCTAAATCAAATTGTCAAATAATGGGGAAGACAGACCCCCAACTTGTCATCAAATGAAGTTTTCCTTATCAGAAATGGGTTATATCTGAGTTGTTGGCCAGTGGGATCTCATGAGAATTCCCAAACAACCCAAACTGTTGCCAAGACAGCAAAGTTTCAGTGCTTCTGTCTCCAGCAATGGCTCCATGGCTTCTCCCTGACTTCCCCCTTCTTTTTCCCAGAATTCAGCCTAACTTTCCCTACCTACCTAAGTATTGCCTTGCTATAGGTCCAAAGCAGTTTCTTTATTCATTAATGGTAATCACAGCACACAGAGGGAAATGGACCTGGATTCACATCCTAAGCACATGTGTGAAAAACTGGTCACAAAAGCCCAAAGGATTATGAATGATTGTAAAACAATCCCTGAGAAGGTGGAGACAGGCATATTCCTAGAGTTCATTGGCTAGCCAGCCTTTTTGATCTAGTAAGCTCTGGGTTCTGTCTCAAAAATTAGAGAGTTTTTGAGGAAGAAACCAAACATAAATTCTGACCTTCAAAACACACAATAGAACCCACCAACATGTACATACATATTTACCATAAAAACAAATGAGATCCCCCATATAAACATATTCTACATACACACACACACACACAATCACACACACACACACACACACACACACACACACACACACCATAAAAGAAAATATAGTCTTCAAAGACCAGGCAGTACTATGCTGGGAATGCAGAGTGACTATAAGGGCTTTTGTTTCCTTCCCCAGAAATTAATCCATGTCATTCTAACAGAGAATATTCAGGAATGGTTTTTGAGTGAGAACATATATTCTTGTGTTAAACTGAATGGATTCACATTAAACGAAAAGACAAGTTTGCCCTGACTGAAATCCTGGTCACTGTTTCTTATCCTCTTGTCTTTCTTCCTCTTATTGTGTACTTTAGAATGCCCTGTTAGGCCATACCAGACAGCTTGTGACTGTGTACAACATGCTGTGCCATGCAGACATCGTACCTAATGCTTTCTCTGCATATTTTCTCCACGTACTATGTCATCTTGTCTTTGAAACATTCCCTACATGTGTATGAAGGGAAATCCTTGTTTGCACTCCAATGGTACCCATGAATCATCTGGTTAAACACACTCTTACCTTTGTAGTCCAAACTTTTCAAGAAGAAGGACTATGTCTTATTCATCTTTCCAGTTTTTGGTTTTTGTTGAATGCATGGTAACTGCTTAGTAAATGTTGCTTGTCTGGTGGGGGTTGAGGAGTAGAACTAAAACCTAAAAGGAATGTGCATCATGTCAGGTTTTTTGCATGAGTAAGAAGAGAGGAGGACATTTAAGCAGCCAGTGGAAAACTGTCTCATCTTCCCTTCACTCACGGGAAGATGGTAGCTTTCTATTTTTAGTGTATGCATGATTTTCTTGACTTCTGTTCCATCATAGGTGCATTTCCACTGTGTTTCACAATGGCTACAGACGTGTGTGTGTGTGTGTGTGTGCGTGCATGTGTGTGTGCGTGTGCGTTTGTGTGTGTGCGTGTGTGTGTATAAGTGTGTGTGTGCATGTGTGTATGTGTGTGTGCGTGTGCGTTTGTGTGTGTGCGTGTGTGTGTATATGTGTGTGTGTGTGGTGTGTGAGCCCTTGTGTGTTCCTGTGTGTTTGTGCCTCATATGTGCATTGGTTAGATCCATCTCTAGTATTTCTAAGGAATACCTGCCTTTATTGTGGTTCCTATGGAAGACCTTGCTCATTTTCCTACAGTCTGGCTCTCCCTCTCTTCCTTCCCATAAAGTGACACAGCTAAGGTTTTCCCTCCCATCAACCTTGTAGATGAACACGTCAGAAATAGCTTCATCTATGCTGTAAGAGGTGAAGAATAGCAAAAGAGTAAAGGTGGAGGAAAAATGAACTATTGTCAGTTTCCTCGGAGATTGATTTCAACTTGAAAGTGTTACTTGTAAAAGATTGTCTATTAGTTTCCAGGGGAAAAAAAGGTCCAGGTAGGAATTCATGAATAAAAAGAATAATCTCCTTTCTTTTGAGAGGCAGTTAAACAGATTTATTTTTTGACAACTCACATTGTATTGAAAAAGAATATTATTAACTGTGAATTTAAATATATACCCAAATATTATAATTGCAGCTATTTCTTAGAAAGAGTGAAATATTTATGAAAGATTTCAGACTAAATTTAACTCCAGATCTCCTTAAGAATAATTTATTAAGTTGAAGGTACTGCCTAAATTAAATTACTTTTGTGTACAAGATTTTTCTACTTTTGGCGTTTGGAAATCACTGTTTTTGGTTCTGGATTGAACTTTCAGAAAAGTTTATTCCCATGTAAAGAACTCCTTAAAACAGTGAGTAATGAAGTGGGTTGGGCCTTTTAGCCAGCAGGAAGGTGCCACTGACTGAATGTTGACCTCATTAACCATATAATGATTGTCTCTCACAGGCAAGAAGGCATGGGCACAGTGAAACCATCCCCTGCCTGAGCAATGCATGGGGATGGACCAACTATTCCAAATCCATACTATCATTTCCTCTAATAACTATTCAGAAATATATTTTGAAAAAGCAAAAATGTCTTTAAGCACCTGAACTAGAATAATTGGAAAAGTATTGATGACTACACAGCTTCCTTTTCTCTCTTCTCACTCTGGCATGGTCTCCCAGTCTGCCTTTGCACCCACAATTCTTTTGCTTTGGCCTCTGTCTGTTGAGATTACAGGTGTGCACTGCCCTGCCAGGCCTTGCTGTCTTTATATTTTCATTTTGTTTGACTTTTACGTATTTTTTATTTGTCATGAATATGGATATTTTTCATGCTGTTGTACCATGTGTCTGACCAGTGCCCAAGGAGGCTGAAGAGGACGTTGAACCCCACGAAACTGGAGTTACAGCTAATTGGGACGTGTCATATGAATTCTTTATCTGATTTGCAAATAAATGCTTTAATCCACAGAACAATTTTTCCATCCATGTCAACGTCTTTAGCTTTCCTAAAGATCAAATATCATGAAGTGCTCTGCAAATATCTTCCCATTTCTAAGTTAAAGGAAGTTATTTTCTACCTCATTTTGTGGGAATTTTGTATATGAATAACTATGTCTGTCAAAATTTGTGCACCGTATCCCAAACTTTGTCCTACTGTTTTCGGCCTGTGTGAACTAAACACGACCTGCTATGCTTGTTCTCACACTAGACTGCACCTAAGACGCTGATTTTCTCTTAGTAATCTGTGTGACTTCATTGATCCTGTGATGTGGCAGAGGACCACAGAGTGACTCCTCCTATTGTCAGAGGACCCGTGGTGCACACACTGGAAAAACCTTGAGGCAAACTGAGCTTTTCCTTGGATGGAGTAGCCATGCCCTTTTCTTTTGGGTTCTTTCAAAAGCAAGTTTCCTGTGCTTCTACTTTTCACAGTGGTTTCTGGAAAAATGACACAAAATGTCTCAGCATTTCCTGCATGTCTCTGGTGGTTAATCAGTGCAGAGAAGGAAATGTCAAAGTCCATGGGGCAGATGGAGACTTTGCAAACTGCTCTCTAAGACTCTAGGATCAACCCACAAAGAAAAACATTTTCTAAATTTAAATTTAAGAATTTTTAAAAATAGCACAAAGTTATTGCACCCTGCATAATTTTAAGCTGCTTTAAAAAAAACACCCAGGGCTAAAGGGGATACTCCACATAGGGGTTGTATTGTTGTGTTTAAAATACAACCCCTATTGGCCCCTTGTTTGGAGAAAGAGGAGACTAGGGGATGATATATATTTTTACTTCCCCCATTTTTCTTTTCCTTTTAAAAAAAATTGGAGAGGGTCTTATTTTCCAGGCCAGGCTATCCTCAAACTCATGATCCATCTGCCTCAGTATTTGATGGCTAGAATTACAAGTGTGCATTGTTATGAATATTGAATATTAGTCAACATTTTCAGGTGGGCCCTTATAATTCTGTCTTTATTCTAGTAATCTTTTCCTTCATAAATATAAAATCCACATGTAGTCTTTGGACACAACTCAGAATTTTATTATGTATGTATTTGTATGTATATGTACTCACACGTATGTGGAGACGTCAGAGGACAGCATGCAATATCTGTTATCACTGTGTCAGGGTGCAGATTCTAAGGAATCTTGGTGAAAGATTCTTTTATCTGCTAAGTCACCTTACTGACCCACAACTCAGTGCTGACCTGTAAAGGGCAACTGATGTACAACTGGATGACCATTGCCATCAGGCTGTAAAGCAGGGGACTAGAGAGAGCCCAGAAGCTGGATGAAACAGGGGGAACTGGGGGAAAACGGCATCATCCCAAGCCTTTGGATTTAGTGGATTCTCCAAGGAAAGGGCATCAGAGAACAAGGTGCCCTAGTGCTCAGAGAAACAATGGCTAGTTGAGTCTTGTGGCTGGACTCTCAGAAACAAGCTACAGCTTGAGAGCATTCTCACTTAGAAAAGAATCTAAATGAGTATGGGTTTAGAGCAGGCTGGGTGATCTGCTGTTTATCTGAGACACCATGACCGCATTTTAACAGAAAGAGTTCTTTGGAAATGTATTAACATAAAAGAATGGATTTCGTGTTACACTTGAACAGAGTGTGGTAAATACTTCTGGGCATGAATTTATCGATTTGTTTTTATTTGAACAATGAAGTAAGTAGCCCCTAGCTTGAAAATCCAAAAGAATTGCCCTCAAAAGTGATGTTTGTTCTCAGTTATAATTGCTATAAAGAATATATTTTGTGAACAGCAGTCTCTTCCAGAATAATGTTAATGTTTTGTTCTTATTTACAATAACTAGGTTATTGTAAATAATAGTTTACAACCTTCTGTTAAATCTTTGATGGCTACTCATGTCAACCAGACTGTCTTCATTTAGGAATCCAGTTGAGTGGGATTCAGTTTTCTAGAGGCCCCATCTGGCTGTGCTGTGATCCAGGTGGTGTGAAGTGTATCGTCATTTGCTCAGCTGCCCTGTTGGTTAGGGGAAATGAGACTTAAGGATGTGTTTAGTTCTAATCCTCAGTTATCTCAGTGTGTGCTGTGCTCTGACTTGCTTGTAGCTGACCTAAGGAACTGCTTAGGCTTTGGCTAGCTGGAATGAACAACCCTGTGTATGGATTCAAGGAGGCTTTAAAAGTCCCATCTGAGGAGCTCCGGACTGATTTCTAATCGCCACAGATCATCCCCAAACCTGACAGCCATCCCTTGGCTGCCTTGCAGCCTGTTACCTAGGAGAGATCTGCTGTAGTTGCAATAACTGCACCTCCAGAGGAAATAAAGCTCTCTGGCCGCATTTCCAATCTCCCTTTTATGGAAGCACTAGAAATTATGATTTCATGGACTCATTCATGAATGACTTTACCCATCTAGCAATTTTAGGCACTGCCTGGCCTAATGGATGGAGCATCCAAGCCCATGCCTTTTGCTTCCTGTGGTAATAAATGTTGCTTACTGTGTCCTCTTGCCAGAGATAGAGGTAACAACAGGGCAGAAAGGTAAGTGGGCTATTACAGCACTGAAAAGTCTTAGCTCTTTGTCATGAGATTTTGACTGCTAAGGGTAATCTTGACTCCTCTTTCATTTGGCCCTCTTTTCTCCCCCAACTCCCTACTCTATATTTTAAACTGTTTTATACTCATATAAATCTCAAATATTTTCTTTTTTTAGTTTAGTGCACTGAAAATTTCGACTCATGCATAAAAGATGCACTGAAATTTCCTGTCACGGGTGCATAAGTGCTTATTTATTTTTCACTCTTTGAGAGTAAGGCTCCGACATAGTGCTTTCAAGAGTTGAACATTTATATTTTTGTTATATGCTTTAGTTGATCTCTTTTCCCTTTCATCCTATTTATCAACAGATAAGAGGGAGTTCACAATATTACAGAAATAGTTTCAATTGGTGGTTAACAGTAGAAACTCTGTAAATAGATGAAGTGGATAGGTGAAGGGAAAAAACAGAGCTATAAAAATGTGTTATTTACATGCTATAAAATTCATTGCAAAGCTGATTTAACTAATATCAAATCAATAATTCTAAGTTAAATGCAAATGTAAAATAGTAAGACAACTCAATTATAAAATTTTTACATTTTGATTTAAAGATATCAATTATAAGTTATTAGAATGAAAACTTCAATAATCAGAGAATTTGTAGCAAAGGAATCTCAAATCTTGCTGAGAAACATTTTAAAAATGTTCAATATCTTTAGCATTAAGGGGAATGCAAACCAAAACAACTCTGAGATTTCGCCTTACACCTGTCAGAATGGCTAAGATAAAAAAAACCCACAAGTGACAGCTCATGCTGGCAAGGGTGTGGAGCAAGGGAAATACCCCTCCATTGATGGTGGGAGTGCAAATATGTATAGCCACTTTGGAAATTAATATGGTGGTTTTTCAGAAAATTAACAATTGATTTACAAGACGCAGTTATACAACTCCTGCCCATATACCCAAAGGATGCTCCACCAAACCACAAGGACACTTGCTCAGTTGTGTTCATAGTAGCTTTATTTGTAGTAGCCAGATCCTGGAAACAACCTAAGTATCCCTCAACAGAAGAATGGATAAAGAAAATGTGGCACATTTACACAATGGAGTTTTACTTAACTGTTAAAAGAAATTATAGAATTTTCAGGCAAATGAATGTAACTTGGGGGAAAATGTCATCCCGAGAGAGGTAACCCAAACTCAGAAACACAGCCATGGTATGTACTCACTTAACAGTGGACATTAGCTGTTAAGTAAAGGATAATCATATTATGATCCACAGTCCCAGAAAGGCTAAGTAACAAGGAAGACTCAAGGAGATACACATGGCTCTCTCTGGGAAAGTAGAATAGATTTTGCAGGTGTATTAGGTGTGATTAGGAATGAGAACTGTAGGTATCTTCTGGGCAGGTGGATAGAGAGTGTACTGGAAGAGATGAATAGAATTGGGGAGCATTTCAGGGGTGAGGTAGAAACTAGTACAATGGAAACTCCCAAGTCCATTAGGATGCCCCTAGCAAAGACTCCTAGTAATATATGATGTGGAATCTGAACCAGTCATCTCCTGTAAACATACAAGGCTTCCACTGGAGGAATTAGGACCCACCCGGCCACAAAGCCTTAGACCTACAACTTGATCTGCCTGCTAGACATGATGTGGTAAAAGTGGCAGAGAACTTGTGGGAGTGGTCAGACTCTGACTGGTCCAGCTTGAGACCAATGCCATGTGAGGGAGCCCACCCCTGATGTTGCTTGGGGGCAAAGACCTAGAGACTGAATAGCCCAGAAACCTAGGATAGAACCAAACATAACTGGGAAATAAAGTCAATGAAATGATTCCTAATGATACCCTGCTCCACTTGTAGACCAGAGTCTATCATAATCATCATCAGAGAGGCTTCATCCGGCAACTGACTGGAGTCGATGCAGAGACCAAACATTAGGAAGACTTTGGGGTACCCTGCAGAAGATGCGGGTGTTGTAGGAGCCAGAAGAGTCAAGGACCCAGGAGAAGAAGGCCCACAGAAGCAACTAATTGGGGCTCATAGGAGCTCATGGATACTGAATTGACAATCAGGAAGCTGGTGTGAGTCTCACCTAGGTTCTCTGCATCTATGTTATGGTTGTAAAGACTGGTGTTCTTGTAGGACTCCTAACAGTGGGATGTGGGTATCTATGACTCTTTTGCCTATTTTGGAAACCTAATCCTCACTGAGTTGCCTCATCCAGTCTTAATATGAGGGTATGTGTCTAGTCTTATTATAACTTGATATCCTTGAGAGTGATGTCCTTTTCTTAAGGGAAAAAAGGTAGAGTGGATATAAGGAAGAGGGGATGTGGGGGAAGGAACCAGGAAGAAAGGAGGGAGGGGAAACTGTGATGCAGAAGTAATATATGTGAGAAGAATAAATAAAGGAAACAGTTTTTAATTAGTAAGTTGTTTTGTAAATTTTCTAAATTGTATGTAAATGGGGCATATAAAAGCCTAAATCTGGGAAGTGTGCTGCTGGCACATGTGGGGTACATGACCTTTGCACTCCCGAACTCACTGCTGCACAGACTGAAGCCCTTCAGTGTGTTAATAAAGTGCTTCCCCTCCCTCTGGAGCTATTGTTTTCTAATGGTTGCTGGGGAGGCTTGTCACATCCTGAATTGATGGTGACACTTGGGAGCTGTCTGTGCTCTAGAAAGTGGCATCTTGCCATGCTCATAGAAGCAGCTCTCATTAAACTAAGTTACAGGGTTAAAGACAGAAAGGGGATAGAGGCTTGCTGGAATGGAAAATGTTCCAGGGAGGAGACAGAAAGAATAAGAGAGGCTAAAAGTGAGTGAAAATGACTAAAATTCAGTATATATGTGTATGAAAATGACAAATTCAAAAGAGGTATTTATAAATGGAAAAAAGAAAAAAATCATACCCATGGAATATGGAGAGAATTTATGGGCATTCTAGACTATATTTGAAACTTTTTCTGTGATTTAGAAATTAGTGTGTATTTATAAAAGAAATATTTTTACACCATTTTCACATTTGAAGTTTTTTTTTTCTGTAACATAACATTTCTGGTTTCAAATAAAGCAAGTTGGTAGATATATCACACTATCATCATAAACTTTCAAAAATGTAAAATATTGAGAAACTGAAAACTTTGCTCTGCTTCCTCATGAGGAAGGACCCTGTCGAAGCACTCGGCAGGTACAATGTTCCTTTCCTCTTCTGAAGTTCAAGAGTGGAACCAAGATCAGCTGCTTCCTCTATGAAGTTTCTTACGGACGAAAATCAAACTCCAATGCAAGCACGGAAACATACTGATATGTGCTGCCATTCAATCAGATGGGCTTTAGGCAGTGTTTAGGAGTGAGGTGCTGAAGTTTGATAAAAAATGGCTAGGGCCGGGTGGTGGTGGCACATGTCTTTAATCCCAACTCTCGGGAGGCAGAGGCAGGCAGATCTCTGTGAGTTTGAGACCAGCCTGGTCTATAAGAGCTAGTTCCAGGGCAGGCTTCAAAACTATAGAGAAACTGTGTCTCCAAAAAAAAAATGTTGGAAATGCCCAGTGGACCCTTGTGCTGGCCCCGTCTGGTATGTTCAATGTTGACCTGCATGAGACACCGGCCCTAGGCTTTATTCAACAGGATTCTATAATGCATTTCATATTATAGCCTCATACTAAGCCATAACCAAAACCTTCCTAGGTCTAGTTGACAGGAAAATGCATGTTGCCCATATTACGTCAGAAATATTTCAAAAGGATGTTCTTCATAGTATACTGAATTTCAAAAATTATCCCATCCCATTACTAATAATGTCCATGTTCTTATTCTGTTACTTTTCACTTGGCCATCAGGACCTTTTTATCTTGCTATGGTTTTAGAAAGAGAATATATTGTTTGGACAAGTGTTTGAAAGAGATAGTACAAAGATTCAATTCTCACATCTAAGATAATTTAAACTAAAAAGCAAACAGGTGGCAGGGATACAAGGAACATACCTAAACATAATAAAGGCAATATACAGCAAGCCAGCAGCCAACATCAAACTAAATGGAGAGAAACTCCCAGTGATTCCACTGAAATCAGGAACAAGACAAGGTTGTCCACTCTCTCCATAGCTATTCAATATAGTTCATGCGGTCCTAGCTAGAGCAATAAGACACCAAAGGGAGATCAAGGATGTGGACGTTTATTTCAGACACACAGTTTAATAGGGGCAAGATACACACAGGTTACAGTACCGGACAGAGCTCCTCCGAAGATGCAGGGAGACTGGCAATCCGCAGAGAGAGTGCTTTCCACGTGGGCCTATCTTTTTATACCTCTTGGGACCTGGTGGTCCAACCCCGTTAATTAATTAACAGTTAATTGGGGGGTGGAATAATTAACTAATGGCGGGGCGGGGTTATAAGCCAAATAGGCCAAGACCATTCCCCTTCATCTCCCTCTTTTGTCTAAATAAGATCAATCTAGCTCTAGAATAACTATATACAATGGGAACAGACATTGGACATAAAAATTACAGACAATAAAAATATCAATCCACTATCCCTCCCCCATCTCTTAAATATAGGGAAGGCATAATTA
>JAQHUG010000303.1:443181-469586 GCA_028555095.1 Dicrostonyx torquatus | reverse complement strand
TGTTGTCTTATAGCTATTGCTAGAACTTCAAGCACTATATTAAAGAGATATGGAGAGAGTGGACATCCCTGTCTCGTTCCTGATTTTAGTGATCGCTTTGAGTTTCTCTCCGTTTAATTTGATGTTAGCTGTTGTCCTTAAATTTTTTAGTGGAAAAAGTTTCTCCCTCCCTCTGTGTCTTTCTATCTGTCTGTCTCTCTGTTGTGTATATGTGTGTCTGTATTTTTCTCTCATCTATTTATTGATCATCTATGTAACTATACTTACATGTCTATTTCAGTGAGTTTCTAACTATGAATTTTCCCTCTTTTTTTCCAAGACAGGGTACCACTGTGTAGCCCTTCTATCCTGGAACTCACTCTGTAGACCTGACTGGCCTGGAACTCACAGAGATCCACCTGTTTTTCCCTCGCAAGTGCTGAAATTAAAGTCGTGTACCACCACTGTCCAGCTGTGCCACCTCCCTGGCCAGAACTTCTTTCAAAAAGCAAACTGAATTGATCAAAATGTAACCAACACAGGTTTCGCAGAATACCACACCCCTGGCTTTCTGCTGTATAATCCTCACAGTTTGTGACCTCTCCTTTTGTGGAAATTAAGTGACAGTCACAACCAAGTTGGGCATCATCTCTAAGTAAAGTTCAAATAGGGCTGTAAGATTCAGGGGATAAGAGGTGGTTAGCTCTGGCTCCCGTTCTGAGCAAAGCAGGCATGGAGAATAGCACAGGCGAGCTCATTCCTTCAGTGATGCTCTACATTTCAATTGAACAAGATGAAAAAGCTGAATGAAGTAGAGAGTGCTAAAGAAGACACAAAGTCATAGTCACCACCTTGCAAACTAGTTTGGCAAAAGGCTGGTGAATGAGGTAAGCGCACCCTCGAAGCCTACCGCCATCATTCCAGGAACAAGCTGAACAGGAAGACCACACTCAAAGACTGCACAGTCAGACAGCATCAGCTGAGTGACTTATTGAGGTGGGTGTCTCCTGCTGTGACAATACAAGCATCAAATTATCCTGCTGTGTTTGAGGAAAGGCACAGAAAAAATGTTATTTTGACTGTGATCTGTATTAGCCTATAATAAAAAATTAAGATTCTCTTAAATCAGCAGTTTTCAGCATGAGGGTGGAGACCCTTTGGCAAAAATCTATCTCCAAATATTACAATTACATTACAATTCATAACAATAGCAAAATTACAGTTATGAAGTAGCAATGAAAATAATCTTATGGCTGGGGCCATCACAACATGAGGACCTGTATTAAAGTGTCATAGCATTAAAGAGGTTGTAAACCATTGTCTTAAATTTTTAATTTAATTCTTTGGGTTCAAATTACTATCCTAATTTTTAGTATTCTTCCATCTCATTTTAGCTTAGAAATAATTTTGAGGCCAGTAAAAAATAAATAACACACAAAAGTAATACAAATTTGTATAGGAGACAATTCAATAGATTTTCTGCAAAAATTACTTTTACTTAGTTTAAAGAACATTTATACTTCGCAAATGATTGTTGTGAATCTAAGATTAAATCATTTGCTATTTCCTAAATGTGTTGAGTTTAGCCTATAGATAATAATAAAGGACCAGTAGTTATATAAACCTATCTACATTTATAGAATTTCTCTTTGTGGCAGGTTTAATTGGATTTCAGAAAGGATCTTTATTTTGTCCATAATTACATGTCAGGATTGTAAGTTGTGTTTCAGATATAGACAGCAATAGAGAGGGGATGTAATTTCAACTTGGCTGTTAGCAATATTAATGATTTCTATCTACTGGTTGGAAAATACACTTTTCCATTGCTTACATATTTCATAATTATCACCAGATGTGCCATAATAGGAATGGGTTGTTTCACCTAAATCAAATAATTCATTAACTTACAAATAAAACCCATATTTGGCATGCCAAAGTGCAAGCCGTATCCAATCTGGCATTCTTTGTTTCTTCCTTGCCTTAACTGCCTGCAGATTGCCTCAACATTCAAATTCATAAACCACTTAGCACTCGACAACTCCTGCTGCGGCCAAGCTTTCCCAGTTCTGGGTAATAGATCCTCCAGAAGCACTGGAAAATACATCAGTGTTAAGGAGAGAAGGGTGACATTAGTGCTATAAAAAACAGAACTTTCCCTTTTCCTTTGCCTCATTCTGTACTGTTTAATAGGAAATGCTGTAAACTTCTGCCTGGCATGCAGGTAAAGGACCTATACTACTTGGGAGATTATATCTACCGTATTCTGGGGTTAAAAAGTCTGAAAATTAGTGATAGAGACATATTTGAAAGTAAGGAAGTCTACATCTTTGCATGAAGAGGTCACATTCATTCTTCTTTGAAAGTAGAATACATTTGACTTTATTTTAATTTATGAAACTTGAGATATTAAAGCCATGTTTTGGAAATCTGCAGCTTTATGGGACATTTTCATTGTTACTATAGATTTTAAACCACATTATATGCTCCTTTATAGCACATTTTACAGCTATATGGTAAGGAGACTTTTAAATTGCACTTACTTTCCTTTTAACATTTGAATTGTAGATTGGATAGAGACTCCACTCAATTCTCCTTAAAAGATGCTACCTACTAGAATAAAGTTCTGCAAGTAAATTATTACATGATTTATGTAGATTTAAACTTACAATGTAAAACATGCTTCATTAGTGATAACTATGTTGATTTAATTGCCAATTAAGTTAGGAGGTTACAGATATAGATCAGGTAGTTGGTGACAAAAGGCTTGCTCTAGTCTAGAAAGCTAAAATCAGTGTCAGATAGGTGGTGTTAGTTTCCTGAAACCGTGGCTACACCTGCTAGTATAGACCTCTCAGCACCTACAAACACTCTTTCTTCATCAACCAATAGCTACTGCGAGGACTACAAAAAGTAGTGTGGACATAAACAGAACAGATTCAGCTATTTTATTTACTTGTATTTGATAAAGCATAAAAAGTCTGGTTTTGCCGGTTCCTTGGGTATGTTATTTTTTTAAATTTTCATTTATGTTCATTGGTGTTTTTCCTACATGTATATCTCTATGAGATTGTTAGATACCCTGGAACTGAAGTTACAGACTACTGTGAGTTGCCATGTGGGTGCTGGGAATTGAACTTGGATCCTCTGGAAGAACAGCTAGTGCTGTTAATGACTGAGCCATCTCTCCAGCCCCAGCTTGGGTATGTGTATTTTTAAATGTTTTCCCATTTGATTGAGCCAGGTAAGCCAAGGTAGATTGACTTGCTGCGGAAAGTGTTTACTTATTGTTGGGTTTGTGCTGTTAATTTACTAATTGAACTAAGACCAGTGTTAACTTCCTCTCTGAAGAATGTAACAATGAGAAATCATACTTTGCATGCTTTGTTTTCCAGTCACCTTGGTAAAGCTGTTTGGTGTCTAGATTCTTCGGGAAAATTTCCGAAAGCTTTTGTAGTCGCTGCCACTCTGCTACTGCTAACTATTGTGATCTAGCAGCGCCAGGCAGTGAGATGTCTGGGTTAGAAAAAACAATGGTGGATGCATTGACAGTTCTAATTCATGTCGTGTTTGAATATTCCAGTAGAAGCTCTTTCATCTTTTACTATTACAATAGCCTCCCTACTGTCTTGAGATTCTCCATTTTGTTTGGGAGTGAGAAAGCATCAAGCATCTGCTTCAAACCCTCCAATTGGGTTCATTATATTGAAAAATACGTGTTTCTCCCCAAAGTTCCAGTTCATTAAAAACTTGTCCTGAGAGATGCCCTTTGTCTTATCTGTGCCCTACTTTCTGTGCTCAGTCATTATCATCTTAATGTGCCTTCAAATTACCAGAACCTAATCCACACTGAGAACAATGCTTGCTTCTGGTGCAGCGGAAGTTTCTGTGTCCTATAAACTTTCTCTTCAGAGTTTCACTTAAATGCTTTTGTCATCTTCTAATAAGAACTGAGTGTTCAGTGACAGAAAATCCTATCATACTGTAGTAAAAGTTTATTTTTAATCTTTCTTTATTTTTTTTAATCAAGAGTCCCTAGCATTCATTTCCCAAATTACCTTGTCCTTTAAATAAAATGATTTGAGTCATTAGAAAATTATACCTTTTAAGTATTTAAAATTTTCAGATAGGGTCATTACTTGAGTCTGTGGTTCAACTTCATTCCTATTGTCTCCTCTACTCCTACACTCTTCTTGCAGAGGCTTTGGCATTGGATCAGCTTCTGGAAAGCAAGTCAATCAGATTGTTAGAAATTATAATGCATTTCATATTTTCTTAATATTTTCTTTAATCATATTCTTCATATTTTCTTTAATCAGCATCTCTGAATCTGTCATCATGGTGCCATGATACTGTGATAACTACCAAATACCAATGTTTTTTCCAGAGTTGAAGACAGAACCCAGAGAGCCTTGCTCTTGCTAGACAAGCATTCTACCACTGAGCTAAATCCCCAACCCCCAATACCAAACTTTTGAGCTGCCTGTCTGTCTGTTTATCATCTTTCTAATTTTTTTGCCTATCTCTTTTCTAAGCCCACACTTTTATTTTTCAAATAAGTTGTATGAATTCACATGTTTGGACCCCAAGTATGTAATGAGAAGACAATGTCCTGCGTACTGTGCCGCCTCCAGTGAAATGGAGCAAGTTGCTGGGTGTGCTTGGTTTACCCAAAGGGAGCTGATGTTGTCCAGTCCAATTCATTTGCTAGCATCTGTGAACTCTTCTGAGCACCACTGCACAGGGCGTCCTACACACACGATGTAGTAAATCATCACCCTGTGTCTGTTGTGCCTAGCAGAACTGCACAGGGCGTCCTACACACACGATNTCCTACACACACGATGTAGTAAATCATCACCCTGTGTCTGTTGTGCCTAGCAGAACGTACTACTTGCAATCCCTTTTGGGTTGATGCTCTAAGGATTAATGAAGTAATATCTATAGGTATTTAAGGCTCCTTGGAATTGAGGCTTATTTAAGTACCAGAGAATCTGATTATTGTTAATTCAGCACATCACATTGCCACCTCACTGTCTTTTATCACCTAGAGTAGCTGTGAGGATTGATCAAAATCCCACCGAGAGAAGATGTAATTTAACATTAAGGAATCATGTATATGTGTAGGTGTGTGTGTGTTTAAAATGTTCAACGAACCCAGTCTCTTAGGCACACACATTTCTATTCTGAATATATTGGCTATGATTAATATAAAGGTTTTTAATGAGAAATTTCAAGCTGGTTATGAAGCTGGTGTTTTGAATCACATATTCTATTAGGAAAAGGCAATAAAGCAAAAAGATAGAAAGTCATTTTAGAGGCTTTTTCACAAGACTACATTTAACTGCTTTTCATCAGTATTTTACTAAATGTAAAACTACTTTGATAATCAAACTATAGAATGGTGTTTTATAAAACCATATAAACTAATATATGCTACTTATTTTTCTTTAATTTTGTAAAAAATTAAATATTTCATAAATTAAAAACTGAATTTTAAATCAGAAAAAAATGTGTCAAAAGTACTAAGATGAATCAGAAATAAGCCATGTATGTGTAATGAAGAATTAGAATTAAATGCTTTTATATATTGTGTTATAAAATGTTTTGCATGTCACTTTAGTTTTTACTTTTAAGTCAAAATTTAATTATTTCACATCCACCTTTACTTTTTTCCCTTCAAATCTTCCCGTGCCCCTCTCTCAAACCCCTCATATTGTGTGTGTATGTGTGTGCGTGCGTGTGTGTGTGTGTGTGTGCATGTGAGTGTAGGTATCCAGAAGTGTCAATATCCCTGGAGCTGGAGTTGTACATGGTTGTGAGCAGCTAAATGTGGGCACTGGAACTGAACTCAGGTCCTTTGCGAGGACAGTATGTACGCTTAACTGCCAAGTCACCTCCCCCAGTTCTGTCTTTTTATACTGTGCTTTAAGACCTTCTGTAATAGACAAGAATATTTCAGTGCATTTTTAATATAAACTACTTTATAGTATTTACCATTCTGTCTCCCTTTTAAATGCTCCATCCACACTTCTATCCAGCCGTTCATCCATCTGTTCACACACTGAGCATCCATCCATCAACCTATCTATTCAATGATCCATATTAAGTAGAATTCTCTAGAGACACAGAACCAGTAGACTAGATGGCAGATATATGGAAATAGATATATTTTTGTGAGGAGTTTCTCATACTGGGAGACTTCACAAACATTATCAAGCTGGAAAAAATTCGGAGTGCTAAAGGTGCATTTCCAGAAAGAACCAGGGGAATTTATGGTAAAAACAAAAGTCCCCAAATGGGAAACCAGTGCTCTAGCTCAAGCAGGAAGAAGAGCCTGAATTCTCACTTTTTCAAGTCTTCATTCTGATCAGGCTCTAATTCAACTGAATTACGGATATTTCTATTAACTAAGGGCATTTACCTTAATTGGAGTCCATCAATTCAATTGATAATTTTATCCAACATGATCGACACACCCAGTAATAAAGTTTAATATGGCCATTTCATAATCTAGTATGTTAACACACAGGGTTAACAGTCCTTTCACAACTCCATAATTCTCTTTATCTCCATGTTTTTCAGATATCTAACAATATTTCCACAAGAATAAAGACCAGCTGTGATGTTTCACAATTATGGGTAAGCTGAACTTTCCAGACAGATGTCTTTGTTTCAAAGTCTCCATTGATTATGTGTAATCTCTGTAAGTTGGCTTATGATGCTGTTCCTATTTCCTCATTTGAAAATAAAACTATTGACCTAGCACAACCTATAAGAGGCTGTAAAAATGTTTTCTTAAAGATACCTACATTCATCTAAAGCATATAAAAAAACACTTAATAGTTCTACTTAGTCATGGCAATTATTTCCTTCTTAATTTCTTACAGTTTCCCTTGTCATTCACTGGAACTGTTCTATCCATCCAGTGAAAGAATTCTAGAGTTGTATTAAGAAATCCATTTATTTAACTCTATTTTGTATATTTGAGTTGCATATTTTCTGCCCACTTGTCATCCTAAAGTAGAAATTACACAGTTTTTATTCATTTCCTCACAGTCATAGGAGTAAAACATATAAACACTTATGAAATGTTTCAAAATTGTAAAAATCAGTGGAAACATGGTCTCATTAGAAATTTATATAAACTGTATATTAGCTGTCCATCACTATAATAAAATACCCAAGGCAGACTACAAGTTAAGAAAAGCAGGTTTGTGCAGCTCAATTTGTGAAATTCAAAATCTCTCTGAGGTCCTCCCCTTCACTGCATTATCCAATGAGAGATAAATAGATAGATAGATGATGATGACAGACAGACAGACAGATATATATCATCTTTCTTTCTTTCTCACTGGCTGTGAGACTTCCTATAGCACCATCCCCTTTTGTTTAAATAAGAGTTCTAAATCTAATACAAAATTATATACAATAAGAAGAAATATAATCAATAATTACCCTATCCTAACTAGTTTAAGTCTTGTATAATAAATAGCTTGACCAAGTCATGAGAGGAAAGTAACTACTACTATCTAGTCTTCAACTCCATCAAAGATCTGAGAAGGGAGATAATATTACTTGAGTAAGCAGGAAGTACAATCAAGCAACTTCCAAAATGTGCAACAAATGACAGAGACAACTGGCTACCTGGGTAATCACACAAAGTCTCATTTGCAACATTGAAGCAACCAACTTTGGCTAAGGCCTAGAATAACTGACAGACCATTTTCAGAGGCAGGAAAATTTTCAAAACTGTCTTACACTCACTGTCTTGGCAAGATTTTGACAGTCTTGCTAATCCATTTCTGGTTACCATGTATCTTGTCAGTGGTTGAGGTATGAGGAATTCTTTGCCAAAGGCCAGTTTTGCAAAGAAGAAAAAAGCTCCAAGTGGAGTGTCTTTGGTGCTCAACATTCTCTTGGGAATAGATTGGTACTGTCAGGAGCAATAATGTCTCACTTCAACAGAACCCTAAGTTATTTAAATGCCATATTCTACAGCTCTTTGAAGTGGTTGAAGGTTACCTATCTATGCAGGAGCCAGCATCCAGAGCAGCTGCAACCAAGTTTCTAACCATTTTAAAAGCTCTTCAAGATAGTAAAGATTTACAGATAATGCGATAAGGACAGATTCAGACATAAAAAAAATACTCTAAATGGATCACAGTTTTAGATAAATGTACATACACTTGGGAGAGAGGAAAAAATACAGAGAGTTAAAAAAGAACTAAATTGTTTTAAAAAGTTTTTAAAGGGACAGAGTACAAACAGTAATAAATGAAAAGGAGTAAAGAAAAATAAGTCACGTAAAGATGGAAAACATAGAGAGAGTCTGGATTGTGAATATTATTGTGTTTTCTTTAATTTTTTTGACTGTGAACGAGCTAAGTACAGAGAGACATTTCATTGTATGGGTTGCCAAGTTAAACCAACATAAAGCTATCTTGATTTCAAAATTTGAGTCTAAGAATATGCTGTTTTGGAAAAGAGATTCTTCTTTTTTTTCACAGAAGATAAGAACCTATGGATTGCTTCTAGACCAATATGGTTTGACAGACAATGTCCCCTGAAAGGTTGCTGTGAACACTCTCAAAAAATTACTTCACCCAACTGATGACTGAAATGAACCTAGCTCACAGGATATACCATAAAATACCTGATTAACAATGCCCCCAAACAGCAGGAAGAAGTATGAACAAAACACTGTCCATATTCCCAAATATTGTCTATAAATGTTTGTTTACATTTATGATTAATTTGCATTGGTATGGATCTTGGTTTATTGATACAAATTTAAGGCCAATTTTGTTATATGTATATGTATATGCATTTCTGCTCTTGATGAAGGTATTGTGTTTGTGTAGTGTTGCATGAGGAGGAATAGGCTGTGTCCTGCCGCCCAGCTCACAGTGCCTGGCTAGCTTATATCTGAAATAACCGCATGAAAATTGTATTAATTTAAACACTGCATGGCCCATTAGTTCTAGCCTCTTCTTGGCTAACTCTTACATCTTGATTCAACCCATTTCTAATAGTCTGTATGTTACACGAGGTAGTGGTCTTACCAGCATGAGTCTAACCAGTGTCCATCTTGGGTTGGAGAAGTATGGCATCTGCCACACTTCCCTTCCTCCCAACATTTCATTCTGTCTACTCCACCTATCTGATTTCTGCACTATCAAAAGACTAAGGCAGCTTCTTTATTAACCAATGAAAGCAACCCAAATACAGAAGGACCCTCCTACACCAATGTAGCTCATTTAAAAATGTAATGTATAATTAAGAAATATAGGTTAATAGATAATCATCTATAATAGTCAAGTTTGTAGTCATGTTAGTTAGATTTTCTAAATATATATAGAAATATGTTTCAGTTTGATGGGTATTCTTCAAATCTTTCAGAGACCTTCAGAATATTGTATTTAAAATGTTTAAGAACTTAGGACTTTTTCTGACAATGAGACACATCTGCTTCTGGCAACATCAATCTACTTTAAGAGGAAGATGGGAATCGAAGAGGCTCCTTATGGAGTTTGTTAGCTATTTGGGTAAGAAACTGCTCTTGCCTGAACTGCATCATGGTATGCTGTATAAACTGGACATGCAGAACCCATAGAATAATGACTGCTGAACTTGCCTAAAGGTGAGATGATCATTCAGGATTTCTGCTTCATGAAAGAGTCTGCTAGACATTCTGCAGGACACAGAAGAAAGTGACTGACAAACTGCCAATATAGATGGAACTGACTTTGAAATTTCCTGCTTCATTGAAATGTCTGCTGGATACTATAGGCCTGTAGGCTGAAGATGGATGCCCCAGTGGTGCAGAAGAACTTTGGGTGACTATCTAGACAGCAAGATGTCTCTGTCAATTCTAGAGTTTTGGAAGTTGTTTACAATTCACTTCCTGTTTGCTTAGGTAATATTATATCCTCTGGAGTCTTTGTGGAGTTGAAGAATTCATAGTTATAGTTTTCCTTAGCTATGATAAAAGATAAAGTAAATAAAAATATTGTAACTGTAAGTCTTATTTGATATCTGTTTTGCTATATGTAGTTTTGCTATATGTAGTTTTGCTATATTAAAGTTAAAGCCTTCCTTTTTATTTAAACAGAAAAGGGGAAATGGTGTAGAAAGTCCTTCTGTCTATGTGTTGCTTTCATTAACAAATAAAGAAACTACCTTGTCCTGTTGATAGGGCAGGACTTAGGTCTGTGGGAAAGATGGAACTGAATTCTGGGAGAAAGAAAGCAGAGTCATAGAGGAGCCATGGACTCTCCGCCTCAGATAGATGCTGGTTAGAATCTTTGCCATTAAGCCACTGCCACGTGGTAATATACAAATTAATAGAAATGGTTTAAGTTAATAGAGTTAGACAATAAGAAGCTAGAGATAATGGGCCAAGCAGTGTTTTAATTAATACAATTTCTGTGTGATTATTTGGGTTCTGGGCAGCCAGGATGAACAAGCAGGCCCTCCTACATAGCAACCTGTATAATACATCTAAGTGTTGTAGGGAAGTACCTTAGAATTTCTTTTTCTGTGAAAAGACATCATGATCACAGCAACTCTTATAAATAAAACATTTAATTGGGGTGCTCAGTACAGTTTCAGAGGTTCAGTCCATTATCATCATGATGGGAAGCATAGATGTGGTGCTAGAGTATATCCTATTAGCTGAGAGTCCCATATTCTGCAGGCAACAGGAAGTCAAACAACTGACTCCATTACTGGCACAACCATGTGTGTAGAACGAAAGCAAACTCCTTTGTTTTGTTCGATATTAGAGCCCCTACATAACTGCGACCACCACCCTTCATCATTATAAGCCAGTGGGGCTGAGGGAGTTGGGTGTGAATTATTATTATTTTTTTTTTGCTTTACATTTTCTCAGTTTTCTATGGAGATTTCTTATTTCCTCTACAAACTCAAAATCATCCAACTCCTCCCTGGTGGCTGACTGTTCTCTGAACATGGCAGAGAAGATACTGCTAACAATTCCCATCTTAATTCCTCAATAAGTCCCCGCCAGCCAGGGATGGCCCTGTCCGCTTATCCCTCTTTCTCGGTTGGCTTCCACTTACTCCACCTGCAGGGGCTGGAACCAAAACGGAGCCGAGCAAAGGACGTCAGGATTAACACATAACCCCAATCCACCCTCACCTATGGAGGGCGACCTCTCAGTGTTCCCTAGATCTTGATGGAACCTCCATTTGCCATGCACAACACCGCCCGTCTGCATACTATTCACTACCATCCAGTTACTGAGATGCTTCGGGCTAGGGGCTGGAGGTTGAAACACATACTGGCCAGTCTTAATCCCCCAATCCACCCTCACCTTCCGAGGGCGACCTCTCAGTGTTCCCTAGATCTTGATGGAACCTCCATTTGCCATGCACAACACCGCCCGTCTGCATACTATTCACTACCATCCAGTTACTGAGATGCTTCGGGCTAGGGGCTGGAGGTTGAAACAAAAACAAAGACTCACAGAGACACAGAGACAGACAGACAGAGAAACAGAGAGACAGAGACATGGACCTCCAGTCACTGATAAGAAACCATTTATTCAGTAGCACCATGGAGGTTTATATACCCAACAGTCAAGCGGGCAAACAGGTGAAAACCTCATCCTCTGATCCTCAAGGTTAAGGCAACACATGCTCATGACACAGAGCTGGTAAACAACTTTGACAGAGCTTTTAGTAACTCAAATCAGAAGGAAAGTAAAGATCTCTAGCAGGGAAGAGCAGCTGGAAGCCAGGACTCCAAATGGTCCCAACATCTCCCTCTAAATTTTTTTTAAATATTTATTTATTATGTATACAATATTCTGTATGTATGTCTGCAGGCCACAAGAGGGCACCAGACCCCATTACAGATGGTTGTGAGCCACCATGTGGTTGCTGGGAATTGAACTCAGGACCTTTGGAAGAGCAGGCAGTGCTCTTAACCTCTGAGCCATCTCTCCAGTCCCCCTCTAAATTTTTTATAAGACAGAAGACCCTCCTGTCTTACGACATCCTGTCCCCAGGGTATTGCCCATCCATGGCTACTGCTTACCTAGCATTTGCAGCCAAACTTGTGTGGATTCAGGCTGCACAACCATCACTAGGAGTGGTGACACTCATCTGATTCTGATATTGGTGGTGGAATCGACCGAGGATCCAGACACATAGCCCTAAACCAAGTATCCCCAGGACTGACAACACCAATGAGCCAGACCAGTGAGGCAACCATCCCTCTACTTTAGCCATCCAAACCCATTAATCATTGGCCTGGACAGCTCAACCTGGGTGAAATTTAAGGCTTAAATAGCATGCACCAACTGGGTGGTAAAATTAACAAAAGCAGTATTCCAAACCTCTCTCATATGATGGTTGAGTTCTGTAACAGTAGCAGAAGCATGCAATACAGTACCAGGAGTAACACACATAACATGATTAACTGTTGAAAAGTTCAAAGATAGTCCACTTGCTCCTAAACCAGAAACACTTGTTGGTTCAAGGTCAATATGCCCAATTGAATTATTTTGAATGTCCAAAGCATTGCTGGCTCTTTCAGATAGCTGGTTGATAGTCTCAGCCATCTGCACCGTCTGGGAGAGAGCAATTCTGGCAGCAGTAGCTGTGGTGGCAGAAATAGCAATAACAGCAACCATGGCTGTGGTGATTCCAAAATCTCTCCTTTGCCAATACTCCTGACACAGCCTCCTTCAGCAAATCCTACCGGTGTGTGCCACCACAATCGGCCCAGGCAGCAGGCAGGCTCAGATACCTTCCGCAACTACTTTGTGGGTTTCTCAGGTGCTGCAGGAAAGCCTACCACTCGCGCCACAGACTCTTGGGCATGCAGAGCCTGGACGGACACTGCTTTCTCCTTGCCCCACTGCTGCCTTCTCGAGCAGCCCAGTGGGGTCTATGACTCCAGGCACCACTGTGGCACCCCCCAGGCTGGGAACCGACTGGTTCGGGGCAATGGTGCCTTCCGCCTCAGCAGCCTAGCAAAGCTCTGCTCCAGCTGCCTTCTGACCCCAGCAGCATTCATTGTGGGTCCAAACTGGTGCATGGAGCAGAGTGGAACTTAGGAAAGCAGGCTTGCTACTCCAAAACCACTGAAGGGGCCCCACTTAAACAATCTTTTAGGGAATTTGGGCATTGTCAACCTGTCTGACTTTTTCCTGCTGAGTGGGGGGTGCTGCATTCTGGGGGCAAATTACTGCAACATTTCAGGGGATCTCAGTGATTCAAACCACATGAATCTGGAATAAATCCTCAGGTTCTCATCCTCTGTGGAGACAAAAACAGAATCTCTTTTCCAAGGCATCAAATTCTTAGGCCCGTAATTTAAAGGCAAAATACCTTTCTTAGCAGTTCCCAGTTCTTCAGTCAAGAACACAAAAGACAACAGAATCAACACACACATTTTATCTTATTGAGATGAATACATTGCATCTTTCGGAGGCCTTCAATTTACACTCCTTCCTCCTCTTTCAGAGGGTTTCCCAGGCTGGCCTTGAACTCGTGATCCTCCTGCCTCTGGCTCCTTCTTTTTTTATTTAAAATGTTTTTATTTTATGATTACAAGGAGCCACCACAGCACCACAGCATGGGCCACACTCTTCCTTCTATCATTCATCTCTGTCTCCCTCTTAACAAGCAAGCACACACATTGAGTGAAGCTTAAGCAAAAGACCTAAAATCCCATCTGCACAGCAACACACCTTTGCCACCAAGGCCATACCTACTCCAACAAAGCCATACCTTCCAATAGTGCCACTCCCTTTAGGGGCCATTTTCCTTCAAACCACCATAGGAAAGTTATATATGTGCTATGATGAATGATACAAAGACTTGGAATAGTTTGTGAAAGAAGATACTGAACTAAGATATTTGCCATAGTGTATTAATCAAAGCATGAACAAGTCAAATTTTAGAAGAAAGGTTTATTTGAATGGATGGTTCTAGAGAATTAGAGTTCATGATGTGGAACAGAGCCAGTAGGATGCATGCATGGTAATTAGAGGGCTCCCATCTCCAGCCACAGCAGGAAGAAGAGAAAGTAAACTCAAAATAGTGTAGTTCTTCAAACCCTGAAAATTCACCTCTAAAGACACATCTCTTTCCACACCACACCTCCTCCAACAAGGCCATCCTCCATATGTACCATAAACTGGGGACTAAATATTAAAACATCTGAGCTGTAGGATGCATTCACATTCAAGCCACCATATTCTACTACCTGACCTCCACAGACTAATATTCATATCATATCACAAAATCCACTTAGTGTTAAAGTCCCCATGGTCTTCCAGTCTCAGCACTGTTTAAAATACAAAGTCTTTCTTGATACCCAAAACATTCTCTTAAGTATAAACATTTATAAAATTTAAAAAGAGAAAATTGCAACGGCACAGAATAGACATTGCCATTATAAAAGAAGGGAGGAATAGTGAGGAAATACTGAAACAAAATAAGGTTGAATCCCAGAAGGCCAAGCATGATAGTGGCTTAAGCAGGAATGATCCCCATAGGCTCAAACATTTGAATGCTTGGTCATTAGGAAGAGGAGCTACTTGAGACAGATTAAGATATTTAGACTTGTTAGAGTGGGTGTGGCCTTGTTGGAGAGTGTGTTAGAGGTGGGATTTGGGCTTTCAGAAGCCCAAACAAATCCCTGTGGTTCTTCCTCTTCTTGCTGCCTGAGTTTTGGATTTGAATGTAGAACTGTCAATTCCTCTAGCACCATGTTTAGATAAACATGCTGCCATACTTCCTGCCATGCTGATAATAGCGTAAGCCTCTCAAACTGTAAGCAAGCCCCAGCTAAACGTTTCTCTTTATAACAGTTTCTGTGGTCATGGTGTCTTCTTGCAGCAATAGACACTCTGTCCAAGATAAGCATCAAATTCTGCATCTTCATGTCCTGTGTCTGGGCCATTATTTTCTAAGGATTTAGTTCTTTCTGGCTTTGTTGTTAACAGCATGCATCCTAAACTTCACTGCTGTTTTATTTCCAGCCTTTTCCTCTTACCTGTGCAGCCCAGGCTTTACTTTCATGGAATTACACGGTGGCTTCTTGGGACCTCCATGCATAACTACTCTGGCACATATTGCCTGGTTTCAACAGTTCACTGAAACCACAGAGGGAAATTCCATGACATCATCAAGTTCAGCACCAGCTTGGATAGCCCCTTGTCCCCTTGAAACACATTAGCAACAGATTTAGTTTGTTGCTGCTTTATAGCAGCAGGAATGTCCTTAGACCTTTTCCTTTCATAAGTGTGGACACTTAAATGGGTGGCATCTGGCTTACAGGGTCAATATTAGATTGTCTTGAAATCTCCACTGCCAAACAAATTAGTCCATGACTTTTAAATTTTGCTTCTCCCAAATTCCTAGGACATGCAAGAAAACAGCCTTGCTCTCTTCCTTCCTTCCTTCTTTCCTTTCTTCCTTCCTTCTTTTCTTCCTTACTTCCCTTCTTTCTTTCCTTTCTGTTAGTATTTCAGCATCTGTTAAGACCTGCTCTTAAATGATCCTGACAGGAAACATCCTCAGCTGCAGCCACTAAGAGAACCTCCTATGCACATTTGTTATGTTTCCTTTTAAAAGATGGGCCTGCCCACCTCTTGTCTGTTTCTCCTATTTCTTCTATCTCCCTCTCTCTACTTCTCTTTCTCTTCCTCTTTCTGCTACTCTTGTCCCCAGAGACCAGTCTCTCACCCCTTCTATGCTCCCTTCTCTGCCCCTTATTGACTTTCCTTTATGGCATTTTTAAAATTACAATATTGGTTCCTGGTGCAGGAAAATTGTCTATATTCTGTCAATTATGTTTTAAATAAATGCTGATTGACCAGTAGTCAGTCAGGAAGTATAGGCAGGACAACCAGATAAGAAGTAGAAGCAGATCAATGAGAACAGGAGAATTCTGGGAAGAGGGTGTTGTAGGGAGTGGGGCCCCTTGTTTGTCCAGCCGCCCAGCTAGCTTGCACCAAAAATAACCACACAGAAACTGTATTAATAAAATTACTGCCTGGCCAATTATCTCTAGCACCTTATTGGCTAACTCTCACATCTTGATTTAACCCATTTCTAATAATATGTGTTCACCACAAGGTTGTGGCTTACCAAGAAAGATTCAACATGTCTGATTCTGGCAGCTCCATGATGGTTCTCCATCTGCCCTTCTTCCCAGCATTCAGTACTGTCTACTCCACCTACCTAAGTGCTGCCCTATCAAAAGGCCAAGGCAGTTTCTTTAGTCAACCAATGAAAGCAACACATAGACAGAAGACCCTCCCACACCATTTCCCCCTTTTCTGTTCAAACAAAAAGGAAGGCTTTAACCTTAACATAGTAAAATTACATATAACAAAACAGTTACAAATCAAGAATTACAGTTACAATATTTATATCCATTTTATCATAACTAAGGAAAACTATAATTATAACTATCTATTCTTCAACTTTATCAAAGACTTCAGAAGGATATAATATTACCTAAGTAAACAGCAAACACATTGTAAACACTTCCAAAACTCTAGAATTGACAGAGATATCTTGCTGTCTGGACAGTTACCCAAAGGTCATTTGTACCATTGGGGCATCCATCTTCAGCCTACAGGCCCATAGTATCCAGCAGACTTTTCTATGAAGCAGGAAATTGTAAAGACAGTTAATAACTATCTTCTGTGCCCACAAAATGCCTCATAGCTTCTTTCATGAAGCAGGAACCCTGAAGAACCATCTCACTTTTAAGCAAGTTCAGCAGTCGTCTCTTTGTGGGTTCCTCATGTCCAGTTTATGCAACAGTCCAGGCAAGGCAAGTTTCTTGCCTAAATGGCTAACAAACTCCATAAGGAATCTCTTCAATGCCCATCTTCCTCAGGAAGTAGATTGGTGCTGCCTGGAGCAGATGTGTCTCATTGTCATGAAAATCCCTAAGTTATTAAAACAATTTTAAATGCCATATTCTGTAGTTTTTGAAAGATATGAAGAATGCCTATGTTAAATATATCTATTCACATCTAGAAAATCTAACTAACATTACTATAGCTTGACTATGATAGATGATTATCTATTAACCTATATTTCCTAATTATATTACATTTTTAAATGAACTACAAAATCACAATACCTTAATCAAGATCAGAAATACATATACATATAACAAAATTGACCTTAAACTTGTATCAATAAAGCAAAATCCATACCAATTCAAATTATTTATATCTATATCATATCCCCCTTTAAATGTAAAAAAATTATAAACAATATTTGGGAATATGGGTGCAGTTTTTCTTTCCAAACTTCTTCCTGTTGTTTGGTGGCACTGTTATTCAGGTCTTTCATGGTATAAATCCTGTGTTCTAGGTTCATCTCAGTCAGCAGTTGAGCAAAGTAAGTTTTTGAAGGTGTTTACAGAAACCTTTCAGGAGTGTGTGGTCTATCATACCATGTTAGTCTAGAAGCAATCCATAGGGTATCCTCCTCTATGAAAAAAAAAAAAACCTCTATTCCAAAGCACATATTCTTAGACCCAAATTTTGAAGTCATGATACCTTTATAATATAGATGCTGGTTTAGCTTAGCAGCCCACACAATAAAATGTCTCTCTGCTGTTAGCTCCTTCACAGTCAAAAAATTTAAAGAAAACACAATAATATACAGAATCCAGACTCTCTGTGAATTTTCCATTTATACGTGGCTTATTTTTGTTTACTCTTTTTAATCTATCAATATTTGTACTGTTTGTTTCTTTAAAGACTTTACCCTTTTTTAGGTATTAACTTTTTTTTATGACTCTGCATACTCTTTATCTTTTCTCTCCAAAGCCTACATACATTTATTTAACACTGTAACCCATTTAGAGGTATTTTATGTCTGAATCTGTCCTATTGCAATGTCTTTAATTCTCTACTGTCTTGAAGAGCTTTTAAAATGCTAAACAGCTTGGTTGTGGCTGCTCTGGATGTTGGCTCCACCTCTCTCCAATTTCAAAATGGTGGACGTGCCATTTCTGCTAGCTTTGGAGCCACCAGGCAGGAGCTGCACTCAGCAGTCCAACCTGGAGAATGTGTGTGCAACGCATAAACACTTTGTGTCTGAGTTATAGCCAAATCTGCCACACAGAGCACTGTACAGCTTGGAAACATCTCTCTGTGTGGCGGTGGGAATCTGCCATGCTCTCCCAGCTGCCCAAGCCTGATCTCACAGTCTGCCCAGGCAGGGAGCTCTGAGTCACAGACATGGTCTCAGCCACTTTCTTCCCAACCTTAGTGGGCACAGAAACACCCAGGGCCCATAAATGTCATTGAAATGCTTTATAGCTGGAGTTCACTCTCGCGACATAGCCCAGGAAGCCTCATTTTCAAATGGCACAGATATTTTTTCTGTTGCTATTGTTGAGTCAGGAAAATCTCTCTGTGGCATGCCAGCAGCAAGCAGAAAAAAGCTGTGTTAAACTCTGTTTTTTTGTGTGTGTGTTCAGAATTCCTTTTTTTTAGCCCTCTCAGATTTTATGTGGAGTCAGTTTATCATGATGGAGTGCTAATCTTTTGTAGGGAGGAGGGCCCCTTGTTTGTCCTGACCATCCAGTTAGCTTACACCCAAAATAACCACACAGAAACTGTATTAATTGAATTATTGCCTGGCCCATTATCACTAGCCACTTATTGGCTAACTCTCACATCTTGATTTAACCCGTTTCTAATAATCTATGTTCACCATGAGGTTGTGGCTTACTGGGAAAGATTCAGCATGTCTGATTCTGGCAGCTCTATGGTGGCTCTCCATCTGCCCTTCTTCCCAGCATTCAGTTCTGTCTACTCTGCCTACCTAAGTGCTGCCCTATCAAAAGGCCAAGGCAGTTTCTTTAGTCAACCAATGAAAGCAAAACATAGACAGAAGAACCTCCAACACCAAGAGGGACGCTCCCTCTGCAGTCCTGTCCAGCCACAAAAGAAGCAAGATGTGATTGCCCAACTGATAAAGGTACTGAGCCATGTGGCTAACATAGGCAAGAAAAATAGGCTAATATATGTTATAAGAGTTAATAAGAAGCCTGAGCTAATGGGCCAACCAGTTCATGATTAATGTAGACCTCTGTGTGATTTCTTTGGGACTTAAAGAATGTGGGAACCAGGCAGGATCAGAAACCTCAGACAACAGGTTTCCACACTGGGAGAGGCTCTCCTGGAGTTTACTCTTGCCTATTGACAGTCTGAGGCATACCAGGACCCTGGAACCCAGTCCACAAGCAACAACCTCACTTTTCCAACTAATAGATCACTGGACCCTTCCATCTAACACTGGCACAACTGCTAAGACTTCTCTTCTCCTCCTCTGGCTGTTTTCCATGAGTGAGCATGGTTTCTCACATTTTTGCCTCATTAAGCTCTGGTACCAGACAACCATGGCCCTCTTGGTCTCACAACCCTTGGACCCTGCTCTGTGTTTAACAAATCACTGAAGAAGCCTGTGCCTTCTCAAAATTAATGCTCTATGATTTTTCTGGGACACTAGAAATTACAGACTCTTGGGTCTCACTTACCTGCTTATCTTATGGGGACTCTGGCATTGTCTATACCTCCAACTTTTACATTTAGTGCTCAATTTAAGGGCTTCTAAACTCATCTTTGCAGTTATATCTTGCCAAATTATCCCATTTATAATGCTTTCTGATGTGTTCTCTTGCATCTGTAGCAAGTCTGCTTTCTCATTCACTATAGCCTTCCATTCAAGACCAACAGTTGGGTCTCTGACGGAGTTATCCACCTATGACCATTCCCCTGAATGTGAGGCTTCTTTCCTTCCTTCCTTCCTTCTTTCCTTTCTTTTTTCTTTTTCTTTTATTTTTGATGCAGTCTATTTGGTGTTCTGTAAGCTTCTTGTATCTTCATGGGCATATTTTCATTTAGGTTGGGAAAGTTTTCTTCTATGGTTTTGTTAAATATATTTCTGTGCTTTTGAGTTGAACTTCTCCTTCTTCTATACGTATTATTCTTAGGTTTGGTCTTTTCATGATCGCCCATATTTCTTGGATATTTTGTGTTAAGCTTTTGTTAGATTTAATGTTTTCTTTGACTGATGAGTCTATTTCCTCTATTGTATCTTCAGCACTTGAGATTCTCTTTTCTATCTCTTGTATTCTGCTGTTTATGCTTACATTTGTGGTTCCTGATAATTTTCTCATTATTTCTGTTTCTATAATTCCCTTGGATTGTGTTTTCTTTATTGTCTCTATTTCAGTTTTCAAGTCTTAAATAGTTTCTTTCATATGGTTGATTGCTTTCCCTTGACTTTCTTTAAGGGATTTGTTGATGTCTTCTAATTTTTTGTTTGTCTTTTTCTCCATTTCTTTGAGGGAATTTTTATTTTCTCTTTAAGGGCCTCAAACATTCTCCTAAAGTTATTTCTTAGGTCATTTTCTTCTACTTCATCTATATTTGGTTGTTCAACTGTTACTGTTGTAGGGTCACTAGTTTTTACCAGTGTCATGTTGCTCTTTGTGGTGTTGCAGGTGTTCTTACCTTGTCTACCCATCTTTTCCTCTGATTGGTATAGTTGGGGCTGTCTGTGACTCTGGTTATCAATCTTCCAGGTGCCAGTTGATCCAAGGCTTAGATGGTTGCTCCTTGTGGTGCAGTCAGTGCCATGGTTCCAGTCACCCTGTTGGTCACTCCATGTTCCTGGAGGTTGCTCAGCACTCCTGATGTTTGCTCTGCTCCTATGAAGTTTTCTGTCTCAAGCCTGCTATGGCCTAGTTTGCTGGCTCAGTCATGTTTCTGTAAATGTCCCTGGTTTGGTTCCACTCTTGTGGAGGTCCCTGGCTTAGGGTTGGCCCTTCAAATGTCACTAGCTCTGATCAACTCCCTCAGAGGTCCCAGACTCATGCCTAGATCTCCAGAGGTCTCTTATTCTTGCCTACTCCCTTGGGGGTTCCAGACTGACACCTGCACTTGCAGAGGTCTCCGGGTCTGGCCCACTCCCTCAACAGTTGCTCCCCTGTACCCACTCCTATGGAGTTTGCTGTCTCAGACCTGCTCCAGCCTAGATCGCTGACTCAGTCCTGTTTCCTCAAATGACACTGGTCTGTATCTGCTCCCTAGGCTTCCTTTCTTGAGATCAGTCCTCTCTTCACCTTCTGGCTTTCTCAATGTCCTGATACTAGCCCCTGGCCCCTGTTCTTGAATGATGATTTACTGAAATAACAACTTGTGACCACTTAGTCTGGTCCTTCCTGAATCCATGAAATGCCAGCCTATTCAGGCCTTGGATCTTCTCTCTCTATCTCTGTCTACCTCATCCTTTGTAATGTGTCATCTACCTCTTCATTCCTATTGAGATGTCTTTGGAGACCCACTGACTGACCATTCCTTTCAAATCACATCACACATGGCCTCAGCATTTCTTGAACCAAACAGTCAGGGAACAGAGAAAGAATTCTCTACTTTTTTTTTTTTTGCTTCAAAAGCTATGTGTGTCTGTCTGTTCTCCCTGTCTAAATTTCCTGTCTGGTTGCTGTCTGGTGAGGGTCAGATGGAGAAGCCAGCATCCTCTTGCTCAGCACATACTGGTTTTCTTTTTACTTTACTCAACTCCTCTTTAATTTTGTGTATATTTCTTGTGAGCTCCATGAAGTCAACTTGGATCCATCTCAAACAGCATTTTTCCAGGTCCAAAAGGTGCCTAATGATTTTACAGAACCTGGACAGTGAAGTGTAACAGTCTGCTATGTTAGAATATGGCCAGCACCCCAGCTTTCTCAGACAACCTCTGAAGACTGTGATGATACCTCAAGGATAGCATGAAGCAGTCTCATCCCTGCCTCACCTGCTACCACTTTCTAACTCCTTACCTTTTTATAATAAACAAGAGTGAGGAATGTTAGTATTTAGACATCTGTGCTGGTCTGACCATAGTGTCCTGAGAGAATACATCCTCAGCTGTAGCCACTAAGAGCACTTCCTGTGCACATTCACTACATTTTATTTTAAAAGGTAGGTCTGCCCACCTCCTATCTCTATTTTTCCCTCTCTTTGTCCCTCTCTTTCTCTTCTGCCACTTCCGTCCTCAGGGACCAGTCTTCTCTGTCTCCCTTTCTGTCCCCACCTCTGTCTCTTCTTTGTTCCTTCTCTTTCCTCTTCCAGTAAACCTCTATGTGAACCTTGTTACATAGCATAGTTTCACTTCACAGCATGTTTTAAATTACAACTCTTTCTTCCATCCTTCTTTCCTTCCCTCTCTCTTCCTATGCAGAACTATCACAAAAATGGTCTCTAGCCCAGTTATTAACATCTTGAACTGGCCTTTATAGTCTGTTTAACTACCTTCCAAGCTACCACTAGGACAGTCCATTAAACTCCACTTATAGGATTCCATGATGAAGTAAACTCATAGAAAACAGTTCTGGAGGGTTAAAGTCCCTGAGGGCAATAAAGTGTGACAGCAAGCAACAGACATGGCTGCTAAAGCAGACAGAGTGGGTGCCATCTAAAACCACAAGCAGGAAGCAGAGAGCATGAACTCAACATGGCACAAAATTTTAAACTCTCCAAATATACTTCCAGTGGCACACTTCTGCCAATAAAACTCTCCTCTGAAACCCACACAAACAGTCCATCAATGTGGGACCAAGCATTCAAAATTGTGAACCTATAGGAGAAATTTTTATTTGAAGAACCACATAAAGCAGTATATGCTCGTTGCTGCCATTCATTTTTTCTTACCTTTGTTACACCATATATACCGTGGTTTTAACTTTCTCCCAGATCTTCCCACATTAGCCCATATTTTATGCATTGATTTTTGAGCCTGGAAGGCTGTTTCCCCTCCCTTATCAGTTTTTTTCCAGCTATTAAGTATGTCCTGTTTTAGACATTGTATTTTCTTCCATTAATCTCATAAATTGGTATTTGTCAAACAATTAAATGACTTCATTTTAGTTCCCAAGTCAAAAGCTCAATTATTTTGTTTTGTTTTCTTCTAACTAGAGAGCTACAAAAAAAATTGGAATAGCATGATTGAGCCTATAGGGAGTCAGAAATGGCTCTTGGGTATACCAGCTAGCTATAATGATCTCATTGGTCCAACATAGTCAAGGAATTTCATGCAAACATGACTTACTTTTCTTGGGTAATTAGTATGCTAAGTGTTTTCTGTAAGATAATAATACAGAAATAAGGTTTTCTTGACTATAGATTAAATAGAAAAAAAGCTACCATCCATTGTGCATTCTGCTTATTTGGTGTGTTTGTCACTTACACAGCCCATCTTTGAAATATCCATAGGTACGGGTGTCAGAGCCCCCAGTCAACACACATTACTATCAAGAGTAGAAAACAATGCAAGGCTCATTTATCAGGCTCTGAATCCTGCCTTCCCTGTCTGGCTCCCTACTTTTGCCAGACCCATTTTTTTCTTTTTAGGTTTTGTCTTTAACATATGATCATGAGTCAGAGTGTTTCACACAGAAATAACAGGGATTTGAACAAAGAAAACTAGCAAAAAGTACCCTGGGACAAGTTGGCCTCATACATAAATTGTTTTTGTGAGCATATTCCAGTTTTCTTGCTGTTCCTGAGCTGTCATTTTGTCATTTTCACTATAGTCACTGAAGGTGTTAGCAGAAAAGCAGCCATCAAGAAGGAAAGGCTCAGGGGACAAGACTGGCAGCTAAGACCCTGGAAAGCCTGGTGCCAGTCTTCCATATGGGGTGTTTCCAAACTTCATTTGTCATGCACATGCGCACGCGCACACACACATACACACACGTACACAAACTCCATAGGGATATTTTCTCAGCTCCTCTTGTGATTCCCATATACCCCACACATGGGATCTGAAGATATTTCCCCATGTCCCCTGACCACACACACACACACACACACACACCCCTTACATATGATGTTAGCTTTGTATTCTCATTTTTGTTTCTCCAAATATATAAAACAAAGGAGAAAAGTCAGACTTTCTGTAAGTTCTTAGTTGTAACAAAAAAGAAATCAAAGTCTTTTTTCCACACTTTCTGAGTCTGAGTTAAGAGAGACAGATGGTTCTCTGATGTTCACCTAAGTATCATGAGCCCCTCATCTCTGTTTTCTTTCCTACCTATTGGTCATCATTAGTGTGCTCTACCTTTGACTGCTGGGTAGAGTGGTCCAAGCCCACCCCATTAATCAAGCAGCAGATGGAGAATTAAGGCTTTGAACCTAGAGAGCTGAGATTCTTTCTCTCCATTCTCCAAGACTGATTTACAGCATCCTCAGGCCAGAGTTGCGGAGAGATTATCATGTAGGGGTAAGCTTTATGAATGGTAGCTTGTCTAGTGGGTGGGTGTATGGGGGCGTGGAGGGGTGCACAGTGAAGATTGCTATTTAAGCCACCAAGCAGAGTATTGACTGCATTTTCCAAAGTGCTTTTAAAGTGTCTTAAGTACAAGCTGGCTTTAACATACCAGCGGTATCCTAATGCCAGTGCTCAGTAAACCCTTCCCCGGCGTGCTTTTGAATTTCACTTAGAGCCTGAACTGGGAGTGCCTGTTTAATATTTATGGAAATTCACAACATATTAAGTACCAAATGGAGCTGATGGGAGTTAGTGTTCAAGGATGGCTTCGTTTTGTTTACTAAGAAATGAGAGTGAAATGTGTGCCTCATTGGTTACAAACAGGTTTCAAACAGACATTTTTCTGGGACCAAAAGCAACTCTGTGTCTTTGTTATTAAGTGCATAAATTTTAACCATGCAGCTGTATGACTTTTACATGTACATGTACACCCATAGAACCACATCCCGGCAAGACAGCCCAGTGTCTATTACCATATTGCGGTCTAGGGCCTTGTTCTCAGCGGGTCCACTCGTTCCCATGGCTAATCTCTGTCTAGGGCCCTGTTCTCAGCGGCCCCACTTGTTCCCACGGCTAATTTCTTCTCACAGCTCTCTCTGTGGATTTGTTTGGCAGATTCATGAACTCCATAAGCTTGAAACCATTCAATATATTTTGAATGTGTATTTGTCTTTATTCAGGTAATTGCACCTTAGATTCATCTATGGGGTTCATTTTAATAACACTGAATACAATTCCTTGCATGGAGGCCCTATCCTCCTCCCCACCTCCTCTCTTTCCTAGATCATTTTTTCTCCTTAGTATTATGGTGCTATACTTTGTGAATGAACTCCTTATTTCTATTTTGTTAGTATCAAGAAAACAATAGCTCATGGTGTGCATTGTCCCAAGCCATGCCCTAAGTGAGGAGCCCTCCTCAGGTCTTGAAGAGCTGAAATGCTAACTAATCTTCTCCAGCTTCTCATTGTCAGATCGCAGCGCTCGCATGTCCAGTGCTTCATCTCCCTGTGGCCACTATTTTCAAACCAATAGTACACATGACAATTTAGTCAGCATTTCACGAACCTGAGGGAATATCTTCTGCTGAGTGCTGCCTAAAAAGCACCTCTCCTGTGAAGAAGTCTTTTTTACAGTTGCATTCTCTCAACTCACTGAGATTTAGGACTTTCCCATCAATTTTAACCTTTGACTTTGCTGTAAGACTCATACTGGGGACAAGCTTGCTTGGAAAACTTTGTAACTCTTTTTTCTTTTAATTCTGCAGCCAAGCTGAAGAAGCAGGGTGTACCAGAGTCTTTGCTAAGCAAGCTGCCTCCCTGCTGTGCACGTCAGGGTTGATCAGACTCTGCTCACACCGTGTCTGTCCCCACAGTGCATGGTCGTGTGTAGACTGAGAAGCAATGCAGGCAGACAGTCTCTGGGGAGCCTCTGTGCTGCCTTTCGGATGCTGTGCTACCCGTATAGCCAGTGGAATAATCCTGAATCCTCGCTCTACATTTCATCTACCGCACTGGAGAAGGATGCCTTGGAGCTCATACACTCATTGCTCATCAATCTTTTCCTTCACTGGTGGCCAGGTAGTGAGATTGACAGTAGTTCCTACACAGGTCTCAAATGCTAGTTAACACCAGGCGTGTTCCAATGCTTGGTGCCTGCATGGGCAATTTGAATCAAGCATTTCCTGGACTTTTTAAACATTTCAATGCACACTCCTATTTATACTCTTTCCATTTCCCTTGGGGTGAACTGTTAGAAGAAATTCAGTGTGAAGGCCAGCATTGCATCGTTAGCAGCAAGAAAGAGTGGGTAAAGAATTTAATGTGGTAAGAGAAAGTAAAGGTGGAGATGTTTGTGATACAAGCTCTGTGTAAACACAGCTTTCTGTTTCCACCTCTTGAAATAAAGCGGTAGAAAAGCTGACAGCATGGCTGTCGTGTGAACATCACGACCCATTCAAGAGTGTGATCCCTAGCTGTGGGAATTCAGCCTCGGCTTCTCACCTTCTCTTCTTCCCATTCTCTCTCTCTCTCTCTCTCTCTCTCTCTCTCTCTCTCTCTCTCTCTCTCTCTCTCTCTCTCT
>JAQHUG010000303.1:431420-443176 GCA_028555095.1 Dicrostonyx torquatus | reverse complement strand
TCCCATTCTCTCTCTCTCTCTCTCTCTCTCTCTCTCTCTCTCTCTCTCTCTCTCCCTCTCTCTCTCTCTGTCATTTTAATAGAGTGTTTGGGTGTGTAGTGTATATCAAGTATCAGTGTAGTCTTAAACAATAAACACAATAAATAAAATAATACAAAGTCCCAGTACTAAAAACGTATTTCCTCCATCTTCCTGTGTTCTAGTGTGCCTCATGTCATGTCACAATGTTAAAAACTAGAGTAGCTTAGGGAAAAGACAGGGATGTTCTCCATGTTTCTGTCCACTCGGGAAATTCTGCAGGAGAAATGGTGCTGCTTCTGTAGGCTTATCTGAGCCTACATGGGTGGCATGGAATAAACTCAATATGGAAAAGCTCTTGATTGCAACCATATTTATGAATGTCATAAAATAAGGTAACTAGGGCTGCACCTCGATTGTGTGCCCATGCATCACGAAGGCCCATGTTAGGTCTGATTAGACTTTCAGAGTGACAATTATATTGCTGAGGCACTGCTCATGCCTTCTCCCAGGGGCAGCAATCAGGCTTCTGAGCCTGCCAGGTCAGAGGAATAATCAGATACCTGGGGCCAGACACTGTGTCTCTCAGGTTCTCACTCCAGACAGTTTCCTGGGCTTTTAATTATTGTGTGTTCACGTGTGTCTCCCCGGAGAATCTTCGAACCTTACTTCAGTCTCGCTGTGATTTATTTCATATGAACTGCAGACATCTGACACCTGCCTTTGCTGTCCCACCAAGCGGTGGCTGGGAGGAGTGCTCATGAGGCTCCCACCATCATTGGAGTATTTTCTTGTTCACTGTGAACATTTCCATTCCTAGAACAGTTGCTTTAAATACTTGAATTTCAGGTTTGTTTCATTTTCTGTAACAAGTGGCCTAAGTGTTGTCCATAGTGTTTGTCTAACAAGCAATTTTTAAATGAAAGAATAAGCAGTTTTTAGTCACATTGTTGAGTACTGGCCTCTACAAAATCACCTCTTATCAGGGTAGGGTTGTTGGAATTCTAGAAATATAAGAATATGAAGATGCATAAAGATAGCATGACATAACCATAGAATAATACTGGGAGGGTATTCCAGCCATTACTGAAGTCACTTGCATTTATATTTTCACAGCTTTCATATCCAACGTAAATGGGGCTGTGTGAAGAGAAGCTAACAAAAGAATTTATTAACATGATACAAAGGATAACTCACACAGTCAATCGCTTTATCACTCTGAGACATCAAATCATTAGCGTTCTGTAGTCTATGTAAGAAGCTACTCATCTGCCTTCCCCATGTGAGCTCATAGTTACAAAAGCAGGAGCAGAAGTACATTTGCATGTCCTGACCACCTGCCAGGATGGCATGGAACTATTGGAATGAATCAAGCAATCACATCCTGAGCTGGGACATGCAGCTACACTTGTCGATCATTTGAGCAACCTCCAAACTCTGACATCAGGCAAGGCAGAAACGGACCCATATTTTGGGTCTCCACAATTCCTCCCTTTTTATTAATTTTAATAAACCCTGTGTTTCTGCAACGGGACTAATGATAGCATCTGCCTTAGGTGAATGACTCCTTGCACCACCATGCTGCAGGCCGAGAAAAGGGGTACCTGATTCATGGGATTAAGCTTAGAATGTACCTGGCCAGCCTGCTGCCACCACCCTGTGCTGTGAGACACTCGAGACCCACACTGCTACTGAGGCTGCTGCTGCTACTACTGTGATCCTAACAACAGCTTTCTGACAAGAAAAAAATCATGGTGACAAGTGGTGATTTCCAGCCTCTTGATGGATTTGCTATGCAGACTTCCAGACATAGTAAATCTTGTTTACCTTGAAGTCAGACCAAAAACACAGAGTAGCATTTGAATGTTTTATTCTTTGGGACACAGAACTCATTTTGACAGTATGACATTCAATCTGCTGTTAAAATATTGGACCTAAAATTTGAGACCTCAATTTTCCCTTGGGGGGAAAATGGTCTCATTATAAGGAGTGACTAAAGCCCTCTTCTAATATGAGGAGGGGACCCTAAGGGTTTTTTTTTTTTTTAGAACCACTGCTCAAAGACAGGACATCACATGAAATTTGAATTTTATTTTTCTCAAAGTTTGCTTTTTCTATGCCCTCAGTTCATTATTCAACTTAACATGAATGCAAGAATTTTCTACCTCTAAAAATAAAAGATGGAAAATTGCCAAAACAATAAATGATTTTTCTTATTTAAGGTTATACATACTTAAGGTCTGGATTAGTTAAGATAACTTTACAAAAAATGTCTCCTGCAATTTTATCATGAACATGGTCATTATTGACATATTTGACAAGATTCTACTTTCTTAATGCTTTTGATATTCTACAATATTTTTTTACAAAAGATCTAATCAATAAGCTATATAAACAAATACAGTTATGTTATTGGTTCATGTAGGAGAGTCCTAAGTCACTACCTCCTTCCTTGTACCTCCAGTTTTCTGTTTCTCAGGATGCCCTTGCCTTGTTCATGATAGCGAAGGCTGTACTAGAATTGTCCAGTTAGGAACCTTGCACCACAGAACACTCTTAAAATGAAAACAAATGTTCACCTGACTACTCTGAGGAGCTGAAGCTACCTCCTTTCCATTCAAGGACCCGAGGGCACTTCAGTCCATGTTAGTTATTCATAAATGGGCTTTAGGAACATCAAAAAAATTTGCACTAGACAGAGTGAGACAGTCAGGAAGACTTTATTAAAGACGACTGAAGTAGAGGTGAAAGATTAAGCACAACCTGTGTGTAACAAAAGACAGTAAGATTTTTTTGAGCACTAGAATGAAGTAGGATGAAAGTCCTGGAGGACGCAGGGGAAGATGGTCAAAGTGCTCAGGCCATCTGTGTCTGCTAATTGAGTTTATTAAAGTCCTGCTCCTTCCCTCCCACAGAGACCACGCAGAAGGGAATCTATCTTTCTTTATAATGTCTTGTCAAAAGGGTTTTTCATAGCCCTTTGAGAAAGACACTTGGCAAGAGGCTAGCAGATTTATCTATACTTCAAAGGGTATGGGAAACTTACAATGCTAAGTTTTCTAAAGCAAATGCTCTAAGAAAAAGGAGGTCACAGTCCCATAGCTGAGTAGAAGTCTGTCTATAAGAGAGTGAGAGAAGAGAGTGTGCAGAGGGGAGTAGGCACTGCTCCGGTTCACTGCATTGTTTTCCCAGCCTGTGGTGGTGTGAGGGGCAGTGCAGCTGTTTCCCTTACACGTCCACACTCATTTCTGTACCCACCATCTCTTGCCCTATTATTCATTTGTTTGTTTGTTTATTTATTTTTTATTTTTGGTTTTTTCATTCTGACCAAAGCTTCCCCTCCCCCTACCTCCCTTCTATCCCCTATTTATTTGTCTTCCTCTCTTTCATTTCTGTTCCAAAAAAGTCAGGCCTCCGATGGCTAGGCATGGTATATCAAGTTGCAGTGAGATTAGGAAGCTCCTCTTCTGTTGATGCTGGAAAAGGCAATCCAGCAGGAAGAAAAGGTCCCAAAAGCATGCAGCAGAGTCAGAGACAGCCCTCTGCTCCCACTATTAGGCATCCCAGAAAAAGATTGAGTTACACATCTGTAACATAGCTGTAGAAGGCCTAGGTTAGTCACATGCAGGCTTCCTGGTTGTTGATTCAATTTCTGGGAGCCCCCATGAGCCCAGGTTAGTTAGTTCTGTGGGTTTTCCTATTGTACCCTTGGCCCCACTGGCTCCTACATTCCTTCTTCGTATTCTTCCTCAGGATCCCCTGAGTCCAGACTAATGTCTAACTGTGGGTTTCTGCCTCTGTTTCCATCAGTTGCTGGTTGAAGCCACTCTAATGACAGTTGGGCTAGTCATCGATCATGTTTGTCTTTCTAGGTTCGGGTTACTTCTCTCAGAATGAGCTTTGCTTGTTCTATCCATATGTCTGCAATTTTTGTGAGTCAACAGATTAGTAATTCTCCATAGTGAAAATGTACCACATTTTAAAAAATCCATTCTTAAGTTGAAGGGCATATAGGTTGTTTGCAGTTTGTGGCTATTATGAATAAAGTTGCTATGAATACAGTTGAACAAGTATCTTTGTGGTATGGGGAAGAGTCCTTGGAGTATATGCATAAGACTGGTGTAGTTGGGTCTTAAAGTAGATCAATTCTCAGTCATCAGAGAAAGCACCATATTGATTTCCAAAGTGGTCATACAAGTTTGCACTCCCACCAGCAATGGAGTGCTCGCCTTGTTCCACATCCTTGCCAACATGAGCTGTCTCTTGAGGTTTTGATCTTAACCATTTTGACAGGTGTAAAATGGAATCTCAGAGTCATTTTCATTTACATTTTTCTGATGACTAAGGTTGTTGAATATTTGTCTAAATGATTCTCGGCAATTTGAGATTCCAAATATCAACACGATGAACAAATCCTTATTGAAACTAACTAAAAGACAGACAGAGAGAGAGAGAACATCAAAATAGCAAAATCAGAATGAAAGAGGAAACATAAAAACAGACACCAAGGTAACCCAAAGGATTATTAGGTCATACTTCAAAAACCTGTAACTCAAAAAATTGGAAAAATATAAAAGAAATGGATAATGTCTTCAATAGACAACAGTTGCCAATGTTAAGTCAAGATCAGATAAACGATTTAAATTTAATTAGATCTATAACCATTTAGCAAATAGAAGCAGTATTAAAGTTTCAAAAAAAAGAAAAAAGAAAATAAAACAAACCCAACTCAAGACCAGAGGGGTTTAGCTCAGAATTCTACCCAACTTTCAAAAGAGAGCTAATATCAGGACTCCTCAAATTTTTCCACAAAATAGAAATGGAAGGAATATTGCCAAATTTATTTTATGAGGCCACAATCACCCTGAAATGAAAAATACGCAAAGATGCAACAGGAAAGAATTACAGACCAATTTCTAATTTACTTCATAAACGTAGTTGCAAAAATACTCAAAACTACTTGCAAACCAAATCCAAGAACACATCAAAATGATCATCTACTCTGATCAAATGGACTTCATCCTAGAGATGCAGGGATAGTTAAACATCAATGTATTCACCATGTGAACAAACTGAAAGAAAAAACCATAAGAATGCCTGGCTTGATGTTGAAAAGGTCTTTGACGAAATCCACCATCCCTTCCTAAGGGGATACAAGGGACATACTTAAACATAATAAAGGCAGTATACATCAAAACTATAGCCAACATTGTTAGCATTGAGGTACACATTGGACCTGCTCCTTGGGAACCGGGTGCAGTGTGTCTTGCACTGCACCCAGCCTCAAGCCTGCTTATATGGCAGATGGTGCCCTATCCCTTTAAGAGACAAGCTCTGCCTACTCCCACTCTTCTCGCTGCTGCTCTTCTGAAGAGGTAATTAGGCTTTTCCATCTCTCTCTCCCTCTTTCTCTCCCTCTCATTGTCTTTCCCTCTATTTCATTCCTTGCCTTTACTCTTCTCTCAATAAATTTGGCACTCAAGCTCTGTCTGCATGGCGTATTTGTCTCCTGCCTGTGGTCCTCACCTGCCAACTTGGGTGTCAACTCATGTTGTAATCATAACAAACATCAAATTAAATAAAGAGAATCGCAAAGCAACTCCACTAAAATCAGGGAAAATCAAGGTTTTTCACTCTTTTCTTATTTATTCAAGTTCTTGAAGTCTTAGCAAGAGCAATAAGACAGTTTAAGGAGATCAAGGGGATACAAACTGGAATAGAAGAGGCCAAAGTATCATTGTTTGCAGATGTTATGGTAGTGTACATAAATGACCCCCCAAAATTCTACCAGGGCAAAATCCTACAAGTGATAAAACCTTCAGTGAAGTGACTGAACACAAAATTAACTCAAACAAAAAATAATCTGTAGCCTTCCTATATACAAACTATAAATGGGCTGAGAAAGAATTCCAGAAAATAACACCCTTAACAATGGTCATAAATAATATAAAATATTTTGGGATAACTCTAACCAAGCAAGTGAAAACTGTGTATGACAAGAACTTAAAGTCTTTGAAGAAAAATAATTGAAAAACATACCAAAAAATTGGAAGAGCTCCCATGTTCATGGATTGGTAGGACCAACAGACTAAAAGTGAGCACCTTACCCAAAACAACCTACGGATTCAACAAAATCTCCATCAAAATTCCAACATAATTCTTTAGACTTTCAAAGAATATTTCATTTGGAAAAACAAAAACCCCACAATAACATAAGCAATCCTGTACAATAAGAACACTTCTGGAGGTATCACCATCCCTGATTTCAAGCTCTACTACAGAGCTATAGTAAGAGTAATAAAAACTGAATGATACTTGCAAATAAACAGAAAGGTTGATCAATGGAATCAAATGAAAGATCCAGATATAAATCCATACTACTGTGGAACTTGATTTTGGAAAAGAAGCCAAAATAATACAATGGAAAAAAGAAAGCACCCTCAATAAATGGTGATTACCTAACTAGATGTCTGCATGTAGAAGAATGCAAATAACTCCATATCTATTGTCATGCACAAAACTCAAGTCCAGATGGATCAAAGACCTTAACATAAAACTGGATACACTGAATCTGATGGAAGAGAATGTGGGGAACAAGCTTGAACACATTAAGACAGGTGAAGACTTAAACAAAAACCCTAAGATCAACAATTAATAATTGGGACCTCATGAAACTGAAGTTTCTACAACACAAAGAACATTGTCAAAAGAGCAAAATGCAGTTTATAGGATGGAAAGAAATATTTACCATTCCCACTTCTAACAGAGCATAGTTGGAAGCTGTTCATTCATTCCTGGCCACTCAGATCCTAAATAATAACACAGAACCTATAAAATAACACTACTTGGCCTATTAGCTCACAATTCTTATTAGCTATATCTTATATCTTAAATTAACTAATTCTTATTAATCTGTGTATTGCCACGTGATTTTGGCCTACTGGTAAGCTTCTGTCCAGTGTCCAGCTTCTGTCTCCTGTGATAACTACACAGCATCTCCTTGACTCCACCTACTCTTTCCTCCTCATTCTGGTTAGAATTATTGCCTTGCCCTATTCTGCACTGAAACAGGCCCAAAACAGCTTTATTCATTAATCAATAGTATTCACAGCATACAGCGAGGAATCCAGTATCATCTCCCCTTTTCTGTCTAAATAAAAAGAAAGCTTTTAACTTTAACATAGTAAAATTAGATATAATAAAATGGGTATCAAGCAAGAATTACAGTTATAATATTTATATATATTCTATCTTTTATCATAACTAAGGAAAACTATAACTTTAACTATCTGTCTTTAGCTTCATGAAAAGTCCCAGAAAGATATAATATTGTCTAAAAAACAGGAAGTGCATTGTAAGCAACTTCCAAAACTCTATAATTGACAGAGACATCTCCCTGACAAAGAAATATGTCACCCAAAGACATACATTTAAGCTACTGGCCAAACAGTATTGCAAACAATATAATCTCTGTGTGATTATTTCAGGTCTGGGAAGCTGGGAATGAACAAGCAGTTTCTGCCTACAACCAAGGGTTGTTATCTCCTGCCATTCTCTGGGAAAAAATTTCATTTAAAAAAAAATCTTTGCATGTGTGTGAATTCTTCCCTTCCACCATGTGGATTCCAGTGCTGGAACTCAGTTCATCAGGTCTGGCAGCTGCTTCTTTCCTTACTCATCAGTCCTATCAGCATGTAAGTACCACTCCCATGAGCTCATCTAAACCCAAACACTTTTCAAAGACCCCTCTTTCAAATACCATCATTATGCACATTTTAGAGGCCATGAAAATTCAGTTCATAACACCTCTTATGTAAAGACAGAAAGAGGATATACCAACTTTGATGGTTGGGGTCTAGAATAGATGCTCATACCCTCAGAGATATATAATAGTATAAGTGACTATTCTTTATTTAATTTATTTTTAATTTTTGCTGTTGTTGTTTTGTTCTATGAGATTAGGTTTCTCTATGTAGCCTTGGCTGTCCTGGAGCTCAATATGCAGACAAGGCTGATTTAAAACTCAGTAGGTTTTTCTGCCTCTGTCTTCTAAATGTTGGGATTAAAGGTGTGAGCTGCCACTGCATGGAGATGACTTTTTTATTATTTTTTTTGAAACAGCTATTCTTTAACAGGTACTACTGTAAATGAAGACTGCACATTCATTTTTTTTGCTGCCCATACCTGAATAATCACACAGAAACTATATTAATTACAATACTGTTTGGTCAATGGCTTAGGCATATTCATAGGTAGCTCTTATATCTTAAATTAACCCATTTCAGTTAGTCTATGTATCACCATGAGGCTGTAACCTACCAATAAGTTCCTGGTATCTTTCTCCTTTAACAGCTACATAGCATTTCACCGACTCCACCATCTTACTTTCTGCATTCACTTTAGTTTTCCCACCTAACTTTATTCTGCCCTGTCATATGCCAAAGCCGCTTCTTAATTAACCAATGGTAATAAAACATATAACATGCAGAGGGGAATCCCAAATCATCTCCCATTTTCTGTCTAAATATAAAGTTTTCACTTTAACATAATAAAATTGCATATAATAAAATAGATATCAAACAATAATTATAGTCATATTTCCTTGTAAGTTTAAAGTTTCATATCTAATTTACCTTTTATCATAACAAAAGAAAATGATAACCATAACTATCTGTCTTCAGCTCCATGAAAGAACCTAGAAGCATATAATATTGTCTAAGTAAACAAGAAGTACCTTGTAAGCAACTTGCAAAAGCTCTAGAATGGACAGAGATCTCTCACTGCCTGGACAGTCACCCAAAGTTCTTCGGTAACATTGGGGCATCCGTTTTCAGCCTATAAGCCAATTGTATCTGGAAGACTTTTCTGAGAAGCAGGAAATTTCAAAGACAATTCACTATTCACTGGGAGTATGAGATCAGGGATGATGACAGCACACCATGGGGTTGCTCATAAACAGAGGGAAAAGTCTAGGACTGCAGATGGCAGGTTTTATAATATCCAAAGAGGGAGAGTACCCTTGGATTCTGGGGAAAGACATTAAATCAGTCTGGTTGAATTATTGCACTGACTGGCAAGGAACTGAAGCTTACTGTTCTGTGATAAACAGGAACTGCAAATGGATACTTTTCTGGAAAAAGCTTATTTGACTAGATGATTTATTTTTAAAGACATTGAAGGTGTCATTTCAGGCCCTCTTGGTTTTCTAAGCTATTCACAACAGTATTGAGCCAAATTTTGACTATCCATTTACATGAATTTTTTTCAATTTCTGTGTCTCAGTATTTACTGTTTTTTGTATCTATCACTATGTACATATGCATATATTATCTATCTGCCTGTCTGTCTATCTAATCTTTATTTCTATCTAATATACTTAATCTCTTTCTATCTTCTATCTGTCATGTATCCATTTAACAATTTACCATGTACCAGCATCTATGATCTATTTGTCTTTATGTATACATCTCATTAAGGGAACATTTTAACATTTTACAACTATGGGTTTGTAGTCAGAGACTGTTCGTTCTTTTCATGGCCACCCAGATCTAAATAATAGCACAGAAATCATATTAATTATAAGACTGCATGGCTTATTAGCCTAGGCTTTTTATTAACTAACACATCTTAAGTTACCCATTTATTTTAATCTGTGTATCGTCAGAAGGCTGTGGCTTACAGGTAAGGGTCTGGCAGGCGTCTTCCTCCTTTGTTGGCTACATGGCATCTCCTTGACTCTGTCTTCTTTTCTCCTCTATCTCTGATTGGAATTTCTGCCTTTCTGTATTCTATGCTGCCATAGTGTGGTGCCAAAATTATCTCAGAGCCTGTACTTACAAGCTTGTAGGACAGAGAAAAGCCTGGCTTGGATTTGAAGGATAGTCTTAAAGCTACCAAGGTTGAGACAGCAAAATCTACTCAGATGCCCCTCCAGCCAGATGGAGGGCTTGGCTGTCTCTCATTGGCTGGAAGTACCCCCATATCTCATGATGTAACTTAACCTATATAAGCTGATGCTCACAATAATAAACTGAGTTTCTGCTTTGACTTGACTCCCTGTCACATCTGATTGTCCTGCATCATGGGGCTGTGCAATGGGTAGATAGCATGCTCAGCTTTCTCTGGGTAATAAGGCTAAGGAGACCTGGCACCACAGGCCCAAAGAAGTATCTTTATTGACCAATGGTAACAAAACGTATTCAGAGTATACAGAGGGGAATCCCAAATCCTCACCACTTTTCTGTCTATGTAAAAAGGAAGGTTTTAACTTTAACATAGCAAAATTACATACAACAAAACAGTTATTAAGCAAGAATTATAATTACAATATTTAGTTCTTTTACATTTGGCAAATTAAGGAAAATACTTTATCATCTATCCTATCTTTGTGAGTCTAAAGTATTATATCTTATCTATCTTTTATATATAAAACTATCTTCGCAACTCCATCAAAACTCCAGGAAGATATAATGTTACCTAAATAAACAGGAAGTGCATTGTAAGCAACTTCCAAAACTCTAGAATTCACAGAGACATCTCACTGCCTAGATAGTCACCCAAAGTTCTTTGGTAACATTGGGGCATCCATTTTCAGCCTACAAGCCTATTTATTGTATCTGGCAGACTTTTCCAAGAAGTAGGAAATTTCAGACAGTTCCTCCTATACTGGCAGTTTTTCAGTCACTTTCTTCTGTGTTCTGCAGAATGTCTGGAAGATTCTTTCATGAAAGAGGAACCCGGAAGGACTGTCTCACCTTCTTTAGTCAACTTTAACAGTAATTTTTTCTGTGGGTCCTGCATGTCCAGTTTATACAGAGTGTTATCAAGCAGTCCAGACAAGAGTAGTTTCTTGCCAAAATGGCTAACCTTGTCACATTGAAGGCAAATTCCATAACAAATTTCTTCAATGCCCATCAACCTCTCTGAAGTGATTGGTACTGCTAGAAGCAGACATATCTCACTGCCAAGAAAAGTCTAAGTTCTTAAAACATTTTAAATGCCATATTCTATACATCTTTATAAGGGTTGAAGACTAGGTATCGATTTAAAATATATCTCTATATATCTAGAAAACCTAACTAATATGACTACAAGCTTTACTATTATAAATGACTATCTATTAATATACAGTTTTTAACTATATGTCTTAGAAGAGTTTCACAAACCCAAAGCCAAGAGCAAAAATACATAAAACAAAATTGACCTTAAATTCATATTGATAGACCAAGATCCATACCAATGCAAAGTTTCATTTCTATAGCATATCAGGCTTTAAGTGTAAACAAATATTTATAAACAATGTTTGGGAATTTGGGCATAGTTCTATCCAAACTGTTTCCTGCTTTTTGTTAGGCAAAGTAATTTTAAGGGTTTACAGAGACCTTTCAGGTGGTTTTGATCCATCAAACCTCATTAGTCTGGAAGGAATCCACAGGTTTTCATCCTCTATGGAAACAAAATGATAACATCTTTTCCAAAGCAAGATATACTTAGACTCGCATTTTGAAGTCAAGATATCTCTATGTTCATTCAGTTTAGCAGTCCCCCAAATCAAATATCTCTTTGTACCTAGTTCATTCACAGTCAAAAATTTCAAAGAAAACACAATAATATACAAAATCCAGAATTTCTGTGTATATTTCATCTTTATGTGGTTTATTTTTATTATTCTATTACTTTTTCTACATGTTTAATATTTATTTTATTGTCTTTATGAAATAGAATGGGTTAACAGCAGT
>JAQHUG010000303.1:403175-415110 GCA_028555095.1 Dicrostonyx torquatus | reverse complement strand
GATCTATTGGGAGCTCATCAAATCCAGCTGGACCAAGACTGAATGAGCATATGACTTAACTGTACTCTATGAATGTGACTGCCAATGGGGACTCTTTTCTGCATGTATTGGATTTTTGGGATCTTATTCTATATGGATGCACATCATCTTAGACCGAGATGGAAGGGGGAGGTCCTTGGGCTTCCCATAGGGCAGGGTATCTTGCCCCATCTTAAGAAAGCATGGGGAGGGTGGTGGGGTAGTAGGGAGGAGGGAGGGCCGGGAACAAGGGGAGTAAATGTAAATTTTTCTTTTAACAATAAAAAAATAAAATAAAGTTTTTATTTATGTTAACTGGCAAATGGATCCCAGCTTTATTTATAATCTTATTTACTCTTAATGTCAAAAATTAATCTAATTGTAGGTTGCACAATTTCTACAGAATGTTTCAGCAAGAATGACTTTTGAAGGTCCTTTCATAACAACTTTTTTTCTTGATCTCATACATTTTAACTTTGGAGGAACCAGGATTGTGTAGTTCAGCCCATTTGTGCTATGCCTTGAATAACAGCATGCCAAACCCACAGGGCCTGAGCTGTGAAGGCCATTTCAGTGTTCTATAGACTAGCGGCTTCCTCATGCTGTAGTGGGTAAGAAAACCAAAGTGCCCCATACTCATGGGGCCACTGTCCCTTCTCCAGCACAAACTGGGTCTCTTATATCTAAGTTGTGTTATGAAATGTTTTATATGAACAAATTAGTAGAGTAGCCATCTGTTCTCCACAGAAGATGCTCTAAAACACTCAGCAGAAGCTTGAGACCTGAAATAGAAACAGATCTTTTATGTAAAAAAAAATCTCTATGTATTATGATTTTCCTATATTGTACACCCTTTACTCTAAAATTTCACGACTTATTCTTATTGTAAGGCTTAGAAACATCAACATTCACACACACATTCTTTTCTTATTAAGTAAACAACATTTATCTTTTCATGTAATGTACCTTATAGTTTCACTTTTTCATAACGGGACCATCAAAATTAATACTCTTTCACTTTGGGGCTATCACTAAGTGAAATAGGATTTACTTGACCAAAAATTGTATGATAGCAAACCTGTAGCCTTAGATTGCTGCTATGTGACTATTAGATAGAATACATACACACACATGTATGTATAGGTGTGTGTGCATGCATACATATATATATATATATATATACATTTTGTATATACACACATTTTGGATACACTGAAGACAAGATGATTCTCATACACCGGATGGGATGAGCAGAGTGGAATCATGTGAGATTTTTATCATAATACTCAGAATGATACAGGATTTAAAACTTGTTATTTTTAAACTTTTTCTTCTAATAACTTTTGACTGTGGTTGTCTGTATATAGCCAAAACCAGGAATGAGAGTTGACTTCCACATTGTGTAAGCTCTCATGGAGCCTTTGCTTACTGGGAAGGAAAGCTATAGGAAGGCTGTGGATTCAGACTACTAAGACATCATCAGCATCTGCCCTGTAATCAAATTGCTATCAAGTGGATGATTTGAGCTATATTACCATACATCTGCTGACATATCAAACACATCAGTGACTATAGATTTGAGGATGGAAATCTAATCTTGATTGAGCCTTCTATAGCCCTACCTCCCCCTAAGACTTCTTTGTCTTTGGACACTGAGGTGCCTGAGAGCAAAGGGATAATTTTCCACATCTGACTTTTCAGTGGTCACTTGTGCTAAATGCAACCTGTAGACACTGGTGTGAATACAAACATTGACATGCTTTGAACCCCGATTCACAGCCCCCCAAGTCAGCCTTGACTTTGCCCTTGCTCCAGTCCTTTGCTCATCCTGCTCACCTTCCAAAGGATTTGTTTTTAACAAGGTTTTAATATAGATTACCAGTCCTATCATTTCCTCTACCCAAGCCTGCAATGCTTTCCAGGAGTAACCCAGAGTGGACTTGTCACTGCACAGCTGTCTTTCCAGGACTAACCCAGAGTGCACTTGTCACTGCACAGCTGTCTTTCCAGGACTAACCCAGAGTGCACTTGTCACTGCACAGCTGTCTTTCCAGGACTAACCCAGAGTGCACTTGTCACTGCACAGCTGTCTTTTCTCATTCCTCAACCATATTTCAAGCAGATCCACCCATAATAAAGGCTCAGATTTAAAAATAAAATTCTATCAAATTATAGTATAGGGGCTCCCAAGGAATTCAAGAGTTATGAATGTAATATATATGTATAAACATGTATATGTACGTATACAACATATGTATATATAGAGAGAGGGATAGAGAGGGTGCTTTACAGAAACCGCAAGTATTTTTATTTCCAAGAGATTCTTATTGAACCAATCGATCTGTTGTGTGACTAGTCTGAGTTGCAGAGCCCTAAAGGCCCCACTCAAGTGGCTAACCTGTGATCCTTAAGGGTTCATCCCTTATCTCTGATGCACTTTTTAGTGAACTTGGGTTCTAGGGGATCTGCTCACCCTGGTGATGACATCAATCATGCTGTGACCCAGGCTCTTTTCTGAAGCATGTAGAGGAAGTCAGGGATACTCTGCTGTGATAGACAAGAAGTAACACTGATTAGCTATGATAAAAGTTTGAATTAACAAAGAGGAAAAACTGTAGAATGTGCTGCCTCTCCTGTTGCAGAGGAAAAAGTGGAAGTGCTTAGTTTTAAAATCTTCCTAGAAGCATCTTCATTGGGCTGATAGGCAGGTGGTGCTGTTGCTTCAGAGGCTTGGAATATCCCCATGATCCTAGAACTCATCAGGCCTCTCAGGAGGGTGCTGATGTGTCAGTAATGACATGTCAGAGGCTAGCTCAGATAATATAGGAAGAAACCAGAAAGGGATCAACTATGCTTTTAGGACAAATTGTTGTTCTAATATGATACCAGCAATGCAGCAAGAAAAGCAGAGAAATAGGCCCCATTTTCTTTCGCCAGCATTCCTGACTCCTTTCTAACTACCTATTGTAAATCACTAGAAAGAGAAATGGGGGCATGGGGTTAGTAGGGTCTGAAAATCATATAATTGAGCTCTAGGATCCTGAGCTCAGAGCCATGGGGTGCATAATGACACTCTGTCTCAAAACTAAACAAAAGGAAAGAGAACAGTCACAAAGGGATTTCAGAGATGAGAGGCAACGACAACACTCAGCAATGTAACAGAAGAGAGTGAACAGCTAAGTAATGGAGGAAAATATGAATCTAACTCTGTTCAACTCTCACATATACAGGTGCCTACTGTTAGGTACTTTGTAAGCAACATGTATGTAATTTTGTCTCTTCTCAGGTCTCAAGTTGGTGAGTGCTTAATCCCTATCACCACCTCTCTCTCCCAAACCCACTTCTCTGTTTCCCTTTGCTTGCCTCTGTTATACTGATTTTGGAAACACTGCACATCTATTAAATTACATCCTGTAATCTTGTGAATGTTTGTTTGAACTCAAGAATCCTTTGTTTTGCTGCTGTTATTGTTAGTGGTGATAGCGGTGGTGGTGGTAGTGGTGGTGGTGGTGGTAGTAGTGGTGGTAGTAGTGGCGGTAGTTGTGGTGGTGGAGGTTGTGGTGGTTATGGTGGTTGTGGTGGTGGTGGCATGTGTGTGTGTATTTCTGAGATGGTGTCTCAGGCTAGTCTTGATTTGCTATGTAGTCAAGGTTGTCCTTGAATTCCTGATTGTCTTTGCACCTCCCAAATGGTGAGATTACAGATGTGCAGTAACAATTCCTTCAAGTATGGTTAAAAATTATATCCATAATGTTCAATACCACAACCACCACTACCACCACATAATGTGTATTTATGATCTATCCCTGAATAATTAGGAGCATACGTATGCATGGTTCAAAGCTCAAATAAAGAGAGCATAGCTATCTCCTCAGGCTTTTCATATTTACAACCTTTCCTTCTAGCTTCGTAGAAAATGCCCTGCCTTGTTTGCATCTCCAGTCACCTGCTGCCCTTCAGCACAGGAGAAATGGCTTCCCAGGCTGAACTGTGTCTTAGTTCCTGCCTGTCAGTCTCTCCTCATCTCTCTCCCAGACTCCCTGATACCAACATCTCTCCTACTCTAACTAGAGGAGCTGGAAGTAGAAGACAGCAAAAGCTTCAAAGCAGATCCAGGAGAAGCCCTTTTTCAGTTGACTGAAGTCCACTCTAAGTAGAAGAGGCCAAGGAGGAAAGCATCATCTTTAAAATGGCATATTTATTTTTAGTCAGAGTAGAGAAAAATCTATTCATTTTTAAAATCATTGTTATATTTTGGATGCATAATTATTTGATACTTTCTCATAGAAGAGGGAATAGAACTTTACAAAGAGATACAATCTGCATAAGGAATAAGAGTGCTGTTTGAAAAGGAATCAGGAAAATTCTAATGAGGAGTATGCATAAAATACACTGTTCATCAGTGCACAGAATGTAAAATAATGTGTAAACACAGATGAGAATGAGTACCACCAGCTTGCTGCTGCTCTAGTCATGCTGGGTGCTCCTGAAAGGCATTATTTTGTTTGCATGCTATTTTCTTTCTTCTGATTTGACTCATTGTTGGCTTTTAATTTATGTTATAATTATCTTAATTAAAACATCTTTCATTCACCACCCCCTGGATCAAGGCAGAGTATAATTTGCAAAAACAAATAGTTAAGTGTGAATGCCATCTTGAGCTAAGAAGCAGTGCCGATTCTATTGATGTAGAAAGAATATCCAGGGGAAGTCTAAGATACAACAAACTAGTTAGTGTTTGTTGCCCAGGAGCACCTCACATTGACGTCTAGGAAGATGGTGTTATCTTTAGTAAACAGACATTTATCCTGCCCCTTCCATTGTTGATTGAGGAGCATCTTCTGGGTCCCTCTATTGAAACAGGCCTGTTAGCTGTCGTGGTTGCTGTTTGTCCTAGAGATCACTCACCTCACATATCAGAGAACAAAGAACAGGAATAAGACGATTTCACATGGATTCTTCCCCAGTGGGGTGGGGATAGTGGTACTCTGCTCATTCTGATGCAGTTAATAGTCTCTGCACAGAGGTCTGCATGCCATTCAATCACTGAAACTTTCCTTACCATTCTGTGTTTTGTGTCACACAGCAACTAAAATAAAACAGTGACATTTATGAATGTAATCTTAAAGACAAAAGCTTTCATACATTCCTCTAGTGATTTTAAAACAGAATTTTCTTTACTGAATGGCATTTTATTTAATGTATCTAGAATTAAATTCAAATTTGATCTCACACAGTAGTAAAGTTATGTTTATAGTGATAGTGTTTAGTAGGAACAATGTATATATAAGATGTGATGTCAGTGTACATATATATATATATATATATATATATATGTACATTAACAGCAGTAGATAGGTATTTGAAGATCACGGAGAGAGAAGAGGTAGGGAGAGATACAGATAGAGACAGAGACACACTGAGAACACTTTATGCAGGATGTCAAAGTTAACAGCAGTAGATAGTTATTTGAAGATCACGGAGAGAGAAGAGGTAGGGAGAGATACAGACTGAGAACATTTTATGCAGGATGTGAAACTTGTCCTCAAGGAGCGTCCGTAAACCTTGCTCGTTCCTAGGCAGTCTGTCAAGACCTCCCAAGGTGTTACTCACATTGCTAAAAGAAGTATTCTACTTGCTACCAATAAAACTACCCTTCCTTTTTTTTCTTCCTCCCTCTCTCCCTCCCTCTCTTCCTCCCTTTCTCCCTTCCTCCCTCCCTTCCTTCCTTCTGCCCTTTCTTTCTCATGTCTGCTTCCTTATTTTCTTAGATTTATTTTTATTCTTTCACAGTTTCAGGCGCATATACAGAGCATTTTAATGATTTCTATTTCTATTAACCTCTTTCATTCCCCCTACCCCTTTTTGAAGAAACCCTTTTCTTCCCAGGAAATCCTCCTCCTTCCGTGCTTCTGTGTGTGGGAGTGGGAGTGGGGGTAGTATCTTGCTAAATCTAATTAGAGTTGCTTGTCCACTCATGGGTAGGAAGTTCCTTATTGAAGCATGGGTTACTTTTCAGAGGGTGTACAGGTGAGGAGAAAATGGCACTTCCTCAACTAGCAGTCATTAACTATCAATAGTTCCTCAGGGAGGGGTGGGGCCTCATGTGCTCTCTCCCTGTGATTAAATAGTGATAGATCCAATCTTGTGTATGTAAGTATAGCATCAGTGAGTTCATGCGTGCATGGGTATCTTCTTGCAGCACATCACCTTGTCTAGCTCTTCCATTCTTGCTGCACCCATTTTGAAATGTCCCTGATGCTTTGAGGGGTGATGTAGATGTGTACTTTGGACCAAGTTTTGCACCATCACTTTCTGTTGCCCTTTTCCCAGTGATAAGCTCCTGTATTAATAGCTGTCTGCTTCGCTGAGGAAGGATGAGAGTGGCAATAATCTATGGGTAAAATTATGAACATTAGGATTCGGCTGAACTCATGTATGTTTAGAAATGCACTGGCATAGATTCTGTTTAGGGCCTCTCACCTCCACAAGCGCTGACTGTTGCACATGTTTACAGTAAATATGGCTGGTTTAGTTCTCATAATGGGATTTTCTACTGTAAATAAGGAAATCTGGTCCTAAGTAGGAAGACTCAGTAGTTATTACCTGCAAGATAAGAGAAAGAAAACAGGCAAAATAATTTCTGCAATTTGTAATTTTTGCAATTATATCTGCAATATTTTCACAATAAGATAATGGACTCAATGGAAAAGGCTTCATTGAGAGATACGGATGCTCCAGTTTCTGTTAAATGCAGCTGCCACCCTGACTGGAGAAGAAAATGCTGTTGTAGTCAATAAAGATTTGAGTGTCTTTGCAATGAATGGAAAAAATGCAGTCCTCTTTCTTCGAAGCAGAACAGTAATTACAGGGAGGAGGCAGAGGCCTGGCACTCAAACTGGCCCTTTATTACCAGTGCATTTTGCACCAGACATACTAACAGGGAGGTGTCTCCGGTGACAGTTGAGCTTTGCCAATGCTATTAAATACTATTGCATGATTCTGTGATATAATTTTAAATTCTGTATTTTGTTTTTATGCTCTAAAAGTAACTTTAGTTTGTTACTTTCTCTTCCTTCCAACTAAAAATACTGCTACACCCTTGCATTTACTTCAGCATATGGAAACAATGTCTGTTTATTAGACATTGCATGTACAAACGGGAAAATGACTGCATACCTTGTTTTATCTTTGTATGGAACAAAACTTTTTAGATAACCAGGATTTCTGTTGTCCAAATTTCTCATTGATGAATTACCTATTTTTGCAAGAGGATGAGCCATCCATCAAAAAATCACGCTTTGTCTTCCTGACTCCTTAGCTCTACCCCCAGAGAATGTCAGAATCAAAATTTGTGTTGTTAAAGTATGTATATATTTGTTACATATATCCAAGGGTAATTTGCTTGAAATAATTTCTTTTACAATTTTCCTTTAGATTACTATAGCAATGACATCATAAAGTTCCCGTGAAAGAGCACAATGTTGGTACTCTCCGTATGTTACATCAGAACTGCAGTTCTCCCCTTGGTAACCCAACTATATAAGGAAAACTTTGTTATTTATGTACAATTCTCCAGACTCCTTTGCTGCAAATGCTTTTTTTCTATTTTAGAAAATTATTTGTGCTTGCTTTAGAAAAAAAGCAATTCCTATAAAGAGAATCTTTTTGCTATGCTGTTATTTTTAGATATTTGCACAAAAAGAAGTTTGGGGTCACTGTATTGCACTTTAACAGAATTATTGGATGCCTGTTATATCACGATAAAGTATTGAGAATAAAATGACATATATTGAAAAAGTCAAATATCTGACAAACCAATAAATAGATTAAACTGACAGCATAAATATTTAGATATTACGATAAAGATGAGCTATAATAATGCCATCTTTAGGTACTTACACTATCTCAGTCCTTCTTTCTAGGTCCCCTTTTTTGTCATTATGACAGAATATATGTCAAAACATCTTAAACAAGGCAGGTTTATGTAGGCTTTATTTTGTCTCATGGTTCCATTACGGAAGGGAAAACACAGTGGCAGCGGCAGGTGGGTCCATTCTGAAAAGGGTATATGGCAGAAGCTTCACGTGAGCTCAGGCCAGAACCTGAAAAGAGCACCTTCAGGCCCACTCCCAGAACCCAGTTTTGTTAGTATCAAAGTCCCAAGGTCTTCCCAACCTTCTAAAACAGCAATGTCAGCTGGGGACCAAGTGTTCAAAGGCACAAATCTGTGAAGAACATTTTATATCTGAATCGTAAACATCTCATCTACTTTTTTCTTTACTCATTTAAATTTCAGAAGAAACCTTGAATATATCTGTTTTGTTTTACCCATTTTATAGACAATGTATCTTAGGTACCAGAATTCTCCCCAATCTCACAGTATGTACCAGAAAAGCATGTAAAAGAACTTATAAATTCCATCATACTTTGTATCAAAAAGAACTGATTTATTCTGCCTAATAGTGTAGGATGGGGGAGACTAGCAAGTGAGGTGTCTTGGAATTATGATAACAATCTTATCCAATGGCAAAAGGAAGGACATTTCATAAATCAATGAACCAGCTAGCATGAGCTTAAGCACAGATGTCTAAAGCATGTGCTATAGTTGAAGAAAGGGAAAACGATTCAAGGTGTAAGGTCGGATGATGAAAAATAAGAAAAATAATCCTTGTACTTTTAAATGTTTATGTCCAGGATTAAAATGGTATGTTAAAAAGTGGATGAATGCATTCATTTCTAACACAGTGCCTCAAATTTTCTCATCAACAGATATTCTTCTTTAACTGTATCATCTTTAACTGTATATGTATTTTGCAACATATACAAACAAACTCTCAGTAAGTAAACAAGCTAACATATAATGAAATATTTTTCATCTTGGAGAAGCCCAACTTCCTCACTTTATTAGTTTTTAATTAAACTTCTGTCTGATTGAGTTCTCTATATCTTTCCCAAAACCTATTGCTTCTAAAATCTCTTTCATTTGGTCCTTAACTTCTAGGAGGGGTGAAAGCAACACTGTTTTGTTTCTCTTGTTTAGGTATACCGTCCTTTATAGTTACCTAAAATACAATGTAAAAAGAAATCAGAAAAGCAGTTCTATTGGGTACAGTAGTGTGAACAGAATATGCAGCTTATTAGAATTATAAAGATCGAGAATAGAGGACAGTGCAGACTATCTCTACAGTGAGACCCATGTAAGCTTCCTGTTCTGAGTTGGGCATATGGAGGGGAGTCCTGTGTCCCTCTCCCTCCTGTGTCCCCTACGTGTCTCTCCCATATCCTGATCAGTTGGCGATACTTCAAATGTCTGCCCCATTTTCACCAAGCTGCTTCCGAATCCTGCTGTGGTTTGTTCCCCGCCTACTCGCTCAGAAACACGCTGTTGCCTGTTGACCGCTCCTTGAACAGAAAACTGGATTTGTGAAGGGAAGCTGCTAGCATAACAGTGTAGCTCTCACTGCCTTGTGCACAGCTCATGAGCCTGGCTCCTACTCCTGAGAGCCACAGTGTGAGCCCACATAAGAAGGAGTAACAGACACATATAAAACTAAACACAAATATATGAGCAACGTATGGAAGTGTTAGGTCTCTCAAAAGTAGAAGAAGCCAGGTTTGGGCAAGGTGATTAGAGGGTCCTGGATACTCAGGTCTCCCCAGGATAGGTTTTATGGTGCGGGAAAGAGTTCAAATGAGGCCAATGAGTGGGTGACTTGGTACCAAAATATTGGGTATATGTTACTTTAAGGACGTTTTTCTGTTAACTGCTCTGGAAGACACTGGAACTCATAGAGCTGGAGATAGAATTGAGCAGTCGGTTTTAAAATGAGAATTGACTTTGCTCACAAGAAGCTTAGATCCCAGGGGCAAACAGTAAAGTGCACAACATTGTTGTAATACTTGCTTTATATAGGAATCAAAGAAAGCTTGTACAACATGTTTTATTTCAGTAACAAAATGTCGAGCTTCAGGCTTAGCAATAGGGCAAATTTTTAGACAGCTAATCAATATAACTGCTCTATCCCTATCTCCTCCTAATTATGTAATTATCTGCCGAACTATTCCAAGAACAACTAGCCTGCTATCTTTTCTCCTTACTTTTAGCTGGTAGAGTTCTATTTCTTAGTTTTCTTATCATGCTCCCTAAATTTTAATCTTTAAGCTCTTTCATCTGAAAGCAATCACCTTTACAGTCAATTCCCCAAATAAAACATCTGCCTTTTCAGTTCAGACAGCTATAAGTTAAAAAATCCACCAGGGGAGTAGAATGATGTTCTCCTTTGGAAAGTAGAGATCTTTACAAAGACGGATGCCTGGTCTGCATGGCTAGGGAGTTTTGTGTCTGAGAAGTGAGAACCCTTAGTCCCCCTTCTTCCTACTCCCTGAGGAGATGCTGGTCACATGCTGATTGTTAATCATGCCTGTTGTATTAATTGACCTTTTACAGAGACTACCAGCAAGCTCTGAGGACATTAGTTCTGACAGCAGCTGTCTTCCTGTTGTATCTATTTGCATGGCATTTGTGGTACTAACATGCTTTAAAATAATTTCTCTTTGGAGACTTTCAGCAGTCATTGTGGAAATATGTTAGGGACGTTTTGGGGGACAATGCTATTTCTGCCAACACTACTGGGTCCTACTGAGTACAGAAGTCTGGAAAAGAAAAGTGGCTGGATACATGATATGAAGTAATATTTTTATCTTCCCTAGGTCTGTACAAGGTAGATATGGAAAGTGATGAAAGGTAAAATTGGTATATTTTTTTGGAGAACATTTGAAACTTTTAGAGGATTGATTTTAGCTGATTGCTGATAAACCTTGTGTAAACTTGTGGAGATTTTCTGAAAACAGAAAATAGAGTTTCCCAGGCCCTGCCCTCTTATATGCTTCTTATTGAGCACAGACATCCACATCACAGAGATGTTTGCAGAGATGACATCTGAGAAAGTCACATACGCAGACACAGGGACTGGCTTATCTTAGGTTGCCTTCTTTTACCTTTGTCACAATGCACATATACCCCCAAAGGCTCCAGGACATCTCATGAGGAAAGAATCTGCAGTCTTTATTATTATTATTATTAATTATTAATTATTATTCTGTCAAACAATACATCATGACCACAGCTTCCCTGTCGTGAATTAGGTCAGTACAATAAATAACCAGGCCAGCTCTAGAAAAACAGTTATATTTTAATGGTTAAAAAGGGGAAACTCACACTACAAGAGTGGGAGGTCCAACGTCCTATCTGTCTAGTGGGCACCGCACAGAGAGAATGCACACCTGAGTTCTCCCAGTTTTTCCTCCTTCGCTGTAGGTAGCCACACCTTAATTAGATGTGATTGGTTGACAGTTTCCCCATCACATCCCTTCCCTCCATTCCTCCCAGTCACCCATCTCCAGATCCATTGTTCCTCCTTTTCCTTCAGAAAGCAGAAGGTCTCCCAGGGACATTAACAAAACATGGCATAAACATGCTAGAAAAAGATAAGGCACAAATCCTCATTTAAGGCTAGACTAGGCAGCCCAGTAGAAGAAAGAGGATACCAAGAGAAAGCAGAAAAGTCAGAGACAGCCCCTACCATCACTGTTCAGAATCCCACAGAACACCAAGCTACACAATCATAACATTCATGCAGGTGACCTAGGTCAACCCATGTAGGCACTTTGGCTGTCACTTAAGTCTCTGTGAGCCTTTATAAGCTCTGCTTAGTTGGTTCTGTGAGCTGTGTTCTTCTTGTGTCCCTTTGGCTCCTACAACCCTCCCTTCCTCTCTTCCGGGGGTTTCCTGAGCTCTGCCTAATATTTGGGTATGGGGCTCTTTCTTCATCTGCTCCCATCAGATGTTGTTGCTGCTTCTGTTGTGTGTGCGTGCATTAGAGAGAGAGGGAGGAAGAGAGAAAGAGAAGGGGGG
>JAQHUG010000303.1:353340-392288 GCA_028555095.1 Dicrostonyx torquatus | reverse complement strand
ACAGGGAGTTGGCGTGACTACGTCACATTGATGACGTAGATGACAGTGGTGACTCACGCATGCGCACAAGGGTTTATCCAGTCATATGTGGATGTAACCTCGTATGCGCGCATGTGGGTCATGCAGGGCCTTATGTGCCCGAGGGCCTGACTGTACATGTCTGCCTTTAGAACCCGGAAGTGCAGCCTTATCTGTGGCTGAATAATCACAGTAGCTGGTTATGCACAGTAAATTAAACAGCTTGGGAAATAAAAAATGCTAACACCATGTTGAGGGTTCCATTTATTGGAAGGTTTTTTTTTCTGAAGGAGCACAGGGTGGAGTCAAAGTTAACCCCCCTCCCCAAGAATCCCTGAACTCCCCCAGGGGATCACTTCCTGACTGGGATGTTTTGAACAGCCAGGGAGCACCTGCTGCCTGCTGTGTCATCTGAGGCCTTGGTCTTTTAGATTCAGCAGTGAAAATAAAGGGAGACACCCCTCCCTACTCCAGAGGAAAGAACAACACTCAGAAACAAAGGCAGCTGATCTTGACAGTCTCCATTAACAGTTGCAAAGACTCTTTAATCTTTTTGATGTTATCATTCATCTTCAGTTTTTGCCCTTATACTTGGGAGTAAAGCCATTGTGAGTACAGGGGAAATGAGGATGAGGAAGTTAAGGACTTCTCTGGAGTTCACTAGAGCAGTCAGTAGAAAAGCTGCAAGAGCATGTTGACTCTGACTTTGACCTAGTTAACTACAAATAACACCATAACCATAAATTATCTGTAAAAAGACTCACTATTGCCTCTTTCAATATTTCTTCACTATAAAAATGTAGTAAAATGACAATAATCTTTCATTTAGTACATTTTCCTTTCTGACACAAGTGGAACTGAAAAAGTTAAGACATAACTTTTATATTCCCAAATAATTTCCAATAAGTGTTATCATTCATGAGGCAGGTGACCCCAGGCCTGTCCCAAAAGGCTGGTCCCACCAAGGGCAGTGGTGGGTGACTGGTGGCCTGGACAAGTCCCCTGGCAGGTAGGAAACAGACATATACATCACACAGAGAGAGCTTGGTAAAGCGTTTATTTAGTGGATACTGGGAATGGTATAAGAGGTTTAACAGGCAGTAGTGACCCTTGTTTAATCTCCAGCACGTTGGAGGCAGAGGCAGGTGGATCCCTGTAAATTCAAGGCCGACCTGATCTTCAAGAGCTAGTTCCAGGAAATGCGGTCTTGAAAAACCTAAATAAATAAATAAATAAATAGTAAGGAGTTTCGGGGTGGGGGTAAAAAGAGGAGAAGAGCGAGGAGGTAGGATGGAGAAAGAGAGAGGGGAGTGGCAGAGACTGCCTCTTCAGAAGGATAGATAGATAGATAGATAGATAGATAGATAGATAGATAGACAGACAGGTAGATATGGGGGGGAGAGGGGTTGGAGAGTGGGAGGGAGATCTCTTTGCCTCAGCAGAAAGCCAGACATGGAGAGTAGGCAGGGATTATCTCTTAAAGGGACAGGGTGCCCAGGTGACAGGACAGGGCAGCAGATTACAACAATGGACCTTTAAAGTCAAAGAGCACCATGCTTGTTTTGTGTTCTGGTTTTGGCAGTAAAGCCAGAGGGACAACTGAGTTTTCTTTCCAAACCTCAAGAATGATATCCCTTATTTCATTAATTTACAAATGCTTGCAGCACATTTGATGTCTCAAGAAAAAGTGACATTAGAATATATTCTAATCTGAAGAAAAATTCAAAGAACATAAATGTGCAAATGGGGCAAGACCTGAGTCCTAAGGGATCTATAGTAGCAGCCCTGTGTCAGGCTTTTCCTACAGCTTGGCTAATGAAGTCAGTCCTCTCTGCTCTTTACTCAGAAGCTCTAGCCAGCAAAAGCAAGAGTAGAAGACAATGCAGATGATCTCATCTGAAAATGACTAGACTCAGCAAACAGACAGTTATGGGAGCTCAAATCCAGAATGCAGCTGTATCAGGTAATTCAGTAGGGGAGGGTGCAGGGAGTGAAAAGAACAAGGAAAAAAAAGGTTAGGTCTTCCTGCGAGATATCATCTGTTAACTGATCTCTTGGTCACTTCTGAATGGTGGTAGTATCTGCTCTGATCATTGTAAATGGAGGTAGTTCAGGAGATCCTGGTATAAGTGTTGGAAAAAGTGAACAGTGAAGGCATACCGCTGGCTCCCCTTTGCTAGTGAGTCTAGATTAAAAACTATGTCTAAAAGAGGAATAGCATGCTCTGATTGCTGACTTAAAACCATTTTCTAACAGGGCAATCTTTGGTGTAGGGTATCAGGAAGAATTTTTGTTTCATTGTAAGAAATGGGAGAAAGAAAGGAAGGATAATTTACTTCAGAAAACAAAATGGAAATGAGGAAATAATAATGAGATGGTTATATATGCTTTGTGGTGAGTATGCCCTGTTTTAGCAACATCTTATTCTCTTTAAGACCAGACTTCAGGAACTGGAAAGATGGCTCCGCCATTTAATCACATGCTACTTGCAGAGGACCTGGGTTCAGTTCCCAGCATCCACACTGCAGTTAACATCCATCTGTAACTAGAGTCCTGAGGTCCAGATGCCCTCTTTGGGCCTCCACATGCAGCAGGTATGCATGCTGTGCACATACATACATGCAGTCATAACAGTTATACAAATGAAATAATAAAATAAATAAATCTTTTAAAAATTACAAAAAAATAGGCTTTAATCTTGAAATCTTGCCTTTAGAATTTGCACATGTCTGTGTGAAAATAAAAAACTGAATATTTATAATTATGGTATTTTCTGAAGTGATATTTTACTACGTCTATGAGAATATCCCTTTGTGTATAGATGCTGTCTTCTAATAGAGGCCAGTTCAATATTGAATATCATCAAAATTGGCCACTCTTGCTTATTTTTCCTCTTCATTTCCTCATCTCAGACATTTATGATGACTGTGGCCCCGGACTAAAAGAATAATGCCTGGAGAGGAATTGTTTTTCATTTTCAGTGCAATTATTTCTATCATTTTTATCTGAAAATTTTATGTGCATTCTTTTTTAATTTCTGGTTGTTCACTTTCGGGATAATTGTTTGCATTTGTAATAGGTGCAAAGGCAACATCTGCCTCCGAGTTAACTCCTTTGTTCACTGCTCAGTGAAGCAATGAAGCATTGGAACTCTGAGAACATCTCTCAAATGTTGCTGCTAGTTAATAATTCTTCATGCTTGAAGTGTTGCATCTTTTGCACCCTGAGTCTATTAATCTTGAAAATAACATGAGTTACATGGTTCTCACTCAGCGCTTTTGAAGACAACAACAAAAAAGTGGGCTAAGAGTTTCCCTCTTATTATTTATTATTTATAAGTTATAAATTAATGTTTCTCACTGCAAGCTTCTCTTAAATACTTTTGAGAGCAGCTTATAAGACAAGAAATAATAATTTTGCTAATATGATATTTTATTTGTTGAATGAAAATTTAGAGTGATATGCCAGCTTCAAGAACAAACACAATACTCTGAAAGGTAAACGGAAGACTGTTACTTGGTTAGGGAGGGATGCTTGTGTGAAGGTCTCCCTCTTGGCACTGAGTTCACATGTGGTCCATGCTGCTGGGCCTTGCTGCTGTCCTTGGGAGTTATCCATTCCCTCTGGCTCTAATGACAATCATTCTGCTTCCTCTGCTTCACAGATTCCTGATGGGAGAGTTTGAGAAAGACATCATCCCACTTAGGACTGAGTCTTCAGAAGTATCTCACTTTCTAGAGATCAGAATATATTGTATGAAAAACTTTTATATTCAATAAACACACAGACACACAGATGTACAATACAATTCTACCCCTTTGGGAAACTGGAGCTAGCCCATAACCACATGAAAAGATATTCAACCTTGCTAGCTTGCTAATAGGTGAAAGTGCTGTAATATAGAAAATAGAATGAAATACTTTCTTTTTCATTTACTTGATTCCAAACAAAAAATAGAAATAGTATTTGTAGGAAGAGTTTTTTTTTTTAAGGATAAAATTTGGTCTATATTTTTCTGAAGGTAATTTGACAACTTAGGCCAAATACTTAGGGGAAAAATTGTTTGGTAATTTCACTTCTCAAAATTTATTGCATAGTATCATACAATATTATATTGTATGTAGTAGTATAGGTTCATAAATACTTAATTGTCAGATGAAAGAAATATATTGAATAATTTAGATGGTCTACATTTTGCATAAAGTAGGATTGAGTTAATCCATATGCTAAATGGATGCGTTTGACAAAAATGTCTTGAACCATTAAATATGAAATACGTATTAGCATTTAAAGTTAAGGGAGAAAAATACTACTGTTAATTGAAAAATACTTTACAAAACATAATGTTATCTGCTTAAAGAGTGTTCTATTTACTGCACAGGAAATATTTATGAACATGTACAGTAGCATCCTGAAAGTTGAGAAACTAGGTAACTTAAGCAAATTTGCTCAACTTTGAAAATTAACATGTATTATTTGTGTAATGAAAGCATGTGAATGTAATATGCCAGGAAAATGATAAGCTTAGCTTACTCAGTATTTTATTATTTAAACAGCGTAGCTGCAAGCTAACTGAATTTTTTTAAGTCTTATTTTTCCTCACTTTTTCACTCAATAGTCATTCCCAGTCTGCATATAGAGGAAGCACCACGCTAGATTAAGCATACCAAATGACCAGATGTGGGAGAAAAGCCTACAATAAATTCCATGTGAAAAAGTTATGGAGCAAATCTACAGTAGGGTATTGGCCAATTCAAGACTCAATTAACAGAAAGTTTGCAATCTGGTTAAAATAAATGTTCAAATAAAATGGAAATATGTATGCCTTTTACCACTTCACAGCTGAAAATGAAATTTCATAAAATCTATACATATAAGATACAGTTTAAAATTTCAACTTTCCTTCCAACTCTCCATGGAGTCCGAGAGTACTCTTACTGCCAGCACACAGTTGATATTTCACCCAGAAATGGAATTGGCTTCTTTTCTCTGGTAAAGGAAGCAATACGTGTGCAGTCCTCATTCTAGAGAGTAGTGTCACAACGAGCCGGTTTTGAAAGCCCCTGGTAAGTACAGGACAATTTTAGATATGAAGGATTTTAAAATAAACCTGTGTTCATGGTCATCGTTATAGAAGACTTAGACGGTTGCTAGAAGCTGAGGTTTGCATTTCTGGGTGGAAGATAGAGAGAGACAGGACCCGTGAGTCCAGACTCCAAGAATGAATGAGAATGAGAGAAACAGATAAAGTGGCATCCAAGAAAGGGAATATGGTTACCTGGAAAGAGAAACATTTTCTGCTTAAAGTACCACGTAGCTTAGTTTTCTGAGAAGGCATATTGTGGGGTGAACCAGACTTTTGTTGGCAGAACTTTAACTTATCTTGGATTTTGGACTGAGAAGAAGGGAAAGGATATGTAGAGATACACAAGAATGCAAACTGCTGACTTGAAGATGCATCAGTTACTGTGTTCTGTCCTTGTTCACTCAGTGACACATCTGTTGAGCGTTCTCTGTGTCCTAACTGTGTGCTCCACACAGGTACTGCCGAGGTAAAAGAGACCTAGGTCTCTCTCCCAGGATTATGTGAAGAGTCTGGTTCTGATAAAACTTAATATGTCATATTTATCTTTCACTTTAAATATGTCATAAATGTCATTTACTCATAACAAAAAGATCATAATAACAAAATTAAGGAATTATCTTTTTATATGATAATGTATCACTGAATGATCTCATTATTGATTTTTCAGATGAATGTTTTAGTCATTCACTGTGTTATGATGGATTCTGACAGCTTTTTCTTAAACAAGGCCAAAAATAAAACATACAGTTTATACCATTTCATTATTCACATACATGCATTCTTATATGAATTAGAAGTGTTAGAGGAGAAAAGAAAAAATGATTGGCATAAAGCCAGGTGGTGGTGGCACACACTTGGGGAGGTTAAGGCAGGTGGATCTATATAAGTTAGAGGCCAGCCTGATCTACAAAGAGAGAGAGTTCCAGGACAGCCAGGGCAGTTACACAGAGAAATCCTGTCTCACAAAACAAACAAACACAAAATACAAAGAAGCAAACCACCACCACCAATAACAACAAAGAATTAGAATCAAGGGCTGAAACTACAAAAGCATGGGCATTCAGATACATTTTAACAGGAAAGCCCATGTGCATGTGGAAGAGAATAAATTTGTGATTAACTTATAATATCAAAGAAAAAAGCTCTTTATCAATAGACACCAGATTACCAAATATACTATAACTTCTTTAGGCTGAATTAGGAGGAATGGAGAAAACAATGAGAGCTAGCTTTGAGGTATGGCAAATGGGACATAGGGAAACAAACTAAAGACAAACGGAAATTGGCAGATTTGATATCAAAGAAACAGATGTGTATATATCAAATTATAGTGCATAAGAAGAAAAGATAATATTCCCACTGTGGCATAAAAGGAATAGCTAGGTCCCCCTAAGAGGACTTTGATGCCTATGTATGTGTGTGGCTTCTGGAGAGAATTAAGCATTAGTCATTGTTTGTCTGGGCTCCAGGATAAGAGCAAAGAATAGGAAGCAATAGCTTGCTCCCTCTCATAGAGGACACCATGAAAAGGTGGTTATCCAAAGGTCAGGAAAAGGATGTCCTGTAAAAGTCAAATCAGCCAACATCTACATCTTAAACCTCTCAGCTTCAAGAACTGTGATAAATAAATGTTGATGACGCTGTACCTAAGATATCTACTGTATATAACTAGCAAGGATACAAAGATTTCTCTAAAACAGAAAGAGCAAAACAGAAAAATGAGATTGTGCAAATGAGCCATGAAGATAAGACAGAAGGAAATAACAATGCAAGAAGTTTCTTGACTTTTCTAGTTTTTAAGGGGGCAAGAAGTACAAATTAAAACCACAGCAAGATTCCACTTCATAGCCATAAGTTGGCTTGATAGTTTGACCTAACAGATATTGGCATAAATATGGAATATCTAGGAGTCCTCATGCATTCCCAGAGAAAAGTCAATAAACTATTGTGAGCCATTTGGAGAGGAGGTATGGAAAATATAGTAGCAGAGATATCTTGTGTGAATCTTTGTATTACAACATTACAGAAGCAAAATATGGAAAATGATCTAACTGTCCATCAATAAGCAATGACTAATTAAATCACAGCACATCAAACATAGAAATGCATTGCAAATGAATGTACTTACAGGTCAGTGTTATTGCATACAAATCCCTGATGACCTTGAGTGATAGAAGATTATGAAACCATATATGAAGAATAACATTTAGATGCATATTTGGCTTTTTACTATTGCCTCGTATTTTATGACTAACAATATATCTATTATAAATATATATGTATGACAAATCTAAACTCAGAGCAGCATCTACTAATCTTAGCTTGCTACAAGAATTCAGCATCCAATAAATGATAATATCTGTTAGAAAGGCAGGGTACAGACCAAAGTCGTTGAAAAAAACCTGCCTGTGACACATGGAGGGGGCCTTAGGGGAGCAATCCGGATTATACTCTGAGGAGTTCTTCTTTAGTGGAGACACATGCATGTGTCAATTTGCCCAGCAAGGATGTGTGACGGCATTTGTGTAGTTGTGGAGCTCTCTTGAGCCTGGATAGCTATTCTCTCTTGAGCCTGGATAGCTATTCTCTCTTGAGCCTGGATAGCTATTTGAGCATGCATGACCTCAACTTTTTCAGTTCTATCCCCTGCCCCATCTCATAGATTAAAGACAAACAAAAGATAGGTCCTTACCATAGATGGCAACATTAGCATAAACTATTTGAAATATCACTTACCTTAAAGCTTACAAACACATGAAACAGTCATAGACGGTTGAGTTCTGAAGAGGCCTAACACTTGTGGCTTGGTGAGGCCAGCCCAGAAGCCCAGCCTCATTTAGAGTGTGCATGTTTTTCCAAATGAGGCATTTGGAGGGAGCGGTTACCTGCCCTTCCACGGAGGAGGAGGAGGTATGGACTTGTGGTGATAGCACTAGTACAGAGGAACCCCACGGAGAAATGTAATCTATTAAGTGCAGTTTCATGAACTGGTAGTGAGTATATAAGTTTTCTTTATAAAATTCTGTAGGTAATTTTATGGTTAGCTGAATAAGAATACCAAAAGGCAGTCAAGGTACTACAGAAATCCATTAGCCATGTATTTCTAACAGTTAATTATTATAGCTGATATTATTATAGCTGATAATCAAGATTTAAAGTTGATAAAAGTTGGTTACTCAATTGTGTTTGATTTGAACAAGGAATTTACCGTATCAAAGTGTTGCTCAGGCTTTTCTCATGTGTTTTTGGTTTCAGAGACATTGGACAGTCTCAGTACTGGTGCAGTACTTGAGTGGCAATCTGTCTAACAATTTTCCCACAGTCTTATCCAAATCTAGATTAATTCACAATTTTGACTATGTCAGTGTCTTGTGTGTTCGTCCTTGGTGTGGTTCTTCTCTTCTCTGCTGCCCTCAGAAGACTATGCTACTTCTTTCATGGAGCTCTTAAAGACTCCACAGACACAGAGTCATCTCTATGGGGACTCCACTCTTCCTCACCAGTGTCATGTCTTAGATATGGCTGGAGTGTGTTGGAAGAGCTCATATCGTGGCAACTTGATTTTCAGTGTGACCCTGCTGATAAATGGTGGGACCTTAAGAGGTTGAGTTCGAGTGGAAGTGTTTAGACTCTTGGGGGTAGTGATCTAGGAAGGGATTAAGTAGCAACCACCAGACTCCTGAGCTTTTTCAAGATTAAGTTATAGAAGTGAGCCCCACCCCTCAACCAATTTTTGGACTTCCTGTACATTGATGCAGCCTCTCCCTCCATTCATTTACAAGGATCTCCTTGCTGGAGCCAGCACTACGATGTTTGATTTTTCAGCTTCTAAAACAGCTGTAGACTCAAAAGTCAGCAGCCTCAAATTTTAGTTATAAAAATGAAGAATGGATTAATACAAGGATAGTAAAATAGGCTTTCTTGAGCACTGGGGATGTGCTTAAAGTACTCCATGGCTATTAAATACAAAATTCTTACAAAATTCAATCTGGAAGTGCTGTTCTCATCTTATCTTTTAGGTTTCTGTGGTAGTGAAGGTTAAGGAAAGTTAGCCATGCTTACACAATCAGTAAATGAGAATAGTAGCAGGACTTGGTCATGTACCACAGTCTGCATGCCTAACGAAGAAGCCTACTGTTCACCTAGGAACTTAATTCCTGAAATTTTACTCTAATGATTTTACCACCTTACATTTGTCACATTCTGGAATGACCTACAACAATCTCTCTCCTCAGTCTAGATGTTCTTTGAACTCCTATAAAGACCCCACATCCTAGAAAAATACACAGTATAGAGTTGAAACTGAGAACATTTATTAAGTTAATAGGGTCTAGAATTCACTAGGGTGTATAATTAAGTATGGGGTGAATAGAAGGTTTCAGCGTAGAAACACTGTAAAAAGCCTTTGCAAGATATTATGTTTATACATTTTAATAAGAATAATAAGAATACCAAATGATAAACAGAAGCGTATAAGGGACTTCTATACTTATGGAAATATACACTAGACTGGCTTCATGGAGATTTGTTAGTGTTTAGTCACAGATGTTACAGTGGTGGTTAAAATCTGTATCTTCTTCATCTTATTTTTCTGAACCAGTGGAATTAAAATTTAATCATGATATTGTGATGTTTATAATCATCCATAATGCACATAAATACTCATGGGCATTTATTTCTGTTCATTTTATAAGCACACATATGCATTCATTAGACAAGCCATTTTTCACATTCTATAAGGAGCAACCATTGTATAGCTCACTGGAGAGGAAAACGTAGACTTTCACACAGTTCCTCCTCTAAATTATTGAATTGTGTGTTAAAAAGAAGATATATCACCGATGTTGTCCAAAGGAGACATTTTTCCATTTAACTTATCACCTTTTAAGAGGTTGCCAAAAAGGGTGCTGGCTGTTGACATAATAGCCTCCTTCCTTAGTTCTTAAACCGAACCTTTACAAAAATTTATTGCTCCATTTTTTTTTTGCTTGTTCCTCATTCCTTTTAAACATTTTACCCTCTTTTCTTCTTCAATTTGTAGTTTGTTTGATTCACATGGCCAAGGAAATGATCTTTTCTTACGTTATATCTTGGCAGTGCCAATCTATGTTAACAAATCTATTTCCTAGCCAATCAGGAGGAAGACATAAATCAAATGTAAAGCTGCAAGCCCACGAAGACCCTTTGTTATTGTTGCTGCTGGTGCTGTTTTTCAGCACTGTACCAGAAAGCAAAAGCCGGGACTCATGGTCCCAGAAGAAATTCATTATGATCAGAGCACCCACATGATCAGGGACAGAGACTAGTTTATCTTGGTGACAGGCAAAGCCTTGCTTTGCATTCCAATGAGCACAAAAGAAAGAAACGTCATCTTCCATCAGCCCAGTCCACGTGGAAGGAAGAAAGCAAGCTGAAAATTGTAGGAGAGTTGATTTCACTACATGTTTATGTTAATAGGGTATTTGACTTTTGAATGCTTCATAAACCTTGTTATGTTCTGTGCTATTTGAGGAGTAAAGCAGCTGGAACCCTGCCAGGAGCCTTAATTGGAATCGACTTAGCAAGAGCTGACAAGGGTTCCTAGTGTTTAGTTTCAAACTTATTATAAAAATGCAGAACTATGTGCTATTTATTTTCTATTCCATGTTGGGTTGTGCCATAAAGGTAAGACTTGGCTGCATTAGGAAATGAGCTAACTCTTCCCTTGTCTGCCCTGATGTGAGCAGCTCTGTTGTGGTCTCCCTCACCAGCTATAACCGCCTTCAAGTGCACCAGAGGACCTCGTGGAGATACTCACCTCACTTTTAGATTATTGGCTAACTGGGCATGCGAAAGGCCAAGCTATGGTTGAGCTAATGAACTGTGTGGTGGATCTGGCACTCATGTGGTGAGCAAGGCCACAGAAATGTATTCTAAAATGGATCGTGCAGTCTCTTAGGTTTCCACTAGTGGGGGTTAACCTGCCACAAGTTGAGAGTCACAAGCACAGTTTTGTTAACTTCCAGCTACAGACAGGGGTGAATTCTTTGGTGTCTGACAAATTTTATGGAATTTATAATTTTTTCCATAATTTTTAATTGAAAAAATGTACAAAACCTTCTGATCTCTTTGCCTCTTCTGCATAGCTCTCTGAGCCCTGAGGTGAGGGATATGATGATGTCACCCTATTTAGAAAAGTGTTCCAAAATCACATTCTTTCTGCACACTGTCCCTTTGAGGGTCTTTGTGCTAGCTCATGTCTCCTGCAAGAGGAAACATCTCTGACAATGGCTACAGGAAGCACTGATCTACGGGGATAGCAGGATGTCATTAGGAATCATTGCTGTGCTCCTTTAGTAGAACAACAGCATTTGGTTGGTCCCTTAGGCCTGTTCAGTATAAGGTTGACTTCATAAGCAGGCTGCCGACTTCCAGACACACGAAACTGATGAGCTTCTCTTTCCACCAAAATTTGGGAATTTTGTGATTTTGTTTCTTTTTTTTTGTTGTTGTTAAATTAAAATATGACATTTTCTCTGTTCCCCTTCCTCCATTAAAAGAAACTATGTACCTCTACCCATCCCCTCAAATTCATGGCGTTTGGCTTCTTTTAGGTAGGATTTTTTATCTTCAGTATGTTCCAGTGTTGACTTATTCCACCTTGACTGTATTACTTGGTATACTGTGGCCTCAAATGTCAAAATCATCTGCTTTCTGGAGGTTTGTGAAGTGTTATGTGCTGAGCTAAATACTAGTGACACAGATGTCTGTATGACAAGTGGCTCCTATCTTGACATCCTTAATGGCATTTGGATGGAACAGAACTTTGAATACATGGATTTAGCGACGAGTGAATTTTCATTCAAAATATTATCTGTTTAGTAGCCCTGACATCAGAAAAATTAAATTTAAAAAGGGTGATATTAACCTAGTGTTAAAATCTGGAAGGGGACTAAGGAAAAAAAGCAACCTGTATTCTTTCAGGATCAAGTCATGCATCCGGCTTTTGTTTGATAAGAAAGACATCACCTGAAAACGTATGCTTGGCTTATTATTCAACATCTGTCTTGAAGGCAGCAAAATATTGAAGAGAATGACCAAAACGAACATATACCTTGTCGCTAATCTTCGAAGCAATGCTTTGGTCTTTATTTACTCGAGAACATTTGTGATGTCCCTTACCAGGTTAGTGGTTTCCCATCTCTTCTAGCTACTAAGACTTTGAGTTTTCCTGTTGCTGTTAGTTTGTTTGGCTTTTAAACCAGAAATAAATATTATATATTCACTAAGTGCTTTACTGCATTTCTAGATGTAACAGTTCTTTCAACTTATTAATAATGATGAATTATACTGATTTATTTTAGAATTTTAAACCCACATCACTTTTGTGGTACAAATCTAGCCACATTCTTGAATTTCATTCTTGTTTCTTCTTTCAACTTCTTGTAGTAGACACTGTGGACTTTGATTTGGAAACTTCATTTTCTAACGTTGGCCTCAATGAATCTCCCCCTAATTATTGCTTTATTCTAACTCATATTGTTTGATAATCCAGGTTTTCATTTTTATGAAGTTCAAAATGTTTTCTAACTTAGCTTCAAATTACATTTTAATACAAAAATTAAAATATAAATTAGCAAAAAAGAAAAGAAAAAATACTGGGGAATTTTCCAGACTTGGATTATCTATACCCAATATCACTTTCAGCTTAATTCCATTAGCATTAGTGAACATTCCATTAGCAAAGATTCCACTATTACCTTGATTATTGTGATGTGTTGAAACGTAATCTCTATAGACTTTAAAGAATGTCTACTGTTAATCTAAAACAAAAGGGCTTTAGTCTATTTTAAATCTCTCTCTCCCTTTCTCTGTGTGTGTGTGCACGCACATGTGTATGTTCTTGTCTGATTTTCATTATGTATATGCCACATAGTGTGTATATGATCTGAGGACAACCATGAGTGTGGGGCCTCACCTTCCAGTTTATCTGAGATGGCATCCCTTGGTCACCACTGTGCAGACCAGGCTAGGTGGTCTGGGATCTTTCTGGAATTCTCAGTGCCTGCATTTTGCTATAGGAGAAGAGAGAATATAGGAGTGCTTCACTCTAGCAGGGCTTAAAGCCTAATATATCCAAATGTGTGAATAAGCCTATAACAGTCCTTGAAGAGAAGTGTATGATTTTCCTGTGTAAATATTGCAAAGGCAGCTGCCCTCTAGGAATTGTGTAGTTGTTCATTCATCCAACGTGAAGCAAGCAGAAATATTTTCTCATTTTGAAAAAATGATGTTGAATATATAAAGTAAAAGCACTTGGGTTGCTTTCTTATCCTTTTACAGTTTTGGTGTCAGTACTTGATTTTCTGAAAAGATGCGACTGCATCATGAAAAAGAGCTTACTGTGCAGTTGGGAACAGGTGAAGAAAAATAAAACATTACTATTCCTCAAATTATGACTGTGAACCTTCATGTGACATTTCCCGTGTGCAGTCTTTCTTCCACGTTCCACGTGACCATACCAGGATCTTTCTCCCCTGGAAACTTTAAGACACTCTCCATCCTCACAGCTGTTCTATGGCCCACAGTTATCCTACAGCCCTCTCCACCCTCACAGTTACCCTATGGCTCTAAGTTAGTCTCCTTTATTGTTAACATAATTGAAACATGAAGACTAGAAAAACCAGAACCAGCCCAGCAACTACTTGCAAACTCACTGCTTTCCTGTGTGTGACTATCCCAGCTGCCATAGAGATGATGTGCCGGTGTCCAAAGTGAATTCTTTACTCATTGCACAGGTATCATCCTCTTTTATGCACTCATGAAACTATTTCCAACAAACTTCCTCTCTCATTTCCATAATTTTTTGATTTTTGCTGTGTAATTCAAAATAGAAAATATAATTTTTTCATCCCATCTCATAAAGCTATTTTTTCTCTTTACAGCAAAATTTGGAGTTCTCTTTAAAATTTCTCTATTTCTCTCTCTCCCTCTCCAATCCCCACTGTGTGTGTCTTTATTTCTCATTTCATTATTCTCTGTTGTTCTCCAATTTACAACAACTTCTTCTTTTTCTTTTTAAAGCAACAAACAGCGTCTGTCTTGGTAAATCTCCTGGATCACTCTTGTCTTTTGTGTTAGGCCTTACATCCCAGCATTTTTATACAAATCCTCATTCACTCTCTTCCTGATGCCACATCACTAAGAGGCTTTTGGATCTTTGTGCTCCTCCTCCTTGAGTGTAGGATAGAGGAAAGGGTGTGTGTGAGACAACTGCTTTTCACCTAGACAGGCAGTGATGCAAGGGGAGCAAAGCTCTTCCATCAGCAAATGACACCTGGAGGTTCTTGAACTGCATCTTTTCAAAAATAAATTTGTTTATTTATTTTATATCCTAGTCCCTCCCTCCCATCCCCCTCTGTTCCCATCCCCAATCCACTCCTCCCTCATTTCTGTTTAGGAAAGGGCAGCTCTCCCACAAGTATCATCAAGTTGCAGTAAGACTCAGCCTCTCCCTGTGTATTTAAACCTGGGCAAGGCAACCCAGCAATAAAATCAGAGGCAGCCCCGGTTCTCACTGCTAGGAGTTCCACAAAAGTACCAATCTACACAACTATAACATATATGCAGAAGGCCTACAGCTGTCCCATGCAGGTTCCTTGGTGACTCAATCTCTGTGAGCCCTTATGAGCCCAGGTTAGTTGATACTGTAAGTTTTTGCGTGGTGTCCTTGACTCCTCTGGCTCCTACAGTTTTTTTCTCTGTCTGGTGATTTCTCAGAAAATTTGTACTGCATCTTTATCTCCAAATTGGAAGTCATCATACAGTCCCACATACCTAAGGAAGGCTGGAAATGTGGGAGAATCCATATCTAGCCCTGGTTATAAACATGTCTTGTGTGTAAGGTAGCTAAAATGTTGGTATGTTAAGTTTTATCTTTAACACCATCTTTTGAACAACAAAACTTTGTCTGCTGGAATTTATACTTGTCCTTTCTAAAATATTCATGTTTCAAAATGGGCATATTATATTGATTTTATATTTAGAAGATCATTAAGTTCAATTGTAGAACTAAATGCAAATTTTGTTGAAGTTGGTTTGGTAGTGTAACATTAGGCTTATGAAAAAGAAAGAGAAATGGGCGGGAGTAGGGGGATATATAAAATAAACAAAGGGCACTGAGGGAGTCACCAGCGTGGGAAATATGAAAACCGTTAGTGGAATTAGACTTAAGAACAAAGACTCTGTCAGAACAATTCTTGTGCTCCATCGCAACAGGAATAATAAAGCAAGTCTGGGAGTCAGTGTTGGTGACTTCAGCTAGGTGTGTCAAAACCGTGGTGAGACAGTGACAATTATAAGGAAACAGTCTCGCATGGGTGAAGAATCAGAGGTGAAAAGAAGATGGTCATTGTTTAAAAACAGGACTGCAAAGCCCAGCAAAGAATGTATTGTATAGGAGATAAAATGTATTGAGCTGTTAGTCTGTATTGTAGGGGAAGTTAGAAATGGATATAATCTTAGTATTTTTAAGCAAAAACTTTATGTATTGTATGTGTTGTTACTCTTAGGAGATATATAGGGCAACCATATAAAGCACTGTGTATTTGAAAGTAGGGCTGTGTACATGGTTTGAAAGGGAAATTAATTTTACAATCGTGATATTGTGTAGGTAGAGGGAAACATCTTACAATGTCAGATCTGAAATCGAGTCTCTTCTGGTTTCCAGTAATAGTGCTCCTTCTACCCTTTCTGACAAGTAAGATGTTTGTTTCTAATGCTGACAGAGAAGAGTTGAGGTGAAAACTCTGCACTGAAAGAGGATAGATCCACCTCATTGCCACACTGTCCAACTCAGGACTAGGGTTATTTGATTACAGTAATGAATTTTGAGTATACCTAGTATCATAGACTGTTTCTACAAACTTTCATGTATTCTTTAATAAAATAACCAGCTATGCAATTATTAAAAGACATATTTATGATTGAGAAAAATATCCTTTACATTTGACAGTTCAAGTATAATTGATCACTGTATTCAGAAGAATTTCAGCAAACTGACAGAATGGAAACCTTTGGAATGGGTTGACTATAGGAATAAGTAGGTGGAGAAAAAGCAGAAACAGTGAGTTACACAGCTTTTTCAAGAAGTTTGACTTCAAATGGAAGGTGGAAGAGCTGTCTCTTCATGTGTTTAAGCACATAGTTTAAAAGCACCTCCATATGTGCTACTGCATTCCTTAAGTTATTACTTTAAAATCAAACAAATTCTCGTTTTTCCCCAAAAATATTATTTTTATTTTTTATTTAGAAATTTCATATAATGTACTCTGATCACACTTACTTTCCAGTCTTCTCAGGGTACACTCTACCCTTGTGGCCTTTTCTTGCCAGAAAGGAACAAAGGAAGGATGGAAGGAAGGATGGAAGGAAGGAAGGGAGGGAAAGAAAAAGAAAAACAGTACATGTTCAGTATGTGATGTTCATATAGTCACTGGAGCATGATTAAACTCCTGGTGGCCAGCCCCTTAAAGAAAACTGATGCCCAGAAGCCATCAGTTGTGGGGAGCTACACTTCAATATCCTTATCACAATTTTAAAGAGCTCTCTTTCATGGTTTCTTGTCTAGGCTCTTACATTTTGGGGGTTAGTAGTTGTCATAGCAGATTTCTATATTGGTTTTTCTCAAGTATGAGTCTGTAGTCATCAATACCACAGAAGTTTCCTTGCCCTTTACAGTCAGAAAGAACAAGGATCATGGACTTCCATATGGTTTCTGGCTGCAGCATAGAGCGCAGAAATCCTCATGGCCTCTGGCATTGGGTTAAGACACTGAATTTCAGGCAATCAGTGAAAACTAACACAACATAGCAGATTTCCTGAAGACAGAGGCTTAGACAAAGAGCCTCTGTTAGAGACATTTAGTTGCCTTCTTTACTCAGTGGAAATATGAGATGGGGAAAGAGAGGAAAGAGGGTGACTGCTGAGAGCACTTTGTTCTAAATGAGAGGGTTTGGGGTTTACACCTCTGTCTTCTAAAGAAAGACTGCTGATAATCTTGGATTGCTATAGGCTCAGCCTGTATTTTGAGGACTGTACTTCCATCCTTCTTTACAACAGGACGGGCTTTTCAAAAAACATCTGGTTAATATGTGATTCCCCTGACATCACACATCCTGTGAATTTTATTTCCTTTTGTAGGTATTCGGGCATTTGATAAGGCCATCTTTTGCTGCTGATAACCAACATTTAGATGATTGAATTTGGTCTCAGCATATTCCTCCTCATTCATCCAGCCATGCTTTTGTATACTGTAGTTTCATATTTCCAGGATGTCCTGAGAACAGATGATAAGCTGACTGAGCATGATGCATGTAGGCAGTAATGAAATACAAGATCTACTGATTTCTGTCACAGTGCTTACAGTCGTTAGACCCGAACTGTACAGATAAATGATTAAACTATAGCAAAAGAGTAAAGGAAAGCTGTATGGCAAATCCAAGGAATTACACAGCTGTCAGGAACTGATAATAAAAACAAAAAGGTCCTCCAAATTGTTCTGACCATAAGAATCGAGAGAAGTAGACAAAACTGCAAACAATATAAAGGATAGAAATGAGATTATTTTCTTCATTCTCTGAAAACTATTTTGTTGCTTTTGCCCTTTTAAAGAGCACAAGCTAAAGGCTTCCTTACTAAGACCTTTGCCTGACATTGCCATTAAGGAAATGGATTATAAAAGAGCAGAAAACGCCAGCCCTGAAGGTTCTGTGAAAATGCTGGTCATAGGAAATAGGAATTGGAAAGCAAAGACGAGGCATGCTGAATTTATCTTCTCTGGTGCAAATGCTTTTTCCCTTGCTTCTCTCCCCCTCAAGCCCATGGGTGGAAGCAATGAAATTCACTGACATAACTGGGCCAGTTACTTTTTATTTCAAGTATGCTGCAAGGAATAGTTGAGAGAAATCATCTGTGCACAGTAATTGGCGATGAAACTCAATATCCTTGGCAATTACAGTCACTGTTCATTCAGGAAGTCCTCCATACATCATTTGAAGGGAGGGCAAAATTGTAAATTATTATAATACTAAACCTGTGCAACAATAGTAGAACATGCTGTTATACTGCTAGGAACAGAGGGAGACATGGAATAGAAATTCCTGGCAGAGAAAACACCAGGCACTTCAGCTTCAAGGGGAATGGAGAAGAAGAGCTTGTGGTGCAGGGGCAGTCCTGATGACCCAGACATACTCTCCAAGCTAACTTTGTGTTCAGAAAACTCAGCCAAGAATATGACTCCAGGGTCAGAATGAGATTCACGAGAACAAATCACGCAGCTGTCTACCTGCCTGAGTCTAAGATTGTAAGAGAACATTTATATCACCCTAAGCATGCCCGTTAGTCACAGGGCTGGAGTGGGCAGGTTGCCAGTGATTGGCCTAGAAATAGAAAATCATTAATGATCTTGTGCCTCTTAAAAAAGAAAGTAACGGGAAATGTGGCTATAAAGACCAGGAGTGAGAAGCAATGCATTTCCTACTGAGGCAGGTGCAGCAGAAATCACATCCAGAAGGAGATTCTGGTGAGGCAGAGCTAACGTCCCAGTTTATAACTGGGTATAACTGAGTATTAGTCATAGAAACTAAGTGATATTTCCAAGATAATGCCACAAAAGATGGCAGAGTTCACTTTTGAATCAACTCTCAATAATACATAGCCTTCCTTATCCTTATGCTCTTGTTTTTAGCTTTGATTGTAATTCAGCAGAGGTTGTAGTCATTTAGGTCTATGGTCTACAGGTCTGTTTTAGACATCAACATTTTAGTATGCTGTTCATTGAGAACTTCAATTTCAGGCTTTCTAATTTGCTTTCATCACAAATATTTACCTGTTAAAACATGATGTATATTGTTTTCTTATTGGAACCCACATCTTCTCTTTGGATAAGTGTTTGTTCTGTGCTGTCTATATACTCAATCTCACCAGTGGAGTTACTGTAAATCTAGTGTCCGCCAAAACATGGATTATAAAGAGATTACTGAAACGCATCTTTCTTTAATTATTATATTTTGAATGAACTGAAAAACGGAGGCCTTCTAGGAATAGTCCCCCTCTTTCTCTCTTATGTGTATGTGTGCATGTACATGTGTGTTCACACGTGTATATATGAATTCTGTTTTGTGCATGTGTGTATAGGTATCATTTAACATTTGTGTATCAACTCTTATGTTCCTACCTTCAAAATCCTTTAGATTCCTTTTGCATATGTAGTATGCCAAGAATCATCTGACGCCTTACCCTCTCTACATTTAACTCAATGATAAGTGAAAATTTTAGACAACCAAGCGAGAGAACTGTCATATCAAATATATCAAACAGCACATCAAAACCAGAAGCCAAATAAGCGTGCATATGTGAGTAAATTAGATTGATAAACACTGTTCTCCTAGGGTTCATTTCTCAGACTCTACTTCCACATATACGTATTTTCTTGATAAATGTCAGTACTTGTTAATAAAACAAGTCTTTAATAAATCTTGCAGTTCTCTTAGTGTATAAGCTATATGTCCATAGGTAAATTCTAAAATGTCCCATGAAGCATACTGATAACCAAATTTTATCATGAGTCTAGTGGGAAAGTCAGGTAAAAGGGACACCCTTGTATCACCTCCCTACTGCCTTCTAAAATCTCTGCTCTGGAAATTGTCCCATCTTACTTTTTCATTTCTGTAGTTACTAAGATATGTACTTACATATCGGATCTGGAGCTAGGAGCCTCAAGTGAGAGGAAACATGACATTTGTCTCTTTGTATCTGGGTTACCTCATTCAGTATGATCTTTCTAGTTCCATCCATTTACCTGCAAATTCTGTGATTTTTTTTACAGCTGAATAGTATTTCATCATGTGTATGTATCACATTTTTATTATCGACTTGTTAGTTGTTCCCATTGTCTAAAAACTTTCTAAGAAGTTTCAGGCTCTTTCCATTGTCTAAAAATTATGAATACAGCAGCAAGGAGCATGGCTGAGCAAGTGTGTATGGAGCAAGTTGTCATGTCCCTGGGTATATGCCAATGAATGACACATACCAGGTCATATGGTAGATCTATTTTTAGCTTTTTGAGAATTATTTATACTTGTTTCCATAGTAACTGCAATGGATATTTTACAGACATAACAACATTGAAGGAGGGATTTACCCTGTAGTATGCATTATTGGTTTCTGGTCTTTGCCATTTTGATTGAGGTAAGATAAAAATCTCAGTCTTTCAATTTGTATTTTCTTCATTATTAGGGATGATGAACATTTTCTGAGATAACATTTTTTTGAGATATTTCTTAGCCATGGCTTGCTTTCTTCTTTTGAGGTTTGTCTATTCAGGTCACAAGCCCAATTTTTGACCTTTTGTTTTTTGAGTTTTGCATATTCTGGGTTTTAATTCTTTGTCGGATGTGTAGCTGAGTAGTAGCATACATTTGCTGCTCTTCTCTGGCTGCAGTGGAGAGGCAGCGAGAGACCTTGACTTCCACTCTGTGCTAGACCGCGCCTTTAGCTGTCAACTAGTATACTTCCCTCCTGTTTAAGCAGTGCAACGGCTTAGCTTTTCAAACTAAAGTTTCTGCACAGCTAAAGAAACAATCAGTTAGGTGAAAAGGTGTCTAATGGAAAGTATTTAGCTCAGGAGGGCTCCAGTCTCATGAGCTCTTTAACGTAAGTCCTCATGCAAGCACTGAACAAGGGAGTCCATCACATCGTTGCCAGCTATCTCCGATATGTGAGGAACAGCATCTCTCTATTTTGGAGCAGATAATTTTCAAAAAACTAATTTTGAAAAAGGGGGTCCTGCTTTTGTCATAAACTTCACAGTTTCAGGAACTGCAAGAAAGTTATTTCCTGATTATTGTAACTCCCAACAGTAAGTATTCCATCATAGCGCCATAAAGTGACGGAGCCATTCATTCATCTACCATGTACTTCTCATCCTATTAGAAAAATTTTGGATGACTTTATGGTCAAACACATCTAAGGGGATGTCTTAGTGATGTTTCTGGGAAATATTTATTTTCTTGGTGACTAAAAGCAGAAAGCTCTGATCTTTGACTCTCCTGCCAGCCTCGTTTATCAATTCTGTCTTTAAGCATTGCTCTTCAGCTTGGAACTGCAGTAGCCACTGTCAGGCCAGGAAGAGAGAAGCTTTAGGGAATAGATGAGGTACTGAAGAAAGAGAACCCAAGGCCATGAGAGACACATTAATCTCTAACGAATGCCAAACTCTAAAAACTACTTATTTCCACCTATGTGACCACCTCTCTCTGTACTTTCGTTCCTTCTTTGCATTCTTAAAAACAAATAAAAACCTGCAAACACACATGTTCTACTTTCTTGACTTCAGTAGTATACTCAAACTCCCTGTGCGACAGTTTCTTTAATGATGAAGTAGAAATAATGATTTTTTTCACAAATATAAATCAAGTGAGATGTGTGAATAAAAATGTTAGGGAATATAAATTATACTCACAAGAGAATTAAAGTATCTGACATCAATATTCTAGCTGAGGAGCTCAGGTTTCTTCATTAAGGAGAAGATAGCATTCATATTCAAATGCCAGGACTTATGGGACATTAATTATTGTACACACTCTTCCCACAGACTCACTTAGTCACCTTTAAGAAGTCATTGAACTTACTTGCCCTCTGTTTCCTCCCTCACTGATAAAATTAGACTGCAAGAGTTTTCTACCTATGTAATGAAGTTGCTGAAGATGAAATTCAGTAAAATATTCAATAATTTAAAAATTATAGTATGCAAATATATTATATTAATATATCATTTGAGACATATACATAAGACTAGGTTCTCTCTCATCTGTCGATTATGGATCTCAAATACTGAAGCCTTAAGAAATAGTCAGTTTTTATTCTGGAGTAAATTTTACTTTGCTAGTAATCTAATTTTATTTTTATATTTTAAAATATATATTCTTAGAAATATGAATGACAAATACAGCTTCAATTCTAGGATGTTATTTTATTTAAGATAACTTACCACATTATTAATAGAGTTTTAAATGTTATTTTATAATTACTACTCAGGGAAAGAACAGCATGAATATACTTTGGGAGAATTAGAGAAGTGTGAACATACAAAAAAGAAGGAATAGCTTACAATTAATCATAAAATTAAAAAGTAAATTAAATATATTTCTTCATAATTATATTAACAAATGGTTTCAATTACAATTTTATGATGAAATTTAATAGCTATCTCTGTTTTCATAAGATTAGAAAAAAGATCTGCTTGCATGTGTGTGTGTGTATGTTAGCTTGTTTATGCAGAAAACTAAAGGCATGCTTCAGAATATGTACTCACTAGGATTTCTAGATTCTTGTCTTCCACAACAAGGAATTTGACCAGAGACACATGGAAAGTAAGAGAAATATACAGTTCATAGGGGGAGAAAAGCCCCTCTGAGAATGGAAGTTGGCTAGAGTCTTGGGAAGGTCGGGAGCTCAGTGGTCCATGTAATGGCACAGGTCCCTGTGGTTGGCACTTTTCCTTTCCTGCTCTTACTCTGCTCCAGACAAGCTTTGGGTAGGGTGAGGGGCTTTCCAGTCTTTCTCTGTCATTGCTTTCTTTCATATGCTGCTTTTGGTGCTTCTGTCAATGTTCTATTTTCTTTCCACATAACAGATGTGGAATAGAGAGAAATAATGAATAGTTTTTACCTGCATTGTAACACACACACACACACACACACACACACACACACGGATTCAGTTCTTTATAAGTAAGATCCTGCTTTTTGCATGTTTAAAAGGTGCCATGAGTGAACTGGATGATAGGACTTCCGAATATTTAGTAGTTGACTTCTCTACTTTAATACTCCTGTAGAGCACAATGGGAAAATATTGTTAACCCAGGTGGGATGCCATCCTGGACAAGGTTATTTGCACACAGAAGGTCCTGCAAACCCTCATTGTGTTGTTGGTATTTGCAGTGGCTCTCAGCGTATTCTGGCAATGCTGTGCAGGAGACTGGACTGTCCCTTTCCTCTCCCACCAGGAGACTGGACTGTCCCTTTCCTCTCCCACAAACTGCTCTTCTCAAATAGATGGCTAGATTCAACTGGCCTTCTTATGGAGCTGACAACAGATGCTCTGACTACAGTTATTTTTAAGCCTGCTTGCTTACTGTTATGTGTTTTGATAAGGTCTTGACCAGCAGGACAATTATTGGATGTTGCTGCCTGTCTGCATTCTTATCAGATTGTTGTAGAAATAGTTCACCTCCCTCATTATCTTCCTATCTGCCTGATACTCCACAACATTTGTCGTTCTTGGGAACAAGAAGCTATTCAAGATAGAAAAACATTTATCCTGTCTAAAATCTAATCTAACTGAATCCCTAGAACATGGTCATTACCATTGTTATAGGAACTACAAGAAATTGACTTAAATTAGAATTCCAGGTTCTATTTGATGCCACGTAGCTAACTCCCTGACCCCATTGCCTTCCCACTGGAAAGAAAATGAACAAAATGTGTGTGAGCCCTTTCCCATGTGATTTGGATCAGGAGGTCACAGCACCATCTTTGTAAACTACCCAGTTGCTTTTGAAGATTGTACTCACTTGTTTGGCTTTTCATCCAATTCAATTTTGCTTCCAAATAGACCAACTCAGAGTTCAAACACAGGTGCAGTTAGCAACTAGCAGGAGTTTTTATGCTCAGACAGAACACATCCTTTCTTAGTCTTGACCTTTACCCCATCCTAGAAGAAAAGTAGTTGTAAGGCTCAGTGTTCACCACTCATAGAAGCATTTGATACTGTCCTGAGCAATGAGCTATTTAAACGAGGAAATGTGACTTTGAAAGTCCATTCTCTGCATTCTCACTTTTTTTTGTCAAAGTCATCCAGTTCAGAAATGAGATATCTTGCTAAAAAAAAAAAAAGAATAGCTAGTAGAACTTTAGAGGTAGACATAGCAAAAATTCAATACTCTTGTAAATTCATACTATATGTGCTATTTTCCACGCTAATCTTGGGGTGTTGCTGAATTCCTTCCCTGGGAAAGGCTCCTCTTCCCAAGGTCCTAATGACAAACTGTTGATTCCACAAAAGTTTGCAATGGGAATTTCTAAGACCTTAGGTGAGAGGTTACTTCCAGCTATGTGTTCACTCCTCTCCTAACCAGTTGCACTCAAAAATCCTCAGCCAACACCCAGCAAGGCATTCCCTGTAGGTACATACATAGATGGAGCCTTCGGAACTCTATGCTAGATTCCCTACCCCAAGTCACATGCAATGGTGCCAGGTCATAGAGAGCAGCTGTCCACTCAGGTGAGGACTGTGTGTCTAACTCTGCTCCTCCGTGTGTGGCTGTACAACATCATTATACCCATTTGGCATGATCTTTTACAAATCTGAGATGCAGCTGGATTCCTGAGGATGGTGGTTGCTTGCGTTGGAGAACAGTCACTCATGACAGTGCATCTGTGTTGACACAGGCTAGAGTCATTTGGGAAGAGAAAGTATCCACTGAGAAAATGCCCCCATCAGATTGGCTTGTATGTAAACGCAAGGAATACTTTCTTAATTAATAATTGAAGTGGGAGTGCTGAGCCCATTGTGGGTGGTGCCACTCTTGGACTGATGGTCCTGAGTGTTGTTAGAAAGAAAGCTTAGCAAGCCAAGAGAACAAGTCAGTAAGCAGCACCCATTCCCATGACCTCTGCATCAACTCCTGCCTCTAGGTTCCTGCCCTGAGATCCTGTACTGACTTCCCTCAGTGATGGACAGTTTTACCTGGAAATATCAGAGAAAATAAACCCTCTTCTCTCCAGGGTGCTTTAGGCCATGATGTTTTATCATAGCAATAGAAACCCTAACTGAGACATGGGATGATTTTAAACAACTCTTGTAAATATTAAAGGGAATTATGTGTGAAGAGTACAAAGTGTCAGCAGGTGGATAGACCTTACAGTATGTAATGATACATCTATTATGGAAGGTCATATGGTTCATAACTATCTGAGCTTAGAATTTACCTTAATCAAACCTCCTAATGGATAACTTGTTTCAGGGTTTGCATCAGTGAATAGTAAATCTCAGTGCAGATGCCTTAGAGGAAACACATTACTTATTTGAAAATTGAAGTCTAAATATTCTATCCAACCTCAAAAGTGTTTTTGTTGGGAAGGGAAAGAATACGGTCAAAATATATTGTATTGAAAAAATAAATTTCTTTAGAAGTATATTTGTTGTCATTTTTCAAGAACATTCTAAATGGGAATGATAAATTTCTCTTCAATAACAAACTGAGAATATCTGGAAAAAAATCCAAGTTCAGATGTGAAGCCCTGATTTTACAACTGAAGTTCTTGGTATAAGAAGTAATCACATGGCTACATGTTAGTGATTAGTGCCACTAATTTGTGGTTTATGGCGCTTTGGTGTAGAAGGTTCTTCTGTTTATGTGTTGCTTTCATTGGTTAAAGAATAAAGAAGCTGCTTGGCCTAATAGGGCAAAACTTAGGTAGGCAGAGAAGACAGAACTAAATTCTGGGAGGAAGAAAGCAGAGTCAGAGAGAGAGAGTCGCCATAGAGCTGCCAGGTCAGACATGCTAAATCTTTTCCGGTAAGCCACAACCTCGTGGTGACATATAGATTAATAAAAATGGGTTAAATCAAGATGTGAGAGTTAGCCAATAAGTGGCTAGAAGCAGTGTTTTAATTAATACAGTTTCTGTGTGGTTATTTTGGGTGTAAGCTAGCCAGGCGGCCGGGACAAAGGGCCACCCTCCTCATGCAACAGAGCTTGGTTTTAATTTTTATGTTCTACACAAAGAAGCACACTGCATATTCAAATATGTTACTTTTCACAAAAAATTAGGACCTTAGCTGGAGTTACACATTTTTTGAGAACTCACTACTTGTGTGCAAAAAAGGAAATTACAAGCCAGATTTCCAAATTTGAAGACAATATGAGGTGAATTCCCCTCTCAGTGATATCCTATTGAAAATGTACTGTTTGGAAACAACGGCCATTTTTTCAATATACAGTGGTAAAAGAACATAACATAATTGAGACAATTTCCCTTTGAGGAAATTACTTTTGACTGTAATGTATTACTACCAGTTTTAATAGAAGCTTCTTTAAGAACTTGAGATATTATAAGCTGAATTTGAAACCAATTTCTCATAAAACAAAATTGTTCCTGAGTTCCCTTAATGTTTTTAGAGTGTGGATGAATAATTTAAACAACAAAGAAAAATGAATTTATGAATGAATTTATTTTTATTTGATAAATGGATCTTGGTTTAAATATCACTTCTGTTAGCCAAAAGGATCCAAGAGTGAGAGAAATCAGACTTTGTTTCTCCCTCTATTCATCTTGAAATACATCCAGAAATAATAAAGAGAACAGTAATTTAAATAAAAATTTCACATTCTATTAGCTTTGCAGTCCTCTGCAGCCTTGGTTCTCAGTTTGTGGAAAATAAGAATTGATAATGAAAAAAGAGTAAAAGACTCAGGGGCGGAGGATGTACAAATCTACATACCCACATGGGAAAACTGATGGGGCAGCAGGCAATTCGCTCTACAAAATTATATGTGTTGTTTACGAGGATATCCAAGGGGACAGCACTGCTAACAAGGTGATCTTTGGCATTTGCTCTAAGAAGAAATTTCATACCCAAGCTCATCTTGGCCCTGTTGTGGGAAGCACCTCTATTACACCTTCGGCACACTTTGAATTACAGGACACTCAAGAAGGTCAGAGAAAAGTGGTAGAAATGAAAACTTAAAGACTATAATTTTAAATCTTGGAACTGAGCATATTTATCTTTAAATTTATTTGATTGTTCTCCAGAATAATAAATGAAGATCGATGCATTTTGCTATTCATTATCTTGAAATTTGTTAATATGAGGGAATTAAAAAGCATTCAAGAGCCAGGCATGCTGGTCCATGCCTTTAATCCCAGAATGCAGGAAGCAATGGCAGGCAGAGCTCTGTGAGTTAGAGGCCATCCTGTTCTACAAAGTGAGTTCAGCCAAAGAAACAGAGAAACCCTGTAAAACAAACAAACAAACAAAAAACACAAAAAAACCACTCAAGGCAAATATAAGACACTCAAAACAAAACAAAAAGCTTTAAATTTGACTAAAAACATGTTTTGATATTTTTAATATTTAGTCATGCCAAAAAGCAAATGACAAAGTACAATGTATTATGCAAGTTATGTCACTACAAAGTTACATTTTTAATATATGAAGAACATTTAGAAGTAATTAAAAAATAAGACAAAAATCAAAGAAACAAAAATATCAAAACATGTACTAGGCCTTGAGTTTGAACTCCAACATGGGGAAAAGACACATATAAACAGAAAAACAAAACTATCCCATCCCATAATAATAACAGTATACTGAACAGGTTTTATTTAGAGAATAACTCTCTCTCTCTCTCTCTCTCTCTCTCTCTCTCTCTCTCTCTCTCTCTCACACACACACACACACACACACACACAAAACACATGTACATGAACACACATATACATTTAATAATGATTTATGAAGAAAGTCGTCATAAATTTGAAGAAGAGAGGCATAAAGGAAGGATTTTAGATAAAAAGGGAAGCAAAAGCATTATAATTAAATTTCAATCTCAAAAATAAGCAACGACACAAAATAAAGGCAAAATGTCATGTCAAAACCATCACAGGAAGGAAAAGCTAATAGTATTCAGAAGAGGAGAGAAGCCTCCTCTGCATTCATAACAAGAGAGCTACATTGACATTAAAATGATGTTGTATACTTTAAATCTAACAGTTGATGGAAAACAAAATGACAATGTAATTGAAAGTCAGGTTCATTCATATAAATGTGATTAGCATATAATTTTTGCAATCTTTGTAAGAGGGACTATTGAATAATAATTAAATTCTTGTTCAATTGTCCTGTAAGAATGTCCTGGGTAGCCTAGGGCTTCTTGTTCTATGGATGTACTTGTACTGGCACAGAATTTGGAGCCATTAAACTTGACAAAGTTAATGTAGAACTTGAATTTAGTGGACTACTGACTATCCATATACAAACAATATGTTCTCATGTTGAAGACCTTAAAGACAGATTGTGAAGTGATAAAAAATCAAAGTTGTAAATATAGGAGAAAAAAGGATATTTGCACAAAAAACTTTTATTCATAAATGTCTCTGTATATTTCAGTCATTTGAGTTGTGCAAACACTTTTGAACTACAATGGGATAAAAATTAATATTTGATGGTAGTATCTTTTCAAAGATTAGCTGTTTCATAGAATTTCAGGAATGTGAAATTTACTTGAAAGCATTGATACAAATACAGAGCCTTCGCAGGGTGGTGGTGGTGCACACCTTTAATCCCAGTACTGGGGAGGCAGAGGCAGGTGGATCTCTGTGAGTTTGAGGCCAGCCTGATCTCCAAGAGCTAGTTTCAGGACAGGCTCCAAAGCTACAAAGAAACACTATCGTGAAAACAAACAAACAAACAAACAAACAAAAAACAAATATATAGAGTCTTTATTTGGAAGAAAGGAACAGGACTGGTATCAGGGAGTATACAGACTGGGTTGGGGAGTTCTAGACATATGTTAGCTGGCATTTCCCTGGCTTGCAGTTGAACAGGATGTGGAAAGGTGGGAGAAGCACAAAATATCCCTTTTACTAGAAACAAGCATTCCTAACAACTTTTTAAATCAAATATTCATGTAGAAATCACCATATCTTTTATTGGGAAAATTTAGGAAGAGAAGCCATGATCAGAATATGTTGCATGGATTTTTTTCAATTAAAAAGGTGGAGAGCTTTTGGAAGAGTGATTACTTACCAAAATAACTCAACAAATTATATTTTCATTAGCTATTCTTACTCTACAATAAAGTTACATGTAAGTCAGCATAACACTGATGCTGAGATGTTTTCAGAAAATTTTCCTTTCTCTGAGTTATCTCACAGACTTGCTATAGCATAAGTGCCATGTAATTGTGAGGGCAAGTTGTATTCCTTAGCAATAAGAGAAAGTAGGCTTAGGTGGTGTATCAGATTTTATATCTATGTGACTCTCTCTTCTTCAAGGGCCACTGTCATCTTAGAAACATGTTGTTTGCCAGTCACTTATCTTGGTATGCATTGCATAGAAGAGATTTTTCTCCAACCAAATTATATAGATCTAAGAAGAAATGAGAAAATAGACATTTTGAATATTTTTGTGTGCCTTTTCTTAATCCCAGACATGAGGACTGGGCTGTCTGCATCACGGCTGTGCTGAGGAAGATAAATGGGTAAAAGTGTGGACAGAATAGTACATGTCAGGTGCTATGATGTAGCCAGTGACCTCAGAACCAGCCTCCCAGTTTTGGTTGATTCTGGCTCCTTGAGAAGCTTCTTAAATTTTACTTTTAAAATGAATCTGTGGGTCCTGGGATTTTCATGTCCCTCCATTCTCCTCACCCTTCTTCTCTTTCCCAATCCCCAGTCACACACTTAACAGCACCAAAGTCCTAAAACTGGTTTTTCCAGGATCAGAAACAATGTTCAACCTTCCATGGTCTATTTGGAATTTTTATTCCTATCCTCTTTTAGCTGTGATTCTACTACTACTATTGTCTTTTTCTCAAGTATATTTTAGTTCTTTATATTATAGTATGCCATGTTGAGAAAATTTCAATGCTACACATGCTTCATAGTGGGACTTCAAGGTGACTCTATAGGTATTAACTCTGTACAACGTAATATGTCATGTATTTTTGTAACATTGCTTAATTAATCAACAACTCTATGTTGATTATATTTATTTAACAGAAGACAGATATAAGATTTTAAAGTTCATATGACTTTATAAGCTCATAAGACTCAAAATTGTATTTAGTTTTACTTCTTCTTTGCTCAAAAACAGTTTGAAGGCTATTTGTTTATATAAACTGTGTATAATATGTACCTAATATGTGCTTAGTGAATATAAAATATGTGGAGTTCACTCATTTCACTTACTGACATAAAGTAATAACTATCTAAAGTCACTGTCTTTTTACTGCTCTATTCAATAGGTAGTTTGTGGTTTCTTTGGAAAGAGAAGCAAGACTCCTAGCCTACCAAAGTTGTCTTCTGTCTATGACTGTGTAGTCTGAGTCAGAGTGGGATCTTCATTGCTGTGTGTGAGCATGTTCACGCTGCACCTTGCCTATCTGCTCCTCCTACTAAATAGCTTTCTCCCATGACTTACCCAATCATAATTTTTGTTGCACAATGTATTTGTTACTTGCATGATTATGTGCAAAACACCCAACAGAGCAATTTAAACAGGTGAATACACTGACCACAGAGTCAAGAAGCAGACTTGAGGAGATGAATGCTCCTTCTCAGGTTGTTTTATTCATTCTTATTCAATCTGGAGACTTCAGCCTCTGAAAGGGAATTGCCCATATATAGGATGAGTCATTTTCCTCCCAGTGTACCTAATCTAGACAATCCTTCACAGCATGCTCAGAAATTCGTATGGTGAATCTAAATCCTATCAAGTTGGCAATCAAGATTAACCATGACATACCTCATCTAAAACACTCAACCATAGTGCCATGGTGCTATTTTCCTGGTTATTAGTTATTTGTTGCTATGAGAAAATACTTAACAGAAGCAGCTGAGGGAAGATGGCTTTAGTTAGTGCATAGTGTGTGATTGCTTGACCACAAACCTAGGCAGAACTTTGTACCTGCAGCAGACATGTTTAGCCAAGAAGCTTCTTCATTTAATGGTGGACAGGAAAGAGAAGGAGAGGCAGGGAAGAGGGACCAAGTGTAACCTTCAGAGGCATACACCACTTGTCTACTACAGCCATGGAGAACCTATGTTCCCAAATAGTACCATCACCAGAAGACGAAGTTTTAGCAGAAGCCTGGTGGAGGGAGTTCATAGTCAAAGAGGAACAGCCATCTATTGTATTTCTTTGTATCGTGACTCCCAAATATCTTTGGAAAGAGAAAGTGGTCAATAATATCCCTTGATTTTAATTATGTTCAGGTCAGTGTTCTTGGAAGGGAATTTCCAGATGTGCTTTGTCAGCACAAGAAACTCAACGGCATTTACAGAATAGATGGAATTCTAAGCATAATGCTTTTTACTTAGACATCTTAAAAAATAAATTAAAATGTGGTAAGAAACAAGACATTGCCCAGTTTCTGTACAGAACAGTCTTATGGCTTAAATTGGTTATTAAAGGAAGTCCAGAATTTCCACAATTCTGTGATAATTTAGTAGAAAGTTTGAGAATGCCCACTAATTTCTGACAACCAGAGTAAGTAGAAAAAATTTCCCTAAAAAGTGCCTTGTAAATGACTCACTGAGTGTTTCAATTTAGCCCTTCATTATAGGAAATTTCACATAAAAGTGTTGTAATCATTGAGCTAATATTATAAAGTTGAAGAACATATGTAAAAGAAAATTCATTATTTTATTTCTTAAATAGAAGCAAGTTCTTTAGATAGGATCTAGCAAAGAGTAAATGAAAATCAATATGTATGCTTATGTGTGCATGTGAGTGTGTACTAATGTGTGCGTAATATTTTACAATAAATAGCCTCAAATTGCTAGTATTTATATAGTCAAAAGAGGAAAGCAATTATTTTCAGAGGGCATTTGTTTCCCCTGTCATTTCTAATGTCATCAAAAAGAAACATTATTGTGAATAACTATATCAAGATTCAATTTGTAGTTAGAATATAATTTCACCATTTGAAAAGTTTAAAGGACAGTAAGGAAAACAAGATAAGATAAATACACTGTAAAGACAAATTAGAAAATTGAGAAATCCACAGAACCAAATATATCCATGCTCTGTGTTCTCAACCTTGGATCATAGAATGCCTGCACTGAACAGCAATGTGTACTCAGCTCTTATATGGAGAAGATTAATCCAGGATGAACATGAATACATTAATGAACATATTTAATTGAAGTTAAAAACACAAACTTAAGTTTTCAAAATAACTGATAATAATGTTACAGATGGAAGTTTCTGTCCCACCCAGTACTGAAGCTGTTTAGTCCCAAAAACACACAGAGGCCTATATTAATTATAAACTGTTTGGCCTACTAGCTCAGGGTTATTATTAAGTAGCTCTTATAACTTAACCCATAATCTTGTCTATGCTTGGCCACATGGCTTGGTACCTTTTCTCAGTAAGACTTTTTGTTTGTCTGTTTTTATTTTTTGAGACAGGGTTTCTCTGTGGATTTTGGAGCCTGTCCTGGAACTAGCTCTTGTAAACCAGGCTAGCCTCAAACTCACAGAGATCTGCCTCCCAAATGCTGTGATTAAAGGCTCAGTAACACATTCTTATTTTGCTTCTTCTGCATCTTGCTGGTGACTGAATCTCTGCCTTTCATTTTCCCCAGAGTTCTCTTAGTCTGGTGACTACATTTCTTCCCTGGCTGCTGGCCAAACATTTTCTTATTAAATTAATAAGAGAGACACATTTTTATAGGATACAAAAGTATTATCCTACTGCATTTTCCCTTTCTTCTTTTAAAACAAGAACTATGAATCTATTCTCCTTTGTTTAGCTTTTTTCTTGACCATTATCTATAACAACTTGTAACCAACACTCTAAACAAGGACAAATATTCATAATCCATTCTTTTTTGGAAACATGAGTGTAGTTTTTGGTTATTTCCTGCTGATTGGTGACACTGATAATCATATGGGCACCTAAAGAAAATTTAGGATTATGGTCAAGTCCTGGCTAGAGTAGTCTATGAGGTTGGATCACCTCGGTCAGCAAGATTCAGGTTGTTCTGGATGTAGAACTCAGAGGAAACTGCAACAGAGGTACTCTGAAACATTGGATCATCTGGGCCATCTGTTCCCATTAGAGATATTTCAGAGGGTCTTCTTCAATCAAACCTTATTTTTCTTAACCCAGAATGCATGCACAGCCTCTCACTTTCTGTGGAGACAAAGCAAAACTTGTTCTCCAAAGTAACATGTCTTTTGAATTAAATTTTGAAATCAAGTAATTTTTAAAATGCATAGTTTGAATTAATCCAGCAGATTTTATAATCAAATGTCTTTTAGCAGCTGTTGTTCCTTCCTCAGCAGTCAAACGGTGAAAAGACAACACTGTAATATATCCAGACTCTGTGTATTTTCAATCTTTACATGCTTTTATTTTTTACTCAATTTTCTTTATTTTTAATTTATGGTTTTTTGAAACAGGTTTTCTCTATATATCTTTGGTTGTTCTGGATCTTACTGTAGGCCAGGCAAACTTCAGACTCAGAGTTCTGCCTTCCTCTGCCTTGCAAGTACTGAGATTAAAGGCATGCACCACCACACTCAGATACTCTACTTCTATAAAGGACTTTCTCTATCCTTTTTCTTTTCTCTCCTAAATTTATGTATATCTTTAAACACATTGTTAACTGTTTCAAGGGTTTTTTTTCCATCTGAACCTGTCTTTACTGTATATATCTATCTTTTGTGAGTGCATCAGTCTTTAATCTTCTAAATGGAATGACTAGAATTAAAGCTGTGGCTTTGGCAGCTAGCTCCACCCCACTCCTTAGCTTCCTGAGAGTCTGGCTTCATGGTGGAAGTATGAGCTGGAGCCCTGTTTATTGCCATAACTCTGCAGAGTTTCTAGGTCCATGCCACCACCAAGAAGCATGCCGCCAGCTGCTCATAAACACTGTTTAAGTGTTTGTTGACAGGGCCTTTTAAAAGAGCTGCAAGATTTTTGCTGCTAATGCTGTGCCAGGAAGCCTCTCTTAAAGGAGCCATGCTTCTGCTTATCTCTAGAAAACAGAGCCCACCTGAGAAAATGCTGGTACTAAGAAGTCATGTTTCATTGTGTTCTTTTTGTCTAGAATCCTTTTCCTTTAAGTTTTCTCAGGCTTTATATACAAATTCTTGCCAAATGTTTGGGCACCATTTGTAGATGGAAGTTTATGTCCTTTCCAGTCCAATAGCCTTTCAGTCCCCAAGAAATACACAGAGGCTTATATTAATTATAAAGTATTTGGTATATTAGCTCAGGCTTATTAATAGCTAGCTCTTACAACTTAAGTTAACTCACAATCTTGTTTATGTTTTGCCACATGGCTTGGTACCTTTTTCCATAAGGCATTCTCATCTTGGTTCTTCTGCATCTGACTGGTGACTGACTCTCTGCCTTTCCTCTTCCCAGAATTCTCCTAGTCTGGTTGCCTCACCCATACTTCCTGACTGGCTGCTGGCAAATCAGTGTTTTATTAAACTAATATGAGTGACAAACCTTTACAGTGTACAAGAGCATTATCCCACAGCATAACGTTGTGGAAAAAAGTTTAGTATTCCTTCATTTACATGTTTTTCCTTCATTTATAAAGTTGATTAAACCAAATAATATGTACAACTGTTTTGATATCCTGGGTCTGTGACTACTCATATTCAATTTCTACAGCTCCTTTGATGAATTTTAGGTCCTAAGACACAGTAATGGCAGTACTGCCTGGAAGTCAGTGATGGTTTTTAAAAATCTGTTTCTGTTACTCCTATTTCCAGGTACAGATAGTAAATTAGAAAGCACTAATTTATGTGGCCCCCTCCCAGAAAAGAAATGTTGAAATACTCACCTGTAGTACCCACAATCTGGTCATACTCAGAAACCAGATTATTACAATGTATTAAAATAAGGTCCCACTGGGATAAGGTGTTTCTAAGAGAGAGGCAGATGGTGGGGATGGTGTAGGAACAGACACATAGGGAGAGCAGCATAGAAATGAGAGGCAGAGATTACAGGAATACACCTGAAGGCCATGAATGCCTGTGGTCATGATCTGGAAAGATACAGAAAATGTAGATCTTGACCTCTTGATTCCTAACTTCAACCTAAAGATAAAAGAGTACATTTCAGTTGTTTTAAGACACACAGAATTACACACACACACACACACACACACACACACACACACACAAAGAGAGAGAGAGAAACAAACACGTGATGTCTCACAAACTAAAGCCTCATCCTCTAGTGTAGTGCAGGGCCACAATTCAATGCAGGCAGCTGCCTCCAGATTCCTCCCTTGTTCATCAAAGTGCCTATGGAAAATCATGAAACACTCAGCAGTTGAGTAAAATAGCACCTAAATATCTAAATATTCCAGGCACATGTGCAAGGACATGCACAAAATAATTTCTTCTTCTTATTGTAAGTCATGCTTAATAAAATATTTCAGTATTTTGTAGGACAACTTCACTGACTCTTAAAATTATATATCAGCCTAACAAATAGACAAATAATAAGCAAAAACAACTAAAACCAAAGCAAAATAAAACAGTGCAAGCAACAATAATGACGAAACCCAGTAATTTGGTTCAACAGACAAAGGTACTTGCTACCAAGACTGCTGCCTGAGTCAGAATCCCAGGATCCACAGCAGAAAGAAAGAACAGTCTCCTGAATGCTGCCCTCTGTCCTCTGATAATTATCCTCTAACCTGCACACATGTGCCATGCATGCACATGACTGTATACATGAACATACATAAGTAAATAAATGAATAAATAAAAAATAAAAATCCACAGCTTTGGAGTACTGAGAAGTTGTTTACCTATGGAAAAAAAACTACTTTTTTCTCATAAAATCATTTCCAAACTATTTAATAAACATATCTTAGACAATATATTTCTGTCAAGTAACCAAATTGCTATCTCTCAAACATTCATAAATGGGTAGATTTTGTTGGAGCAACAATCCTTGATTAAAGGTTTGTTTTTTTTTTTTTCAATCCGGAGTCTTTTAGTCCTGCTCAATACTGAGAGACATTTGTCAATGATTTTGAAGTGAGAAGACATTTTCTGTGTAATCTCTCCCCTTGGACAAGGGAGATGTTCTGCTTTGCAGTGTGTGAGAGAAGAAGACGAGGAAGCAGGGAAGAAAAAGCAATTTCTAGTGGTGAACTGGCTCCCTGCCATTATCCAGGTAAGTAGAGGAGCTCTGATGAGCTGGCCTAGAGTTCCATGAGCAGCTGGGGACCACGACCAGAAATGACTTCCAGCCTCCTTTGAAAACAACAAATGGCTAGCTAAGCCAGCATCACCTGTACCTGCTGCTTATACTTAATATTTCAAAACCTAACCACGATCAAGGCCACAGGAGTCTATATTTCTTCCTGGTCCAGAGGAAAGGCCTCTTAGGGAAGGGTTGAAAGAGAAAGTTAAATAGTCTTTTATGAAGGTCAAGCCACTTTACAGCTTGGCCAGGTGCAAACGGGATCTTGCTCTTGCCTTTCACAGGGCCTTGCAGGTGTGACACCATCAGAGGCAAATGAGGTCAATGGGCTCCGGTGTTTTATACAGTAGAAGCTTCTATGCTTCTTCAGAGAGCATGCAGAGTACATAAAATGGCTTTTGTGTAAACGTGGACAGTGAGGTTGGCAAAAGAGATTTATTAATTACAGATAGCAAAGCTGATTTAAGATCAAAACAGTTGCCCAAGTCTCTTTTTAAAAGATTAATCCAATCCTTTTTTGTAAACAGATCTTTTAACATATTATTATTATATTATTGTCTTGTAGGAAGCAGAATATCATCTATATAGTGTATACTAAAAGCAAGAGGAAACAACTCTTTATCTCCTTTTAAAGCACAGCAACAAACTTTTAACATAAAGCTGTGCTATTTGTCATTATTCATTTCTTTTTAAAAATGATTCATTATCATTATTACTAGTATTTTTACATCCTGACCACAGTTTTTCCTCCTTTCTTTCCTCCCAGTCCCACATCAGCTTCACCGCTGCCATGAACCAACATCTTCTCCTCCTCTGTTTCTCTTTAGAAAAGGTCATGCCTCCCACGGGTATCAGGCAAACATGGCATATCAATTTGCACTAAGACTAGGCATCTCCCCTAGGATTAAATTTGGGCAAGGCAACCCAATATGAGGAACATGTACCAAAAGACATCAAGAGTCAGAGACAGCCCCTTTTCCCAAACTTAGAAATCTAGCAAGAAGACCCAGGCATATATGCACAGTGCCTAGGTCAGTGCCATGCAGATTCCCTGGTTGTAGGTTCAGTCTCTGCGAGCTCCTATGAGGCCTGGTTAGTTGATTCTGTGGTATTTCTTGTGGTGTCCTTGACCACTCTGACTCCTAAAATTCTTCCTCCACATTTTCTTCAGAATCTGAAATGTTCCCTGAGCTCTGCCTGGTATTTGACTGTGGGTCTGCATCTGATTCCATCAGTTGCTGGGCGAAGCCTCTCTCATGACATTTGGGCTAGGCACCAATCTAGTAGTATAGTAGAAAATCTTTAGGAATCATTACACTGACTTGCTCATTTGGCAGTCCTGTTTTGTTGTCATAGGTCTCTGTGTTATCCAGCATCTGGGTCCTGATGTTCCAGGCAGTGTCAGGTGTGGGTGCCTCGATTTCTGGGCCCCATTTACCCCAGCACATACTGTAGGCAAGACAAATTTTAGGTTGAGGGCTATATGGATGGGTTGGTGTCTTGAATCCTTCACTGGAAGTCTTGCCTGGTCACAGAAGATGGCCACAATTGAGGCTATGTATCACCTATTGTTAGGAGGCTTAGTTAGGGTCAGGCTTGCAGATCCCTGGGAGTTTCCATTACACTAGGTTTCTACCTCACCCTGAAATGACCCTCTTTTCCAGTCATCTCAGAGTCTTTTTGATTTGTATTTCCCTGATGACAAAGGATGTTGAATTTTTCTTTAAATGTTTCTCGACCGTCTGAGATTCCTCTATTGAGAATTCTCTGTATAGATCTGTACCCCATTTTTAAATTGGACTATTTGGTTTATTGATGTCTAGTTTCTTTAGCTCTTTATATATTTAGAAAATTAGCTGTATGTCAGATATGGAAATGTTGAAGATATTTTCCCATTCTTTGTCCTATTGCTGGTGTTCTTTGCCTTATAGTAGCTTTTCAGTTTCATTAGGTCCCAGTTATTAATTGTTGACCTTAGTGCCTGCCCTACTGATGTTCTCTTCAGGAAGTTGTCTCCTTTGTATATGTGTTCAAAGTGATTTCTCATTTTCTTTTCTATCAGGTTCAGTGTGTCTGATTGTATGTTGGGATTTTTGATCCACTTGGACTTTTCTTTTAGGTAGAATAATAGATCCATTTGCGTTATTCTACATGCCGACATCCTGTTGGACAAGCACCATTTGATGGAGATGCTCTGTTTTTTTCCCTATACAAATTTTCGCTCTTTTCTCAAAAATCAGATGTCCATAGGTGTGTGGATTTATTTCTTGGGCTTTGGTTCAACTTCACTAATCTACCTGTTTGTTTTTATGTCAATACCTTGAATTTTTTTATCACTATAGCTCTGTAGTAGGACTTGAAATCAGGTACAGTGATACCTCTGGATTTTTTTGTATTGTAAAAGATTGTTTTAGCTATCCCAAGTATTTTAGTTTTCTATATGAAGTTTAGTATTGTTCTTTCAGTGTCTGTAAAGAATTGTTATGGAATTCTGATGAGGATTGCATTCAATTTGTAGATTGTTTTTGTTAAAATGGCTGTTTTTAGTGTGTTAATCCTACCGATCCATGAGTTAAGGAGATCTTCCATCTTATGATACCTTTTCCAATTTCTTTCTTCAAGGAAATTCTCATCATACAGGTCTTTCACTTGTTTGGTTAGAGTTACAACAAGGTATTTTGTGTTATTTGTGGCTATTGTAAATGGTGTTGTTTCCCCAATTTCTTTCTCAGCCTTTTTATTATTTGTAGATAGGAAGTCTACTGACTTTTTTTTTTAGTTAATCCTGTATCCAGCCAGTTCACTGAAGGTGTTTATCAGCTGTAGGAGTTC
>JAQHUG010000303.1:339849-351714 GCA_028555095.1 Dicrostonyx torquatus | reverse complement strand
TGTCAATGTGTGATTTAAGCTTTAGCAATGTTTCTTTTACAAATGTTGGTGCCCTTTATTTCAGGGTATAAATGTTTAGAATTGAAATGTCATCTTGGTGGATTTTTCCTTACATGCATCTGGAATGTCCTTCCCCATTTCTTTTGATTAAGTTTGTTTTGAAGCATATTTTGTTAGATACTAGAATAGCTATACCAGCTTGCTTCTTGGGGCCTCAGTTGATTGGATGGATTAAACTACTTCATTTTTCTCCTCATATGTAGTCAAGAAATGGCATGTTTCAATTCCTGACACCTCTGATTCTGTCAAACTGTGAGTAGAATGCAAAAGGCACAGAGCAAAGAGGGAGAAGCCATCACTAGACCCAATGGTCCGCATCAAGCATTTTACAAGATATTAAAAAAAATTCCATCTCATCATTTGTAAAATAAATATCTTTATAGGAACCTACAGATCCACTGAAACAACTGACAAGGACTGTATATAAGGCCTCAAATATACCTCTTGATAAATGATTGGTCTTCCTATATTCTTTTAGATAACTAGGTGTCTATACCAAAGGATATGGTTCACAGTGAGAAAAAAATAATTTATACATTGTAATCTTTAGATGTGGCAGGAGAATTTAGATTTTCCTCAATGTTAGGTATAGCTTATATTATAATGATACTAGTCTTATTTCAGTTTTAAAAATGGATGGCTGTTTAAATAATTCAGAGAATGAATAATGAATGAATGGATGAGTGGATGACTGTTGTCTCTGTGTGTGTTCTCTGAGCACCTAACTTTGTCTGGTCTTGACCATTTAAAGAAAACCTTTTAATAGCTGCCGTATTAAGAAGAGCTATTGTGAAGTCTGGAAAAGAAAAGTTTAGAATTTTAGACTTCAAGGAGTGGAGTATCATTTTTATTTGGAATATCACTCATGACATTTGTAATCATGAATGGCAAGCATATTCAGAATGTTTTAGGAGAACTGATCTGGTCAAGGTGTGAAGGCCAGAAGTGGAGGAAGAGAGACTGTTGGTCTCAAGCTCAGAAGCAGCTGCAGACAATGGACATCATTTTAGCTAGCACCTATTAGAAATTGTACAATTGTGCATTACTCTTGCACTGTGGTATTAGTATTCACTATCCACTGGGAAAATACTTACTGTATTGTACTATATGAAGAAAGTGAGCCTTAGAGATCAAGTGATCAAATGACCAAAAAGAATGACAGGTGGAATCTCAGGCTTTCTGAATTTGAAAGCTTTGGGTTAATAAATACGTTTGGTTGCCAATGATCTGATGCCAGATCTAATACTTGAGAAGGAACATTCTTCAGTGGATCATTAATGATCTCTGGAACCAACAGCTGGGTGAATATCAAGGTATTTGTACCTCTTTCTGCAGTCATAATTATTTGAAACCTCACTGTCTCAGACGTCTAGTAACCATAGCTACTATCTTCACTCAAGCTTTAGATTTCACTTTGACAAACTTTAGAGACACAGTAGGTCACATCATTCCAAAAGCCTTGTGTAGAAATAGTGCTATTTTCCAATTTACATGGAACGTGAATTCTAGACCATTGAGCTCTTAAGAATGTTTGGTGTACAGAGCGCTAAATGGAATGTCTCCATTAAATACCTCTTCTCAGAGCCTAGAGAACCTTGTGGAAGAGCAAGCAGAAAGTGTAAGAGCCAGAGGGGCTGGAGAATATCCAGAGAACAAGGCTCTCTAAATCAACTAAGCAAAGTTCCTATGAACCCAGAGACTGAAGCAGTTAGCACAGGACCTACATTGGTTTGTACTATGTCTTCTGTATATATTATAACTTTCAGTTATAATCTATAATAAAGATTTTATCTTATAATAATTTATTCAGTTATGTTTTGTTGTTATCTCTTACAAGCATAATCTTTTCTAAGGAGACAGAGAGGGAGTAGATCAGGATGGGAAAGGATGCTTGGGGGGAACTGGGAGGATTAGACAAAGGAGAACCTGTAATTTGGGTATAATATACAAGAAAAGAGTCTATTTCCAATAAAAGGAAGGGAAGAACATGTGGTGGGGATGAGTTGAGACAGGTCAGATACACCCCTGTGGAGAGTACAAAGAACATGTCTGATTGATAAGGACTCGCTTTTGATGAACATGTGAGTGACTACGAAGTTTCTACAAAAGAAAATAGCAGGGTATTCATTGATATCCATTATTAGTATTGGCTTTCTATAACATAATCCTTTTAAAATAGAGCCTATGACTTGATTCATAGGACCACATAACAAGTTAAGTATATAAGGTAGATCTAATAACACAGTACATGTTGCATCTCAGATATAATGATACATATCCCTCATTGATTTGTTGCTTATTAAACACATTTTCAAATAAAATACATTAATAAAATTAATGTATTAAAATGGCTTTTCTCATTTTAATATATGATGCCATTATCTTTTATACTGTATACATATAAAATCATTTTTAGTTTTCCATATGATGAAAAATGATAATTTCTATCTCCATCTCAAAATGGTTGCATACATCACATATTTATTTAAGTCAGGACTGAAAGCTACTTTATTTGCTAAGTCAAAAAGTTATACACTTTATACTTTTGTTTCTAAGTATATGTTATTCCTTGAGGGTACATTTACAAGAGATGGTGTAATCAAAATACCAGAAATGTATTATCAGGGTACAGTATGTTTATTAGACAACATCAAAAGATATTCAAAATCTACTTATAAAGATGTTAAAATATGTATTCTCTTAAACTGCCTGAAGATCTTTCCATTGACTCTAGTGAGCTTCTAACAATTATCAAGCACATTTTCTGAATCTCATATCATCTTGTGTTTTGCATATGCTCTGCCTTTTGAGAGTTACAGCAAGATTGCAAGATAAGTAGGAAGATTATCTTAACGATGAAGATAAGACTCGGGTAAACTGATTTCTCATACCCTCAGTTTATTGACCATGATTCTTTGTTGTAAAACTTAAGACTCAATTCACTTGTAGAATGAAAAGTAACATATTACAAGTTTGATACCTTTTGGAATAGCTGTAGATCTAGATATATAGGCAGGTACCCAGGAGACTTTACAAATTATGCTGAAGTACTTTTTTATAGCTACTTCCTGTGGATTGGAACATTGTCTTGTGGTGGTGGGGGGATAAATAAAACTCACAAGAAGCTTACAAGTCTTTTGAGGTTGCTCCCCAATGCTCAGAAACAGTAGATTATTTCTGGGATTGGGTGAGGCTGTCTGACAGTCAGGTAGGGAGCTCAGAGGAAACAGCTTTCATGAGTTGTGAGCCATGCTGAGGAGTTGCTGACTGAGTCAACAATGATACTAGAAGTCATTCAATAAACTCATGGGCCTCCAAAGAGAGATTGCCCAGAATCATATGTTGTTTGTCTTCATCCTCTGTAGTAATGAGGGGGAGCAAGCTGGCCACATTCTGCCACCTGGCTCCCAGTGCCTGACTAGCTTAACCCCTGAAATAATTACAGAGAAACTGTATTCATTGAAATACTGCCTGGACCATTAGCTCTAGCCTCCTATTGGCTAACTCTCACATCTTGATTAGCCCACTTCTATTAATCTGTGTTCACCATGAGGATGTGGCTTACCGGCATGAGTCTAACCAGTGTCCATCTTGGGCAGGAGAAGCATAGTGTCTGCCACACTTCCCTTCTTCCCAGCATTCCATCCTGTCTATTCTGCCTACCTGATTTCTGCTCTATCAAAAGGCCAAGGTAGTTTTCTTTATTCAACCAATGAAAGCAATACAAGTGCAGAAGCACCTCCTACACCAGTCCTCTGAAGGGAATAGAAATAGACTCACAGGAAAATTAAGAAAATATAGTTGTTTGCCTAGTAGGTATCAATAGAGTTGAAGTTGAATGTGAGGGTGGAATGTATATGGTGGAAATTGTAAACTGTCCATCTCTCCTCAAGCAGTATGGAATGATGAGCCTTCTTGTAGTGTTAATTATTTAGCTCTCACTGTTGATGATAACCTTCAACTGGGTTGACCTATCTTGTGCTGGAGCATCTCAGAGAGGAATCCCAGGTGGCCATCTTCCTCAGTGTGGTACAGAATACCTTGCCATCCTCAATGAACGGGTTTACTGTGCAAAGACAGGGATAGCTTCTAAATAACTAATGATTAGAGAATATATTAGAATCCCTGAAAATAACATGTATGGGGCAGGATCACAAACAGAATGTAGTGGCAGTTGGAATGCCTTAGCTGTGGGTAGTAAGCAATGGAAATTGTACTGTGGTATTTGAAAGATTACTTACCCATAAAAGGGAGAAATTAATAGAGGAAAGGGCATATGGATGCTGCCCAGCTTCCTAATTAAGCCTTTGGACAGGCACTAAACTAGGAGTGTCTTGGATTTAAAATTACCATTTCTTCCAGCTGACAGACCATAAGGGAAAGACAGTACAAGTTGGATTTGTGGTAAGGAGTTCTATCTGGCATCTAAAAGCTTGGAATGCACAGGAAAAAACTGGACAAGGAGGAGGATTGTGGGCTCTGACATCTGCCAGCCTGGCACGGCCATGTCTTGAATACATTGCTAGCTGGAAAGCGAGCAACTTAGAAAGACAAAAGGTAAAGGCTTGGCTCCAGCCTTCCTTTTTACATGTAGATTGCCCGGAGGAGTTGCTGGCTCCAAAGCTGGTGAGATATGCAAATGTATGGATGAAAGGTATGGTGTCCCCAGAAAAGGAATGTGAATAGAGAATTCCTGAGGATGCAGGAGCAATTGAGGTTTGGGCAGAGCTTGGGGAAGAAAAATAAATGCAAGGTCATGCTGTAAAGGACAAGAAGTCCTAAGCTGCCTTTGAACGATGATGGTGTGAAAGCCTGTTTCTTCCACGTGCCTCTGAGAACACATTTAGGGCAAAGCACCAGTTTCTATGTTGGGGCGACGGTTCCCAACAGAGGATAAAATCAGAGAAGTGATAGAAGAAACACCTCAGTCCAATCCTTCCTTCCAGTGAAGAGAAATACATGACTTAGTATGCAAATGGGATCTTTGAAGAACAATAATTTAAAACTCCAAGAGAGAAATTGGGATGCAACCTGAAGACTTAAAAAGCAAAACAGCTAGCCACTGGCTCTTACCTCAATCTCAGTCTGAAATGGCAATCCTGCTTCAAGGAATCTCAGCATGAGACTGTATCTAAGAGCTGCCCCACCCCCATCTTATATTCCTCTCTATGGCTGGGATTAAAGGCATGTATCACTGAGATTAAAGGCATGCACCATCTGATTTCTATGGCAACTAGTGTGGCTACTGGGATTAAAGGTGTGTGTTACAATAACCTGGTCTGTAAGGCTGACTAGTGGTACTATTTTGCTCTCAGATTTTCAGGCAGTCTTTATTTATTAAAATACAATTGAAATGCCAGTACAAGTCTTAAGTGATGAACCAGAATAGCAAACTCTGTTAATCAGAGAACATTCTGATGCTGAACTCCTTGAACTGGGAAGTACTATCAAGAAGAAATTTAACGAGCTTGTCATGGTCTAGTCTGTGATGTGGTGGGATATTGGAACAGACAGACTCAGTCTGAGTGTTGTGTAGATGGAAAAACAAAGTATTAAAACTGCTTAGTATTCTGAGGAGACTGCATAATTGGAAGCAATGGAAAGGATCAGTCATGATGGACTGGCTCATAGAAGCCATTAGTGACACTTGGTAATAGCTGGCTGAGGCCTCACAAATATCAGGGAATGAAAGACATTATGACAAGGACAGGCATTACTGGAGAAATTGGGCATGAGAGAGGCACTTTTGGATGCTGTGTTCATTCAGTTAAGAAGGACTGAACTCACAACAACAGAGTGAAGAAAGACGTCAGCTCAGTTGGACCTGAGGACTACATGGGGTGGTAGTAGCTCGGCTGAGCCCTGGGTAGGATGGCATGGTTATGGTGTAGAATCAGCTGTGGCATGTCTGAAGGAATTGGGTCAGGTCATAAATTAGATTTGTAAGGTACTAAAGTATTCAAGAAGGAATGAAAAAACCAAAAAGCAGGCAGTGGTGGCTGATTCATTTGCTTGAATGTAAGTGTAGTAAGATTTGTGTGAAATTAGAATTTCTAAGGAAACCATTGATATCAAGTCAAATAAAATATTCATAAACTCTGAGAGGTTTAAAATATCAACAGTTCACCAAACAGGTTTGGATAACACAATGGCTCAGGTAGAAAAGATAGAGCTTGTTCTGGTGTTAAGCAATTATCTCCAGAAAGTATGTTGATTCTCCCTGCAAGAGAATATACTGAGCCAATGGCCTTTGAGAGGCTGGACCAAGTTAAGGCATGGCTTTTGGGTGCCAAAAAGCTGTGGTCCCACCCACTACACCTCTCTTCCCATGCTCCATGCCTGAATGTTGGACCCCTTTCCTGTTAGTGGGTTTTTTCTTTTAATAAAGAAAACTTTAATATACCCTATTTAGAGGTAGTGTGGGATAATTTGATTCGCGGTCCCCCCATCTGACGTGTGATCTACACACTGCTTTTTCTCCAGCTGGTGATCCCTGCTGGGCTTCTTCCGCCAGTCCTGTATGCACAGTTCTAGGTGGCAACTCACAGAAAGTGTTGGGTTTCCTTTGTATTCGGACCACCAACTCTGGGAATTGTTTTAATTGTCTTTAATTACTGTTCTATTTATACTATTAATTCTAAACAATACATAGTTATCAGTATCTTAGTAGGAGATGGCGCACAGGACTAGAGCAAAGGATCCTGGAGAAGGCAGTGGGAGCTTCTCCTCCATGTTATTCAAACACCACACCAAGGAATACATATATAATACATTGTAATTGAGGGATTACAAAACATAGGTATAGATGAGAGTATCATTACTCCAGAATCTTGGCATCTAAATTGGCACCTTCAAGACACACATGTTCAGTTCCTAGAAATTGAAACGCTATCTCAAGTGAAACAAAGCACAACATGGGCTAAGGCCATATGTAGCTAGTATTACAGTGAATTTATGGGGTCATGACCTTTTGTAGCAATGGGATACCCATATTAACATTTCTGTGCAGTCCCAAAAACTCATATTTTTGAAAAGGATATTATAAGGTATTATAAACAAAAGTCACCAGCCATTTAACCTATACAAAAAATGCAAAGCAACTAGCAAACCTTAAGAGGTACTAATGGCTCTACTTTTACAATGGTTAACTGAGACACTGATATGGGTTAAGCAATGGACTTTAACAGAAGAGAAATTGCAGGCTTTAGAACAGCTGGTACAGAAGCAACTAGATGCTCACCATATTAAAGAATCTATCAGCCCTTGAAATTCTCCTGTATTTGTTGTTAAAAAGAAATCTGGAAAATGGAGAATGGTGACGGATCTAAGAGTTGTCAACAAGGTTATTCAACCTATGGGCCCTTTACAGTCTGGAAATCCTCTGCCTTCTCTATTATCAAAAGGATGGTCTCTCATAGTTATTGATTTAAAAGTTGCTTCTTCAATATACCTTTACAAGAAAAGGACAGTGAAAATTTTGCTTTCACAGTGCCAACCAATAAATCTCAGCCTACTAGGAGATACCAATGGACTATCCTACAGCAGGGAATGCTCAATAGTCTGACCCTGTGCCAATACTTTATAAATCAACCATTGGAAATAATACATAAGCAATTTCCTAAGTCTACAATTTAACATTACATGCATGATATTTTGCTATCTGATTCAAATGCAGATACTTTGAAAGAATGTTTCAAGAAGCAAATAAAGTTTTGCCTAAATGGGGATGACAAATTGCTTCTGAAAAAATACAGAGAGGAGATTCACTCAATTACTTAAATTATAAGATATGTTTACAGAAAATTAGAATAAAAAAGGCATAAATTAGGAGTGATTAATTGTGGACTCTTAATGACTTTCAAAGATTGTTAGTTGACATTACCAGTCTATGACCAGCTGTTGGGATAACACCTGATCATATAAACAAAACCTAACATAGTGACAAAGACTTAAATAATCACAGGAAAATAACAGTTGAAGCTGAGAAAGAATTAATGGTTATTAAAGAGAAATTACAGGAGGCTCATGTTGGTAAGGTAGATACAAACCTTAATTGGATTCTAGTCAGCCTTCTAGAACTTCCCCTATGGGAATTTTAATGCAGAGGGAAGATATTATCTTATTTTTAATTTATTAGTTTCTTTTTTAAAATACCAATCCAAATTCCCACTCCCTCCTCTCCTTCCATTCCCTTCATCTACCCTCCCACACCAGCCCCATCTAATTCAAGAAAGGATAAGGCACATTGCCTTGAGGAAGGTCCAAGGCCCTCCCTAATATTTCAGGGCTGAGCAAGGTATGCATCCAAAGAGAATAGGATCTCAAAAAGCCAGTTCATGAATTAGAGATAAATCTCAGTGCTACTGCCATTAGCCCCTCGGTCTGCCCCAGTTATACAACTGTTAACCACATTCAGATGAACTACTTTGGTTCTATGTTTGTTCTTTTCCCATCCAGCTCAAATTGGTGAGAGCTCCCATTAGCTCAGGCAAACTGTTTCAGTAGACGAACCCTTCATGGTCTTAACCTCTTTGCTGATATTCCCATTTTTTTCCTCTCTTCAACAAGACTTGGGAGCTCAGTTCAATGTGAGTCTCTGCCTCTGTTTCCATCTGTTGTTGGGCATAGGTTTATGGTAACATTTAAGATAATCATCAGTCTGACTACAGGGCAAGTCAAGAGTAAGCCCACTCTCCTCTATTGCTTAGGGTCTTAGATGGGGTCATCTTTTGGATTGCTGGGAATTTCTTTAGAGCCAGGTTTCTGTTAACCCTATAATGTCTCCCTCAATCATATCTCTTTCCTTGCTCTCATCTCTGTCTTTCCTCCATCTCAACTATCCATTCCCTCAAGTTCCCCTCAACACTCTCCTTCTCCCCTCCTCTTTCACTTCTACCCTCCTTTCTCCCCCCACCCTCATTTTTGTAATGCTCTCAATTTTGTAAGGCTATCATGTCTGTTTCCAAGTTCTAGGTGGGTCTATATATGTTTTTCTTTGGGTTCACCTTATTACATAGCTTCTCTAGGATCATGAACTATAGGCTCAATATCCTTTGTTTATAGCTAGTATCAATTTATGAGTGAGTACATACCATATTCATCTTTTTGGGTCTGGGTTAACTCACTCAAGATAGTGTTTTCTAATTCCATCCATTTGCATGCAAAATTCAAGATGATGTTGTTCTTTTACTGCTGATTAGTACTCTAATATGTAAATGTGCCACATTTTCTTTATCCATTCTTTGGTTGAGGGGCATCTAGGTTGTTTCCAGGTTCTGGCTACTACAAATAATGCTACTATGAACATGGCTAAACAAATGCTTTTGTAGTAAGATTGAGCAGCTTTTGAATATATTCCCAAGAGTGGTATTACTAGATACTAAGGTAGGTTGATTCCTAATTTTCTGGGAAACCACCATACTGATTTCTAAATTGTTGTGCAAGTTTGAATTCCCACCAACAATGAATGAGTGTTCCCCTTATTCCACATCCTCTCCAAAATAAGCTATCATTAGTGTTTTTGATCTTAGCCTTTATGACTATAACATGGTATCTCAGAGTTGTTTTGATTTACATTTCCCTGATAGCTAAGGTTGTTGGACATTTCCTTAATTTTCTTTTGGTCATTAGAGATTCTTCTGTTGAGAATTCTCTGTTGAGTTTTATGCCCCATTTTTTAATTGGGTTATTTAGAATTTTAATGTCTAATTTCTTGAATTCTTTATATATTTTTGGATATTAGTCCTTTGTCTGATGTGGGGTTGGGGAAGATCTCTTTCCATTCAGTATGGTGCCTTTTGGTCATATTGACTGTGTTCTTTGCTTTACAGAAGCTTCTCAGTTTCAGGAGGTCCCATTTATTCATTGTTGCTCTTAGTGTCTGTGCTACTGGGGTTATAATTAGGAAGTGATCTTCTATGTTCCTGCATTGAAGACTACTTCCCACTTTCTCTTCTATCAGGTTCAGTGTGGTCAGATTTTTATTGAGTTCTTTAATCCATTTGAACTTGAATTTTTTGCATGGAATTGATATGAATCTATTTTCATTCTTCTACATGTTGATATCCAGTTATGCCAGCAACATTTGCTAAAGATGTTTTCTTTTTTCCATTGTATAATTTTAGCTTCTTTATCAAATATCAGGTGTTCGCTGGTGTGTGGATAAATATCCAGGTCTTCAATTTGATTACATTGTTCAACCTCTCTGTTTTTACACAAATACCAAGCTGTTTTCATCACTGTATCTCTGTTATAGATCTTAATGTTAGGGATGGTTATGCTTCTGGAAGTTCCTTTATTGTACAGGATTCTTTTTACTATCTTGAATGTTTTGTTTTTCGATATGAAATTGATTATTGTCCTTTTAAGTTTGTGAAAATTGTGTTAGGATTTTGATGTTAGGATTGCATTGAATCTATAGTTTGCTTTTGGCAGGATTGCCATTTTTACTATATTGATCCTACTTATCCAAGAGCATGGGCGATCTTTCCATTTTCTGATATTTTCTTCAATTTCTTTTTTCAGACTTAAAGTTCTTGTCAAATAGATCTTTCATTTCTTTGGTTAGTGTTACCCCAAGATATTTTATGTTATTTGTGGCTATAGTGATATCCCTCCCAGCTTCCTCATCCTTTGTGTATAGGAGGGCTACTGATTTATTTTTTGAGTTGATCTTGTATCCTGGCATATCACTGAAGGTATAGGAGTTCTCTGGTAGAGTTTTTGGGGTCACTTATGTACACTATCATATCATTTGCAAATAATGAAAGTTTGACTTCTTCCTTTGCAATTTGAATCCCCTTGATCTTCTTTTGTTGTCTTATTGCTACTTCAAAACATTAAGAACTATGTTGAAGAGATATGGAGAGAGTTGACAGCCTTGTCTTGTTCCTGATTTTAGTGAAATTGTTTGAGTTTCTCTCCATTTAATTTGATGTTAGCTGTTGGCTTGTTGTATATTGCTTTTATTACATTTAGATATGTTCCTTGTATCTCTGATTTCTCCAAAACCATTATCATAAAGGGGTGCTGGATTTTATAAAATGGTTTTTCAGCATCTAATGAAATGATCATATGGTTTTTTTCTTTCAGCTCATTTATATGGTGAATTATATTAATAGATTTTTGTATATTGAACCAGCCATGCATCTCTGGGATAAAGCTGATTTGATTATGGTGAGTGATCTTGCTGTGTTCTTGGATTCCGTTGCCAGTATTTTATTGAGCATTTTTGCATACATGTTCATGAGTAAGACTGGTCTGTAATACTCTATTTTGTTTGAGTCTTTGTGTGGTTTTGGTATCAAGGTAACTGTAGCCTCATAAAAAGAGTTTGGCAATGTTCCTTCTGTTTCTATTATGTGGAACAGTTTGAGGAGAATAAATATTAACTCTTCTTAGAAGTCCTTATAGAATTCTTTACTAAAACCATCTGGCCCTGGGCTTAGGTCATATGCTCATTCAGTCTTGGTCCAGCTGGATTTGATGAGCTCCCAATAGATCAAGCACACTGTCTCTGTTGGTGGGCCAGTCCCCCATGGTCCTGACTTCCTTGCTCATTTTCTCCCTCCTTCTGGTCTTCCACTGGAGCTTGGTAGCTCGATCCCTTGTTCTGATGTGAATGTGGGTCTCTGGCTCTATCTTCATCCATCATGCGAAATTTCTATGGTGATGATTAAGATATTCAACGAAGTAACTATGGGACAAGTTCAGTTCAGGCACCCACTCCTCTGCTGCCCAAGTACCTAGCTGGGACCTCCTTATGAATGCCTGGGATGTTAAAAAGACTCCCGTTAATGTAGATAT
>JAQHUG010000303.1:305504-336886 GCA_028555095.1 Dicrostonyx torquatus | reverse complement strand
AGATTTTCCATATCCAGAATTCCCTCAGTTGTGTTTTCTTTATTACTTCTATTTCAGTCTGCAAGATTTGAACTGTTTTCTTCACCTGTTTGATTTTTTCTTGGTTTTCTTGTGTTTCTTTGAGGGATTTATTAATTTTTCCCAATTTTTTGTTTGTCTTCTCCATTTCTTTAAGGGAGTTTTAAATTTCCTGTGTAATGTTCCCCATCATTTTCATAAAGTTATGTGTAAAGTCATTTTCTTCTGCTTTTTCTAGGTTAGGGTGATCAAGTCTTCCTGTTCTGTGACTGTTCGGTTCTGGTGTTACCATATTACTTTTTAAATTGTTGGAGGAATCTTACATTGGCACCTATGCTTCTTTTCCTTCAAATTATGCCTGCACTGTCTTTGTGTTTTGGTTCAATCTTTGCATTGGCTTTCTGAGTGTTTGGGAGTTTTTCTTGGTCTGCTCTGTATTGTCAATGTCTGTTTCAGAAAGCCTCTGAGGTCTCTATAAATCTATTCTCTTGGTTTTCTCTCCTGGTTTTTCTCCTGGTGTTCTCTCTTAATCCCCTCAGTGTTGTAGCTAGGCTCTTGGTGCTGTCAGTATTATAGGAAGTTCTCATGTCTTTGACAGGGTGTGGCTAGTAGCTTGCAGGGTCCAGTAAATGGGTTTGGGTTTTGGGGGAACCTAGTCACAGGAAACTTTCTGCTAACTGGCTAGAAAAGCCGAGGGAGTTGAGGGGTGGGTTTCTAATATTTTTCCCACTGGGGAAGACCTAGAGAGTGGGGTGTCTTGCCGTGTGGCTGTTCACTCACTTCTTAAATCCCTTCAGTATTAAAGGAAGCTGTGTTTCAGAGTTCTACTGAGCTTGCAGTAGGATAGGCAGGTTTGGGGATGGAATGTGTCTAGTGTCCTGGATGGGTTTTTGTTTTGGGGGAGCCTCGGAAGATAAAATCTTAAAATGGATCTTTTTGTGACATAAACCAAGTAAAAATTCAAAACTTATGTGAAGAAGGTCTCTGAATTAATTATAAGAGGAAAATTAGTCTATACCAATTAATAGGTATAGACCCAACAGAGATTATAGTACGTCGCACTACTGATGAATTTTAAAAAATGATGGGAAGACAATGGACCCTGGCAATGAGCCTGTGCTAATGTTTTAGGAGAGATTAATAGCAATTATCCCAAAAGTGACAGAATTAACCTTATAAAAAAATCCTGCTTCAATTTTCCCCAAATTGTGCATGACACACCAATAACTGGATCTTGTACATTTTATACTGATGCAAATAAATGAGGAAAGGCAGGAACAAATCAGAAGATTTAAGTAAGGTTGAACAAAGCTTTTTAAATCCATCCAAAAGGCAGAGCAATATGATATTTTCATGGTACTAAGAGATTTTAAAAGTCTCTCAATATAGTTATGAATTTGCAATGTGCAGAAAAAATTATCTTGCATATTGAAACTGCTGAATTTATAGCAGATGATATAGAATTGGCTTCATTATTTATTCATGTTTAAGATATAATCAGGAATAGGCTTTGTCCCATATATAGGTCCTTTGGTACAAAGTAATGCAGAAATTGATCAATTATTGATTACAAGTGTGCTGAAGGCCTAAGAATTTTATAAGAAACATCATGTCAATAGCAAAGGCTTAAAGAAAGAGTTTTCTATTACATGGCAGCAAACTAAGGATATTATAAAGAGATATCTCAATTGCTCCTTTTATAACCGAATATTATTACCTTCAGGGAGCATCCCAAAAAGCACTCAAAGGAATAAAATTCGGCAGACGGATGTGTTCCACTTTGGAGAATTTGGAAAATAAAATGTACACATTTGATACTTAGTCAGGTTTTCAATGAGCAACTGCCTTGATCTCAGAAAAGGTAGATTCAGTATTCACACATTTATTAGAGGTTATGGCCATCATGGATATACCTGAACAAATAAAGACAAACAAAGGTCCAGCATATGTGTCTAAGAAAATGAAACTGGTTTTTTGCTTATTATAATATAAATCATATTACAGGTATACTAAATAATCCTACAGGCTAGGCAGTTATAGAAAAAATCAAATCAAACAATAAAGGGCATGATAAACAGAAAGGATAGGAAAACACCCTGAGAAGTAGATTGCATAATGCTTTATTAACTTTGAATTTTTTTAATGCTAATGAGAAAGGAACAATGGCAGCACAGTGACACTGGGTAATAGAAAAATCTGAATTAAATCAGTTGGTGTATTTCAAGGATGTGTTAACCTCAGAATGGAAACCACAAGTTATGCTACATTTGGGAAGGGGTTTTTTCTTGTTTCCACAGGAGAAGAAACATCCTGGAAACATTTTGGATACCATAAAAATCAATAAAGAATTGATTTGAAAAGGAGGAACCTCTTGAGGAAGAGAAATGACAACTCATCCACAGAGGTGACAGCCATACAGGTGATAATGAAACCCCATAAGGATTGGGGCAGGGTTTTGTTCTTGTCTTTGAAGGAAAACACACATCTTCAAAAAGAGACCCTGGATTTTTGAATATTTAAAGAGGAAAAAATAGTTATCCAGAAAGGATCACTAAACAAAACATAATATGGTTTATGAGAACAGATCATCTGACGGTAAAACAATCATTACACACACACACACACACACACACACACACACACATAAAGCTGGCTTTGGACTTTGAGAATGGCTATCCTTCTCTAAATCCAAGCATGTTGTTAAAAGAAAAATTCAGAGTTTCTCTCTCATGTCTGGAGCCATCTGTGATGGGACAGAAAGAAGAAAGATTTTAGGAAAAAACTGTACTTTTCTCCATACTTATTTTGTCTATGTCATATCTTTCATTAAATATATCTCTATATGAATAATATTTAAGTTTTCCACAATGAAAAGTCAATTTTCCTGCAGTAACTTTTGAAGATTTCAGAAAGAAGATTGGATCCCACAACAACATCTCCACCTGGTTAACATGACGTCATGATGCTGATAATGCTACTATATGACCAGTTTTAGGTACCAGCTTCTCAAGATCGTTCCAAATTGGTTAGCTGAAATGGTGCCCTTTTTTTACAATGTTCTGGCCAGAACTTCGGAAAAATGTTATAGACTACTCACAGACCATTTGCAATTATACCAGAGAGTAATCTTGAAACTTTACTATCATTTTAATTTTAAAGGATATCATAGAAAGAACATCGTCCCTATGACCACTGGAAGTAATTTTAGAAGACAATGGCCCTTCACCCAACAAAGTTTCCCCTCAGGTTTAAGGACATCATTTAGGGGTTTATTACTACTGATATAGAGTTGGGAGTTGTGGTGGAAATTATGTAGGCTCAGAGATCTCTTTGAAATAAAAGAAAAAAAGAAAATTGAATGGAATAATAGGCATGTTAGTGTGCATAATAATAATAATTACTAATAGGGTGAATACTTGTGAGCTATTGCTCATTTACAATTAACATTGGTATAGATTTTTGTATATTGATACAAGTTCAAATTATATTTGTTATATTGAATATGCTCCCATTTTGTTTACAATATTTGTACACCTAGGCAAAGTTATTTTGTCAGATTGTATGCATGTATATTTCTACCTCTGTTTAAGACATTTTGTATATTGATAAAATTTTAGGATATATTTATCATATTGCATTATATATTTCTACCTCTGATCAACATACTTATACATTATTAAAATGTAAATTTTAAGGTCATTGTCCTCATTTATTGCACAATTGTTTAAAGTTTATTTAATATTCTAATATGAAATCTTAGTCTTTAAGTTATATAGTTATTAAGTATTATAGATCAATAGTCATTCTCATTCACGTCTGTTATAGTTAGAGTAATCAGGCACTTAGATACATAGAGATTGTATTACGCATAGATACATATTCTGCAACCACTTTAAGGAATTGTAGATCATGGCATTTAAATAACTTAGGTGTCTGTTGACATGAGACATGATTGCTCCTGGCAGTGCTGATCTATCCCTGAGAGAATGTTGAGCACCAAAGACACTCCAGTTGGAGCTTGTTTTCTTCTTGGCAAAACTGGCCTTTCTCTAAGGAATTTCCCATGCCTTGACCACTGAGAAAATGCATGGTGTCTGGACTTGAAAATCAGGATACAAGAAAAAAGACTGCCAAACCTTGCTAAGACAGGGCAAGACAGTTTTGAAAATTTTTTCCTGCCCTCTGACAATGGTCTATCAGTTACTCTAGACCATAGCCAAAGTTGGTTGTTTTAACATTGGAAATGAGACTTTGGGTGATTGCCCAAGTAACCAGTTGTCTCTGTCATCTATTACACATTTGGAAGCTCCTTGATTTTACTTCCTGCCTTCTCAAGTAGTATCTCCATTCTCAGGCCTTCGATGGAGCTGAAGGTTAGATAGTTGTGGTTACTTTCCTCTTATGGTTTATGCAAGCCATTTCTAATTCAAGACTTTAACTCCTTAGGATAGAATGATTATTAAAACATTTATCATATATTCCTTGCTTAAAATTGTTTATGCTGGTTGTAATTCTAGACTTGATATCTGTTCTTATTGTATATAGTTTTGTATTGGGTTTGGAACTACCTTATTCAGATAAAAGGCGGAGGTGATTGGAAACCTCCTTCAGCCAGTGGCCTTTGAGAGGCTGAACCAGGTTCAGTTGTGGCTTTGGGGTACCAAAAAGCCATGATCCTGCCTGCTTGCCCCTCTCCTCCTGTGATCCTCACCAGAATGTTGGACCCCATTTCTGCTCAGTGAGTTTTCCTTTTTAATGAAGAAAAATCTTAATATACCCTATTTGAAGCTAGTGTGGGATTATTCGGTTTGCATTCTCCTCATCTGACATTTCTGATGCTGTTCTGCTTTAGACAGTAGAAAGGGATAGCATGTCCTGTAGCTATTTCCTGGACATTGAACATTCCTACATGGAGGGAAATAGGGTAGACTCTCACAATTCCCAAGGAAGTGCAGGAGTCACTTGTTTCTTCTGTTAAAGTTACATAATCAGGAAAGATTTGCTGGGTAGAGAGATGAATCTTCAGTGAGCAGCTGAGAGCGAGGTGACAGGGAAAGCTAGTGGTTGAACTTGCATGAAGCAGGACTTGTGTCCCTGTAGCAGCCCAAGTGACCCCACTGCCTTGCCAAGGTCAATTTGGATGGGATGCTTTACTTTCTCTGATTTTACTTTTCTCCAGATGTGGATCGAAATATATTTCTTTGGAAAGGAAGCATAAAGCATAACCTTAACATCAAAATGAGAAAGCGATTATTGTTTCTCAATGTTGACATTGCTGTGGAACCATGTTGTCTTGGGGAATTGAACACACAATGCTGTCTCCAGAAACTAACTGATGTTGCTCAGCTGCTACCACAAATTAGTGACCTGAAAAAAAATCAATTTTCTATCACTATGTTTGAGGACTATGAGCTGGGTGACTCTGCTCTAAATCTGATTAGTTGTTATAGCTTATATAGGACAGTGACAAGTTCAATTAAAAGTTCAGAATGCCAGGAAACCTGTCGGATCCTGGGATAGCTCAATATTACAACCATTGTATTTCCTAAGGAACATCAAGCTAGAGACTCTCCTATTTCTAATGTAGATTTTTTACAGTGTTTTATCTAGCTACAAAACAACAATAACAAATAACACTGCTCAGAAATTATGAGTAACTTGTTTCTCTCTAAACTGATTCAACAATAGCTTCAAGTGCTAGACAAAAGACAATGTTTGTTTAGGGAACAATTTTTTTCTCTCATCTCAGTTACCTTGACTCAATCAGAGTGATTGTTCTATTGGTGGTTCTGAGACCATGTCACTATGACCACAGTTTACATGTGTCCTTTAGGATTTGGTTATATATACCTGACCTGGAGAGGATATATCTTTGACCTTTTCTTCTACAAGGAGGAAATGAGAAACTTCCTAAAGTAGACAAAAGATTCAACTCAATGGCTTCAGAATATTGGAAAGAATCCAATCAAAGACAGAGAAAGGATAGAGATGCAGAACACAAGAAAGGACTAAGATATAAAATGGTATTCATTGACATTCTTGATGGTATCATGAAGGAACACATCACAGTATATTACACAATGCTGTCTTTTTAAAAGAACTCTTGTGTGTTTCCTTTCTCCCACAGGGCATCCCTTTTGGAACGTTTGTTCATTCCAGCACTTACACACATATCCAGGGAAGACCAATTGTAGGGTGTGAGCTGCCCGCACATGTAGATCTGAGCAAAGAATTAGAATTCCTGTGCTTATGGATATATAAAAGGCAGGCTCACAGTACATAAGATGATCAATCTTTTTAAAATATGAAAGTATATGGTTATTACTTCTAGATTTAATTTATTCCCAATTAAGTTGTCTTATTACCAAACTTATGTATTCCATTTTCTAAACACCCCTATTTGCTTGCTTCTCTATACTTCTTATAAAACCATCAATTCATAGTCTTAATTCTTTGCATCCCTTGTTCTACCATGCATCACATTAATATTTGCTAAATAGGGACTTTGTGATTAAAGTAAGTTGCTTACTTTGGGTCCAAAATGTCAAGGATTTAATTAATTTTACTTATTTTCTACAAAAATGACAGGATCTTTTAGCTTTTATCTTCCAGGGAGTACTGATTTTTCCCTTTTGTATCTGCATTAAACATAGTCCTGAGCTTTGACAGATTTGATATAAGTCTTGGCTTATATCAAATTGAGATGTAAAACAAAGGAAAGTAACTTTATCAACAAACACATAGAATGTCTATTTTGCTTGTTTAAAAAGCATTATGATATAATGTCTCTGTTCCTGCTGCCAGAGTCACAGTGCACCAGCAAAGGAGCATACTTCAGCTTTGTGAGCTGTAAGCAATGCCAGTCAAGGCTGTGCCTTGAGGACAGAAAGTTCCCTTCCTGTCAAAGGGCAGACCACACCATGGCAGTAGCAGTAAGGTCTATAGTGCCAATTTTCAAGTGCACAGCATTTTGACCATCCCTTTTTCAGCCTAGGCCTCAGGCCCCAAAATACTGACTACTCCACTCAAAGCAGTTAACATTTGTCACAAGAGTAATAAAGAAGCAATAAGAAATCCAAGTCTTGTTTACAACTCTGGGAAGATGAAGAATCATTTTCTCAATTTGTGTAACTTACACACGAAGAATGAAATAAACACTGTTCTCAGAATTTTGAAATTCCAGCCATGTACTTAACCTGGTAGAACTATGAAGTCATTGACTGAGTCCTATGAATACACACAATAAATATGATTGTTTTTTGTGATTAAATACAGTATCAATAACTCTTCCATTTCCTCCCTCCAAATCTTCCCATATACTTGCTCTTTCAAATTCAGAGCCTCTTCTTTTAAATTGTGGTTATATGTATCATAAATATATATCATAGATAATATACATGTACCCTCGCATACATATATGTATAAATTATAAGCATGACCTGTTCCTTTTGTATAATCTTTCATTAGGTTACTTATGTTTTTAGGGTTGATGATTTATATTGGATTAGCCAATTGGTGTGTTTTTTCCTTGGGGAAGACAATTTCGCCCACTCTCAGTGTTTCCTATTTGCTTGCAGTTCTCTGTATAAAGTGTATGTTGTTCATACACATATCTATATATTTATTCATGTAGTAAAGAGCGTGGGCCCCTTGTTCCATCCTGCCTGGCTCCCAGCCACCGGCTAGCTTACACTCGAAATAATTACACAGAAACTGTATTCATTAAAATACTGCCTGGCCCATGAGTTCTAGCCTCTTATTGGCTAACTCTTACATCTTGATTTGACCCATTTCTAATAGTATGTAAGCCACCACGAGGTAGTAGTCTTACTGGGAAAGATTCAGCATGTCTGACATGGCAGCATCATGGCAGGCCTTCTCCCTGACTCAGCCTTCTCTATCCAAGAATTCCATTCCATTTCCCCCACCTAAGGGCTGCCCTATCAAAAAGCTAAGGAAGTCTCTTTATTCAACCAATGAAAGCAACAGAAATACAGAGGGAACTCCTACACCATTTCCACTTTTCTGTTTAAACAAAAAAGAAAGGCTTTCATTTTAACACAGTAAAATTACATTTAACCAAACAGTTATCAAGCAAGAATTACAGTTACAATATTTATATCTATTTTATCTTTTATCATAACTAAGGAAAACTATAACTATCCATTCTTCAACTCCATCAAAGAGTCCAGAAGGATATAATATAAGTAAACAAGAAATAAGAAACTTCCAAACTCTAGAAATGACAGAGACATCTCGCTGCCTGTACATTACTCAAAGTTCTTTTGTACTGTTGGGGCATCCATCTTCAGCCTACAGGCCCATAGTATCCAACAGACATTTCCTCGAAGCAGAAAAATTCAAAGACAGTTTAATCACTTTCTTCTGTGTCCTGCAGAATGTCTCACAGACTCTTTCATGAATCAGGAATCCTGAAGGATCATCTCAATTTTAGACAAGTTCAGCAGTCCTCTCTCTGCAGGTTCTTTGTGTCCAGTTTATGCAACAGTACAGGCAAAGGAAGTTTCTTGCCTAAATGGCTAACAAACTCCATAAAGAGCCTCTTCGATGCTCATCTTCCTCAGGAAGTAGCTTGGTGCTTCCAGGAGCGGACGTGTCTCATTGTCATGAAAAGCCTTAAGTTATTAAAACATTTAAAATGCCATATTCTGTAGTCTTGGAAAGATATGAAGAAAGCCTATTTAACTGAAATATATCTCTATGTATCTAGAAAATCTAACTAACATGACTACAAGCTTGAATATTATTGATGATTATTCATTAACAACCTATATTTCCTAAGTATACATTACATTTTTTAAATAAACTAAATAATCACAATACCTTAATCAAGATCAGAAATACATACACATATAACAAAATTGACCTTAAACTTGTATCAATAAATCAAGATTTATACCAATGCAAATTATTCATATCTATATCATCTCCCCCTTTAAATGTAAAAAATCATTTATAAACAATATTTGGGAATATGGACGTAATTATTTCTCTCCAAACTTCTTCCTGCTGTATGGGGGCACTGTCAATCAGGTCTTTCATGTCGTATCCTGTGTGCCAGGTTTATCTCAGTCACCAGTTGAGTGAGGTAATTTTCTGAAGATGTTCACAGTGACCTTTCAGGAGGGTGTGGTCTATCATACCATATTGGTGTAGAAAGAATCCACAGGGTTTCATCCTCTGTGAAAACAAAAGAAGAACCTCTTTTCCAAAGCACCATATCCTTAGACCCAAATTTGGAAGCCATGATACTTTTACATGCTGTTTAACTTAGCCCATACAATGAAATTTCTCTCTGCACTTAGCTCCTTTACAGTCAAAAAATTCAAAGAAAACACAATAAAATACATAATCCAGACATTCTGTGAATTTTCCATTTTTATGAGGCTTATTTTTATTTGTTTTAATCTATGAGTACCTGCACTCTGTCTCTGTAAAGACTTTACCCTTTTTTTAAAAATATCTCTCTATACTCTTTATTTCTTTTCTTTTTAAAGCCTACTGTATACCTTTATTCAACAGTGTGACCCATTTAGAGGTCTTTTACATCTGAATCTGTCCTATTTTGAATCTGTAATTCTTTAGTATCCAGGAGCACTTTTTCTTTGTGCTTTTAAAATGCTACGCTCTTAAGAATCTAAGCTGTGATAATCCCAGGTCAAATACAGGTACTGTATGCTTGCTCTGCCCAGTACAACATGGCGGAGCCACTTGTGCCTCTGAGCCATGGGGCTGCTTGTGCCTCTGAGCCATTTGTGCTTCTGAGCCATGGCATACAATGCCCCCCTTCCAGGCAGGAGCCACGGTCAGCACTCCAACTGGGAGAATGAACGTGTAACACATAAATGTTTTTACAATCAATTCTGCCACACAGAACATTGCACAGCCTGGAGTCATCTCTGTGTATGGCTGTGGAAATCCACCATGGCCTCCCACCTGCCTAAGCCTGATCCTGCCGTCTGCCCAAGCAGGAAGAGCTTGGTTTTAGAGTACTTGGTCTCAGAGTACTTTCCTCCCAATCCCAAGTGAGCATAGAAACATCCAGTCTCACAAAAGCCATTGAAATGCTTTATACCTGGAGTTCACTCTGGTGACACAGCCCAGGAAGCTGCATTTTAAAATGGTGCAGCTTTTTTCTGTTGCTATTGCTGAATCAGGAAATCTCTCTGCAGCATGTCCCAGAAAACAGCAAAAGGCTGTGTTAAACTCTCTCTCTCTCTCTCCTTTATAAGCCCTCTCAGGTTTTTAAGTAGATTTAGTCAGCCACATTGGGCAGCCAATTTGTAGTAAAGAGCGCGGGCCCCTTGTTCAATCCTGCCCGGCTTTCAACCGCTGGCTAGCTTACACTCAAAATAATTACACAGAAACTGTATTCATTAAAATACTGCCTGGCCCATGAGTTCTAGCCTCTTATTGGCTAACTCTTACATCTTGATTCAACCCATTTCAAATAGTATGTAAGTTACCATGAGGTAGTAGTCTTACTGGGAAAGATTCAGCATGTCTGACCTGGCAGCATCATGGCAGGCTGCTATTCCTGACTCAGCCTTCTCTATCCCAGAATTCCATTCTGTCTATTTCCCCCACCTAAGGGCTACCCTATCAAAAGGCCAAGATAGTCTCTTTATTCAACCAATGAAAGCAACAGAAATACAGAAGGAACTCCTACACCATATTTAACAACAATTGATCAGAAAAGAGGCCATACATTTGAAAAGGAACAAGCAGAGTTATTATGGAATGATTTCAGGAGAAGAAAGGAAGGAAGAAATGATGCAATTCCATTATAATCTCAAAAAATAAAAGATATGGCTGGCTAAACCATAGGCCACACCTTACAGAAAACTCACAGATCTTCTCTCCTCTCTCTCTGTTTCCCCAGACTCAATTCTCCAGTTTCACCACTAGTTTCACCCAGAAAGTATTTTCAACAAAATCATAGAAGAAAATTGTAAAGAAGGAGATGCCTATAAAGTATAAAAAACATATAAACAATAAATAATTGGACCAGATAAAAGTACACTTTTGACATAATAATAAAACACTAAGCATACATAAAAGGAAAGACTATTAATTACTATAAGATAAAAAGACCAAATAACATATAAAAGCATAATTATACCCTGCTTCTCAATGGATACTCTAAAAACCAGAGGGGCCTGGATGGATGTCCTGCAGACACTAAGAGACCCCACAGATGCCTATTCAAGACTATTTTACCCAGGGAAATTTACAGTCACCACAGATTGAGAAAATAAGATATTCCATAATAAGGCCAAATTTAAATAACGTCTATCTATAAACCCAGACATTCAGAAGGTGTTAGAAGAAAAAAATCCAACTGAAAGAGGTTAACTATACACAGAAAGGCACAGGGAATACATGATCTCACACCAGCAACATACAAAGAAGGGGAACATACATACATACACACACACACACACACACACACACACAAATCATCAATTATTGGTCCTTAAACTCTCTCAAAATCATTGTTCTCAATTCCCCAACTAAATTATACTGACAGTTAGAACTTGTATGAAAACAGTATGCATCTTTCTGTTGCACCAAAGAAACACCTCATCATCAAGGATATATAATACCTCAGGATGAAGGGTTGGAAAAAGATATTCCATGAAAGTGTACCAAGAAACAAGCTTGTATAGCCATTTTAATATAACAAAATAGACTTCAAACCAAAACTAATTAAAAGGGATGAAGAAGGACATTATATACTCATCAAAAGAAAAATCTGCCAAGATGACATTTCAAATCTTAACATCTATGCCCCAAACACAAGAGCACCCAAGTTTATAAAAGAAACACTATTCCAGCTTAAATCACATATTGACACACACACACACTGACGGTGGGAGATTTCAGGGCCCCACCTCGTCAATGGACAGGATATCCAGACAAAAACTAAACAGAAATCCTGGAACTTACAGATGTTATAAACCAAAATGATCTAACAGAACATTTCACTCAAACACAAAGAAATATATATTCTTCTCAGAATCTCAGAGACTAGTCTTCAAAATCAACCACAAAATTAGACACAAAACAAGACTCCATAGATACAATAAAATTGAAATAACTCCCTGCATTCTATCAGACCATCACAGACTAAACCTGGATATTAACAACAGCAGAAACAGCAGAAAGCTTACAAACTCTATTAAATGAAAAATGGATCAGGACAGAATGAAGGAAATTAAAGACTTTCTAGATTTAAGTGGAAATGAATACACACCATATTCAAACTTATGAGACAAAATGAAAGCAGTGCTAAGAGAGAAGATCCTAGCATACTATTTAGTGGCTCACAAAAAACAAAAAACAACAAAAAAACAAAACCCTCATACTAGCAACTTAACAGCACACTTGAAAGTTCTGGAAGGAACAAAAAGAAAGAATCACACCTAAGAAGAATAGACAGTAAGAAATAAACTGAGGGCTAAATTCAATAAAATAGAAATAAAAGGAACAATACAAAGAATCAATGAAAGAAAGAGTTGCTTCTCTGAACAAGGAAAAATAAAAAGTGTATGGCTTGTGGAGAAAAGCAGCACCAGAAAGTATAAACACACTAAGTAAAAGCCTCATGCTAATTGGAAAAATTGGGTGTTGGATTTTTTTCAAAATTACTTTCAGGATCTAAGGAGATGATCATGTATTGTTTTTTTTTTTCAGTTTGTTTATATGGTGGAATTCATTGACAGATGTTCATATGTGAAATAATCACTTCATCCAAGGAATGAAGCCTACTGATTATGGTGGATGATCTTTTGTTGTATTATTGGATTCAGTTTTTCAGTATTTTATTGAGCATTTTTGCATCAATGTTCATGAGGGAAAGTGGTCTATAATTCTTTCTTTGTTGAGCATTTGTGTCCAGGATTACCATGATCTCATAAAAATAAATTGGGCAATGTTGCTTCTGTGTATATTTTGTGGAATAAGGTCAAGACCACATACAGCTATGAAGACGAAAGACAATCTTACACCAGTTTGATTAAAAAGGGGTATTTTATTGGAGGGGATAAAACTTACAGATCAATGTCCCAAACCACAGTCCTTTGGTCACAAACAGGAAACAGAGTCTAGCAGTCAGTACGAAAGCTGGAAGCAAGAGAGAGAGTGGAGAGCTGCTGCGGCTTTTTAAAATGAAAACCACGCCCCAGTGGGCTGGTATCTTAAAAGCCATTGGCTGAAAGCAAGAGAGCTCCTGCAGCACAGCTAAACTTCCAATTTGTGAAAAACAATTAAAGAAAAGTTTAGGGATAAGTGTGGTAGTATACATCATTAATCCTAGCACTCTGAAGGTAGGAACTGGCAAATCTCTGAGTTTGAGGCCAGCGTGGTCTACAGGGTAAGCTCCAGGACAACCAAGCTCAGGCAACAAAGAAAACCATCAAGACCAGAAAGCTGGTGTAGGATGGGAATCAATGCAGAGACCCACAGTTGGACACTACACAGAAAATCTAAATTGGAGGTCTCCACCAAATCTATCCACTCAGAGCTCAGGGGAATTGCCTGGAAGAGGAAATGGAAAGACTAAAAGCCAGAGATTATGGAGGATACCAGGAGAATGGCATTTGGAATCAACTAAGCAAGGTGCACATGACCTCACAGAAATTAAAGCAGCAAGCACACATTTTATATAGATTTGAGCCAGATCCTCTGTGCATGTGTTATAACTATGAGCTATGAGAACCAGTGAGTCTGTCTCTGAGTCTGCCTGCTTTTGAGTCTTTTCCAGGTTCATGTTATATGCTCCCTTATACTCTATTATATTTTGTTTGGTTGTTATCTTTTAGAAGACTGGTATTTTTTTTTCTAATGAGAGTCAGAAAAAGAGTAGATCGAAAGGGCAGGGAAGATGGGGAAGAAGAGGGAAGAGGGGAAAACTATAATCAGGGTATATTATATGAGAAATGAATCTATTTTCAATAAAAGAAAAAAGGAAAGGAAATGTCAGAAAAAAGAAAATAAATTTGAGATAGGTTATAAAGTATATTGTAATTTTAAATATTAATTTCAGAAACTTAGCTACCAATGTGTCAAAACAAAACAAAAATAAAAACAGCAAAAAGAATCTGTAGCACAAATTATAAAAACCCAGAGACAGATATTGGGATTCAACTAGAATGTCAGAAAAGCAAAACAGCCAGCCACTGGTTCTTTTGTTTTTATTTTTGTTTTTGTTTTTATTGAGCTATACATTTTTGTCTATTCCACTCCTCTTTCTTCCTCCCCTCTTTCCTTCTACCCTACCCTGTGACACCGATGCTCCCAATTTACTCAGGAGATCTTATCCTTTTTACCTTCAGCCACTGGTTCTTACCTCTACAGAAAATTTCTGCCTATAAATGGTGCCAAACATTTGGAAAGTATTTCCACATAAAGCCCGAGAAAGCGTTTTTTTTTGTTGTTGTTGTTTGTTTGCTTTTTTAAATAAAGGATTCTAGATAGACAAGAACAGAGTCATGCACAGCTTCTTGGTAACTGTCTTTTTTTTCTGGTAGGTTCTTTTTGCTGGCAGCGAGTAGAGGCATGGCTCCTTTGAGAGAGGCTTACTGCCTCCGTGTTAGCAGCAAAAACCTCATAGCTCTCTTTAGAGGCCCTGCCAACAAACACTTAAATGGTGGTGGGCAGGCTTCTTTGTGGTAGCATAGACCTAGAAACTCTGCAGAGTTGTGGCAAAAAAATCTGTCTCCCACCAGTATCTCCACTATAAAGCTAGACTCTCAAAAAGCTAAGGAATGGGGTGGAGTTAATCCTATCCATATCACTTAGCAGATTAAAGACTCATGGGGTCAGAAAAAGATAGAAATACACAGCACAGACAGATTGAGACAAAAAAGAATGCATAGTTGACAATGTATTTAAAAATATATGTATGCTTGGGAGAGAAAAAAAGGATAAAGAAAGATTTTAAAAAGAAAGAGAGAAATAGAGAAGTCAGGTGTGGTGGCACATGCCTTTAATCCCCACACTTAGGAGGATCTCTGTGAGTGTTAGGCCAGGTTTGTCTACATAATGAGTTTTAAGACAGTCAAATGTACAAAAAGAAACCCTGTCTCAAAAAAAAAAAAAGAAAGAAAGAAAGGAAGGAAGGAAGAAAAAAAAGAAAAGGGAGGAAACAAAGGATTTCTTTATTTATTAAAAGAAAAAGGAGTTTTTTTTTTTTAAAGTCACATAAAGATGGAAAACACACAGAGAATCCAGATACTAAAGGTATTTCTTTTCTTTTCTTTTTTTTTTTTTTTTGGTTTTTCGAGACAGGGTTTCCCTGTGGCTTTGGAGCCTGTCATGTAGACCAGGCTGGTCTCGAACTCACAGATATCCGCCTGCTTCTGCCTTCGAGTGCTGGGATTAAAGGCGTGCGCCACCACCACCCGGCTCTAAAGGTTTTTGTGTTGTCTTTGAATTGTTTGACTACTGAGGGAGGAGCAACAGCTGCTATAAGACATTTGGTTATAAATGCTGCTGGATTAATCTAACCTATATATTTTGAAAATGCCTTGATTTTACAATTTTATTAAGCATATGCCACCACACTTGGTTTGATTGTCAAGTTTTCTTTCTTCTTTTTTTTTCAACATAGCAGCTTTAGTATCTTCTTTTTTTTTTTTAAATAAGGTTGTAGCTCAAATTCTAATTGATCTTTTTTTAAGGCTTATTTAACTTTTTATTTTATATGCATTGGTGTGAAGGTGTCAGATCCCCTGCAACTGGATCTTTAGACAGTTGTGAACTGCCATGTGGGTGCTGGGAATTGAACCCGGGTACTCTGGAAGAGCAGTCAGTGCTCTTAACCACTGAGCCATCTCTCTAGCCCCCGATTTTATAATTCAAATAAAAAGATGTTACTTTGGAGAAGAGGGTTAGCTTTTGTTTCCACAGGAAATGAGAGGCTGTGGTTTCATTGTGGATTATGAAAAATAAGGTTTGATTGAGGAATGCCCCCTGAAAATTCTCCAATGGGAACAAACAACCCAGATGGTTCAATGTTTTAGAGTACCTCTGTTGTACTTCCTTCTGAGTTCTCCATCCAAAATAGCCTTCAGACTGTTGGCTGAGAAAATCCAGCCTCACAGAATACTCCAATCAGGTCTTGACCATAATCCTAAATTTTCTTTGGGTCCCCTTTAGATTATCAGTGCCCCCAATTAGTAGGAAGCAGCCTAGAAAACTATGCCTACATTTCCACAAAATTGATTATGGATGTTTGTCTTTGTTCAGTGTGTTGGTTACAAGTTGTTATAGATAATGGTCAAGAGAAAAGCTAAACAAAGAAAAATAGATTCAGGGTCTTATTTTGAAAAATGGGGGGAATGTTATGGGATAATGCCTTTGTACACTGTAAAGACTTATCAATCATATTGGTTTAATAAAACACTGATTAGTCAGTAGTTACACAGTGGATAGGCTAGGAGATCAGGCTAAGAGAATTCTGGGAAGATGAAAGGCAGAGAATCAGTTACCAGCCAGATGCAGAGGAAGCAAGATGAGAGTGCCTCACTAATAAAAGGTATCAAGTCATGTGGCTAAACACAGAGAAGAATTATGGTTTAATTTAAGATGTAAGAACTGGTCAATAATAACCCTGAAAGCCTGACAGTAGTGGTACATGTCTTTAATCCCGGCGCTTGGGTGTCAGGGGTAGGCAAATCTCTGTGAATTTGAGGCCAGCCTCATTTACAAGAACGAGTTCCAGCACAGTTAGGGCTGTTGCACAGAGAAACCCTGTCTTGAAAAAACAAAAACAAAAATAAAGCAAACAAAGAAAATAAACCAAAGCCTGAGCTAATAGGCCAAATTGTCTATATTAATATTTAATATAAGCCTCTATATGTTTCAGACTGCTTGACTGTGGAATGGGTGGAACAAAAAACTTCTGTCTACAAGAATCCTTTTCCTTTTTATTTGATGGAACTAGTTGTTTTATCTTCATTATGTGAATTTTTGTATATCTCATTGCCTCAGCTTCTCCCTGCTAGCACTCTTGCTATTCAATCTTGTACTCTTTATGTTGCTCACCAAAATGACTTACATAGAAGAAATTAATATTATTGATTGAAGTTCTAGTTGAAGGATCATGTAAACATGTTATATAAATACTAATGTGGGAGTGGTCTCCTGTATTTTGCATTACTCTCATTAGTTGAATAAAGAAGCTGCCTGGCCTATAAGATAGATCAGCCCTTAGGTGGACAGAGGAGAACAGAACGGAAGTTCTGAGAAGAAAGGAAGTGGGGTCAGACACCATGATTTCCCCACCACAGATGGATGCAGGTTAGATTTTTCCAGTAAGTCACCACCTCGTGGTGACACACAGACTTTTATAATGGGTTAGTTTAGATGTGAGAGCTAGCCAAGAAGAGGCTGGTGATGATGGGCCAGGCAGAATTTAAATGAATATAATTGTCATGTGGTTATTTCAGGCATAAGCAAGCAACCAGTGACTGAGCGGGCCGGCAGCTGGGGGCTGGGAGCCAGGCACTGGGAACAAACGGCCCCACTTCTAGGTGGCAGGACACAGCTGCCCCCCACTTACAACAAAATACAACAGGTGATGTTTCTTGCCTGAACAACACTGATTTTTAAAACCATGCCTCAGATCACCTGTGCCCACATAGCCAAAATGAGACTGGAGAACAGTAGAGACAATGAGACTTGCTTGGAGAAAATATGGCTATAAGCCAACAATATATACTCAAAATTTCAAAATCCAGGATAATATACTGAAAATATTACATAATATACTGCATATATTAACTTGGATTTTGATATTTTGAATATATATAATTGAAAATGTGATATACAAAAATATGTACAGATATATAATTTTTTTATTTTGTTTTTCAAGATAAGGTTTCTTTGTATAGCCCTGCTGTCCTGGAACACACTCTGGCCTAGAACTGAGCTATCTCCCTGTTTCTGCAAGTGGTGGGATTAACGGCGTGCACCACCAGTGCTGGGTTATGTTAACATTTTTATGTTGGAATTTTTGACATTTTCCCAGTATTTGAAATATAGAGAACAATTTTGTTTTCCTTAAAAGACTGTTCAGTATGATATAATCTTATGTAAGATTTCTATGAATAAAAGAAAAGTTCAAATAAAATTCAACATTTTATGGCCTGATACATAATACCATTTTTCCTTCTCCCTCACTGAACTTAGCAAACTGTTAATTTAATGTGATATTTTTCCTAGTTCATTGAGTCAGTATTGGTAGAATGTTTATTTTTGTTCATTTCAAGTCCAATTTCTTTTGAAATCTAGTTGACACAATCTTGAAATTTTAAATTCTTTGTGGACTATGGAACAATGATTACTGTGCTCTAATCATGAAAGAAGCAAAGCAAAGAACTCATGTCTGTTAGGTTGTGACTCAGAATTCAGTGTTAGGAGCTTAACTATGGAGCAGCTTTTGTAAGTTGCAAAATAGGGAGGTCCCAGCTAGGTACTTGGGCAGCAGAGGAGTGGGGGCCTGAACTGAACTTGTCCCATAGTTACTTTGTTGAATATCCTAATCGTCACCATAGAAATTTTGCATGATGAATGGAGATAGAGCCAGAGACCCACAGTCACATCAGAACAAGGGATCGAGCTACCAAGGTCCAGTGGAAGAGCAGAAGGAGGGAGAAAATGAGAAAGGAAGTCAGGACCATGAGGGACTGGCCCACCAACAGAGACAGTGTGCTGGATCTATTGGGAGCTCATCAAATCCAGCTGGACCAAGACTGAATGAGCAAATGACCTAACTGGACTCTATGAATGTGACTGCCAGCGGGGACTGACTGAGAGGCCAACGATGATGGCACTGGGACCTATCTCTTCTGCATGTATTGACTATTTGGGAACCTATTCGATATGAATGCACATCTTCTTAGACTGAGATGGAGGGGGGAGGGCCTTGGGCTTCCCATAGGACAGGGTATCCTGCTTCATCTTAAGGAAGCAGGGGGAGGACGGTGGGGTAGTGGGGGAGCGGGAGGGCCGGGAACAAGGGGAGTAAATGTAAATTTTGCTTTTAACAATAAAAAAAATAAATTAATTTAAAAAAAAGTAAAAAAAAAACCCTCTGTATGTGCAAAACTTTCTGAACCCAGACTGGAGCAGAGTTCCTGACACTTAAGAAATGAAAGAATGTTCAGTAAGTGACAGTTCTGAGTCTACTATTAGTGAGCTTTATAAAGGTCTGAATAATTTAACATCTGCTTATGTTTTCACTGTTGTTCAATTGCAAGTATCAGGTCGTTCCCCAAACAGAGGTTTCATCCCAAGGAAAGACGAGAGGAAACCCAGGACAGCATTTGTGGAAAGGGGTCAAGGGACCGGTAGAGGAGCCACACTCCAGAGTCCATTCCAGTCTTCGCAAATGGTGCCCAGGAAACCAGTTGTTTGTGTTGCTGTGGTTTTGTATTCAAAAGTGGGTGGGTTTCTCCCTTAGTAACTCAATAGTGGGCAGTCACAGAGGAGTCAGTTTCCAGAATGACTTCACAGGGAGCCTGGCAGAGTGGCACAGCCATATCTGATGGGAACAGCAAAAGCCATAAGGCCAGCACAGCTGCTTGACAAAGATCCAGCAAAGTTAAGCCACATGATGACCACCATGACACCTTTGGCTTTCATCTCCACCTGTTGCATATGTGGGTAACTTTTAATATTGTACAATTTGAGGATATTCGATTGATGGGAAATTTCTTATGAATCATTTATGCCTTCTCCCAGGAGTATGGTTTCTTCACTTCCCCAGAAAAGCTCTGAGCATATTGCTCTTCCTGATTTTAGAAATATAGGCTTATCTACTTCAAGGACTTCCTTATGCCATCGAAGTTGTGACACACATAAAGAAGCTAGAGGTCTTTTTATGAGTCTATGAGATATTCTTGAAACATCTGTCCTAGTACTTACTCAGGACCAAGATATTCAAAACAAAATAAACTCAAAAGGGTCAACAAAATTCAGTGGGCTAGAGGACTTATCCACAGATCAGACTACAAGCCCCTTTCAACTATGCACTCAGGCAATTGCATGGCATAAAACGGTTAGGTTAGCTGACGTTACCTCTGCTCTGCACAGAGGCTTAAATTAATGAGCAAAGAATGATGTAAAAAGATGGTGAATGAGATGTCAGCACCTCCCTTTTTTAGGAAAGTTCGCACATGCAGAGCCACTATGACATCATTTGACCAAGGAACAAAAGAATGCCAGGGTTAGACATATAGACAAATTTATAAAAATATAAAATGTAAACATTGTATTATGCCAAAATTTGAACAATAACTGCAGGAGCTTTGGCATGAGGTGATTTCTTGGGCACTCAAATGATTAAGAGGTAATAATATACTGCTTGGAGCATGACAGTCTGCCCACATTGGCTTGGGTATTTTGTTTTTGTCTAATGATCTTACAGCCATAAAAACTGCTAGCCTCAGAACTGGATGTTGTATGCCTCTAGATTCTTAAAAATTAGACTATAGGATTTTTGAGTAAAAATGATAACTCTGTTTATTATTGATGTCAAAACTTGAGGGAAAATGATTGAAAATGATAACTCTGTCCTGTCATAGTTTATTGATAATTGAGGAAGTAAAACACATATGCAAAACCACAAAATGGTAATATCTATGTTTTGGAACAATATGAATGTATCTCTGCTTACTAAATTCTGTATAAATGAAGCAGCACTTTGACTGCTAGTCAGTCAGGCTGTAAGATTCTCCTGATCATCATATCATGCCTGGCTCATTCCTTTCCTTGCCTATGTCAACCGTCAGAGCTGGGCTGGTTCCTGGCAACAGAGTTCTAGAATAATTGGGTATCACCTCCTCACTTCACTATGGTTTTTCTCCCAGAAGTTTGCTGCATTCCTTAGAACTACTGAGCTATACTTCAAGCTTCTGAAAGAAGAATTATGGCAGTAATTCTCAACCTTCCTAATGCTTTGATCTGTTAATACAGTTCCTCATGTTTTGGTGGTCCCAAATATTGGAGGAAGCTACTAGTTAGTTCTTGGCTGCTCAGCCCCAAAATAGTCACACAAAAACTGTATTATTTAAATCACTCCTTGGTCCATTAGCTCTAGCTTCTTATTGGATAACACTTACATATTAATTTAAACCATCTCCATTAATCTGTGTATCGCCACATGGCAGTGGCTTACCAGCAAAGTTTTGGCATGTCTGACTCTGGCAGCAGCACCATGCCATCTCCCCAAATCCACCTTCTTTCTCCCAGTATACCATTTAGGTTTCCCTGTGTAGCTCTGTTCCACAAAGCAGTTCCTTTATTAACTAATAAAAGCAACACTTAAACAGAAGAACCTCCCACACCACCCAACCATAAAATTATATTTATTATTACTTCATAACTGTGTTTTGATACTTATAAATAATAATTTTAATATCTGTGTTGTCAAATGGTCTTAGGTGACAACTGTGAAAGGGGTTCTTGATCACCAAATGGGTCATGACCCATAGGTTGTGAACTATGGCATTATATAATACAAAGATAAAAAATCACACAGATCCTTGACTGGAGAAGTCTGTTGGGCCTCTAGCAGTGGGATCATGATTAACCCGAGAGCTTAAACTGGCTTTTTGGAGCCCATTCTCTCTGGAGACATACCTTGCTCAGCCGAGATACAGTGGAGAAGGCCTTAGTCTTGCCCCAAAGTTATGTGCCAGACTTTGACTTCCAATGGGACACCTCATCTTCTCTGAGCAGTGGATGGAGGTTGGGTGGGTGGAAGATGGGGGAGCAGAAGGAAGCGAGGTAGATGGAATTAGTATTCAAAATAAGAGAAGTTTATTTTAAAAAATAATAAAAACTACTAAAAAAAGAATCACAAATTCTAATGAGGAATGCATGGCAACAAATAGACAATTGTTAGCACATGCAGACAAGAAGAGCTCTGGTTGAGGAAAACAAAAAGATATGGTTTTAATTTTAATGCCTTCTATTATGAAGAACCACAGAATAGAAATAGAAAGTGATGTTTATCATAAGGTTTTTTACCTCTCAAAAATATTTTCTCCCATCCAGATTTCTCTTATCTTTAAGTTTTACCTTTTTCTAACATAATTACAAGGTAAATCTTCCCCATGTATCACACACACAAACACACACACACACACTTTGGCATTGTCCTGTAGAAAAAAAAATTGTCTCAAAAAAAACCCATTGCATTACAGAAATGGAATAGAAAATAACTATGTGTTTAGAAAAGAATTTTGAAAACAATGTTCAAAGGCAAGCTTTCCTTGCTTGTTTCTCAAAGAGGGAAATGTAGAGCACACTGTCGAGCTGACATTAAGGAGAGTCTTCCCTGGAGTGTGATAGGTGTAGGAGATGATGAACATCTTAACGTGAATCCTGTGGAGCTCCCAGAAAAAACTAGCAAGCCTCTTGCTGATTATCTGTGGGTCTTTTTCCAGCAGAAATATGCTTTTACTTCTTACAAATATAGGCCAGTAATTGCCTAAAGAAGCAGGTTAATTACAGAGATATACAGTGGAAGGAGAGGTGAGAGTCTAACTGGAGTCCTAGGTCAGACATCCAGCTCTGGAGATCCCAGCATATCAAGACTGACCCCAAAGAGAACAAAGCAATGGTTAAAAGGAAAGTTGTATTGGGAAGGTGAACAGATCAAGTCTCTCACCCCATATTTGGAATACTATTAAGAACTGTAGTTTAAATATAGAAAAAATTGGGATGGGGTGAAATGTATGCCTAATTAAGAAGTATTGGTCCATCTTTTGGCTAATTGTTATCTCCATCCTAATTCTACCAGATTCATGAAAGAAACCCTCTTTGCTTGAGAGGGGCAGATGATATGACTTCTCTCTAGCCTGGATGATCTCATCATATAGTGATCAATTGGTTATCTTGCAATCAAGATGGTTGACACAATGGCAGAGGGATTCTGGAACATTCTTGGAGGTCAGGAATAGGACATTATGAAAACTGACATCAGGACATCTCTAATGAAGCAACTTTGAGCCTTTAGCCTTGAAAGGGGATGAGGCACTTCAGGCATCTGTGATGTTTACACTACTTGATGGATTAACACATTTTCCTACAGAGTAAGCTGTTGACTGAGTTTTCTGTCCTGCCTGGTTCCCACAATTATTAAGTCCCAAAGAAATTACATAGAAGTCTACATTAGCTATAAACTGATTGGCCCATTAGCTCAGGCTTCTTATTAACTCTTATAACTTATATTATCCCATTATTCTTGTCTATGCTAGCCACGTGGCTCAGTACCTTATTCAGTGATGTAGTCACATCTTGCTTCTTTTGTGTCTGGGTCAGGACTGCAGAAGGAACTTCCTTCTTCCCAGAATTTTCTTGTTCTCATTGACCTGCCTCTATTTCCTGTCTGGTTGTCCCACCTATACTTCCTGCCTGGCCACTGGCCAATCAGTGTTTATTTAAAATATAATTGACAGAATATAGACCATTGTCTTACAGCACTTCCCCAATTTTTTTTTGAAAAACAAGAACTCTGAATCTAGTATCCTTTGTTTAGCTTTTCTCCTCACCATTAGCCATAACAACTTATAATGAACATTATAAACAAAGGAAAATATCCATAGTCCATTTTTTAGGAAAGTGGGCATAGTTTTTCAGGCTACTTCATGCTGGTGGGCACTGATAATCTTATGGGGACCGAAAGAAAATTTAGAATTAGGATCAAGTCCTGACTGGAGTGTCCTGTGAGTCTTGATCATCTCAAGCAGCAGTCTTGAATTTGTTCTGGATGTAGAACTCAGACATCTGGGCCATCTGTTCTTACCGGAGATTTCTTAGATGGTCTTTCTTGATCAAACCTGATTTTTCTTAACTCAGAATGAATCCACAACCTCTCATTTCTTGTGGAAATAAAAGCAAATCCTCTTTTCCAAAGTAACACACCTTTTGATTTCAATTTTGAAGTCAAGTTATTTTCAAAATACCTATCTTGGATTAATTCAGCAGCATTTATAAACAAATATCTTTTAGAAGCTGTTGCTTCTTCCTCAGCATTCAAACAATTCAAAAAGAACACAATGTACAATATCCAGACTCCCTGTGTATTTGTCATCTTTACGTGGCTTTATTTTAACCTCCATTTCTTTTATTTTTAATTTTTGGCTTTTTTAGATAGGTTCTCTGTGTATGTTTGGCTATCCTGGAATTCACTCTGTAAACCAGATTGTCCTTGAACTCACAGAGATCTGCCTGCCTCTTCCTCCCAAGTGCTGGGATTAAAGGTGTGGTACCACAATACCTTGAGTTTATAGAGGTCTGTCTGCCTTTGCCTCCCAAGTATTTGGATTAAAGATATGTGCCACCACTACTCTCTTTCTATCTTTTTATTTTAAAAACTATGATTTTTTTCAAGCCTACACATATTTTTTTAAAGTTTTTATTGATTTTTTTTTATTGAGCTCTACATTTTTCTCTGCTACCCTCCCTGCCTCTCCCCTCCCCCTACTATTCTCTCCTAAGGTCCCCATGCTCCCAATTTACTCAGGTGTTCTTGACTTTTTCTACTTTCTACTTCTCATGTAGATTAGATCTATGTAAGTCTCTCTTAGTGTCCTCATTGTTGTCTAAGTTTTCTGGGATTATGGTTTGTAGGCTGGTTTTCTTTGCTTTATGTTTAAAAACCATCTATGAGTGAGTACATGTGATAATTGTCTTTCTGTATCTAGGTTACCTCACTCAAAATCATTTTTTCTAGCACCATCCATTTTCCTGCAAAATTCCAAGGTGTCGTTATTTTTTCTGCTGTGTAGTACTCCATTGTGTAAATGTACCACATTTTCCTTATCTATTCTTTCGTCGAAGGGTATTTAGGTTGTTTTCAGGTTCTGGCTATGACAAACAAAGGTGCTATGAACATAGTTGAGCACATGTCCTTGTTGCACGATTGAGCATTCTTTGGATATATACACAAAAGCGGTATTACTGGGTCTTGAGGAAGGTGGTTGAATACAGACCATTGTCCCACAGCAGTAAGCAGGGATTTTATCCTAAGTTTTAAGATCAAGGAGTCAGATGCAAGGTGAAACCAAGGGTTCCAGGCCTTTATCCTGCCTTTAGTTCACTGCTACATTTGTGCATTTAACAGGCAGTCAGAGCAGAAAGTTCCAATGGAGAAGAATGTAGCTTTCATCATTTGGAATAACAATGTGTGGTTTGAATACTTGAAAAGAAGCAGAATGCCCAAGCTTGGGGCTTTGTAGTCTATGCTAACAACAAATAACACATGTAGGACTTATCATGTACTAGACAACCTTATTATACAGCAGCTTCTTAAACCCTATGTGGGTGATAAAAGGATTTTTTTTTATGTGTTTCACAAATGAGGAAGCCAATGCCTAGAGAGTCTACATTTTGTCCTACATTGTGAACATTAAGGGGGACAAGATTAACTTCCACACTGTTATTCTAAGCTGGCTGAGAAGGTCTTTTAGTCTTTTAGGGCCTTTGACTCAGGCTGAACTAGGATTCATGGCTTTGATGCAGAAAATGCCTGCCTAATATGAAGCGTAGTTGAATATTTTACTAAATGTGCACATAAACTTTAAGCATAAGGATTAGGAAAAAGAATCCTGCTCAGAAAGACATCCTGAAGAAGACATGTCAGAAGACATGTGTATGTTCAGCTTCTGAAAGACATTCACAAGTGTGAATATGGCTTTCTCAAACAGGAGACTCAAGTAATAGTCTTAGCATCAGTTGTACATATCACTTTATCAGCTGTGCACACCACTTCATCAGCTGTGCACACCACTTCATCAGCTGTGCACACTATTTCATCACCTGTGCACACTATTTCATCACCTGTGCATAGTACTTCATCACCTGTGCACACCACTTCATCAGCTGTGCACGCCACTTCATCAGCTGTGCACGCCACCTCATCAGCTGTGCACACTATTTCATTAGCTGTACACAACACTTCATCAGCTGTGCACACTATTAGCTGTGCACACCACTTCATCAGCTGTGCACACCACTTCATCACCTGTGCACACCACTTCATCACCTGTGCACACCACTTCACCTGTGCACAATATTTCATTAGCTGTACACAACACTTCATCAGCTGTGCATCCACTTTGGTAATCCTCGTGATTTATTTATTTCAAAAGCAGATAAGATGATTTTCCTTTTTTCTCTCCTTTGAGAAGTCAGATTATGGGCTCTCTCTGCAAGTCTTTCGGTAGAATTGCTATCTGGTAAAGAAAACCAAGAATGACTGTGGCATGAGAGATTTGGGGCATTGATTTTTCTCCATAAATAAAGTTTCTGGTGAGATTCATAGGAAGTTGAAGATTTATGACCCGGATGGAGAAGGGCCTTAAGCAGTTACTAAACACAGAACTATTGCCTCCTGGAAACAGACATCCAAGAAGAAGGGCTTCCTTTTTTCCCATGTCCCATCTGTTCATCTTTCCTCAATAGCATATCGCTATTCCCCACAGTAGCCAAATTGAACTTTGTATCTAATTCTGAGCATAGACTAATAACTAAGTTGTTTAGTTTGTGGCTGATGAGGACACAGGGTCAGAACAGCAGGCTGCATTTTCAGATCTGTATTCCAGTTGGGCTTACTATAATCTTGAAGAATCTCTGGGACACAGAATGGCACAAATGACTGGTCCCCAATTAGAGGGGCTTTATTACCCCTCAAGTAAATGTCTATTTACTGACCATGTCTGTCTGCTTACTACTGTCAGCATCCTGGCCTTAAGTAAAGAATCACAAAGGCAAGTTTTCTGTTCCCTCAAAGACTTTCTGCTTCCTGGATATTTGTCAAATGAATGGATGAAGGTCATGAGTACCTATTGTTGTCTGTTTAACTTCCTTACTTTGTACTCTAACTCTCTGAAAAATTACTGTACTTTAAATGGACTCTTTTGTGTCTTTTTTAAAAAAAAATTATTATTGAAATGGGCCTTGCTTTCAAGGCTTCAAGCTCATCTTCAGCATAAAGGATATAAAGAAGGGAAGTGTGAAGACAAAGAGTCCTACTCAGCTTTTGACTGACATTGTCTGCTGAAATGATAACAAGCCAGCTGAGATGCGGGGGTCCTTGATATGGTACCCACATTGGTTTGGAAAGAGTGGACTGACCCTTGTAAATGAGTTTAACTTGCTTTTTCACATGGATAGGAATCGTCAGTTTCCTGTCACTGTGCTGCCCTGAGCAGCTCCTCAAGCTCTGTACATGTCATTTCCCTCTTGATTTCAAACAACCTCAAGAAAGACCTTGAGTCTGATGAATGACAAGTCAGCTCCTCTTTCTCTCTCTCTTTGTTGCTTGTCACTCTCCACGTGGCTTTAATTTCCTTGAGAAATTGGAAGTCCTTCGTTGCTTTGCTGTGTAAACTGTGACTTTTCTCAAAGGTCTTAGAAAGACTAACTGTGGAGGACTGTCTGAGAAGGATGGGCATCTTCTGGAGTGTGTGTCATTTGTACAGTCAATGTTGGTATTGCCCTCAGTGCTCCGTCCTTCTTGCTGTGTGTCCTGAAATACCATGACTGACAGCTTGTTATCTTTGAGGCTAAGACCTGGCCTGTACACATGCCAGATATCCAGGCCTGCAGGCATTAGCATCTCATGCCCAGAATCAAAGATCAAACTAATGACTTTTTTCCTCAGTAGATGTCACAGTGTTGATAAGATGTACACTTGGGAGACACAATGTGCATTAGGACATTTGTAAGCACTAAAAGCTTATTTTCTGTCTCCCTTTTCTGTCCCCTTTTCACCTGTAAATGAAAAGAAAAAAAGACATATAGACAATATTATTGATTATTAATAGTGTTCCTTTATTTAATACATTGTACAAATTCTGCATGCAAATAGATGATTCAACTTTAGACAAAAATAAAAGAGATGTTTTCAAGAACTAGGACCAGAAATTACAGTAATTTTCTATTCCTTGATTCTCTGATTGCCAATATCTCCGGCTAACTTCATTTTACAGCTTTGGATGCAGCTTCACCGAGGGCTTTCAACCTTCTGGTAAGCACTGACAATTTACCTCTGACTAGATAGCAGTGTAATAGTATTATTCAAGTGGGAGAAAACAGGAGTCATTTTAAACTCGATTTACAGACAGAGATGAGTAATTCAGGCAAGCAGTTGTGATGAAAGATGTGCAGGAGAGATGGTTGCAGCCACTGAGAGATAAAGTACAAACCATGCCATTCTGTCTGCAGGGCTCTTGCATGAAGATATTTTACAAATACCTTTTACATACAGTTATACAAAGCTGAAGTTTATCCTCCTGCGCTCATCATGGGAAGTGATGGAGCAGACATCACTGTTTAGAAGAGTAATTGTGGAGTAGGTGAAGTAACATCTGATGACATTTCCTTGTTAAAGACCACACATCCGAGCTTCAGCTGCTGCCAGGCATGGCAGCTCCAAAAGGCATTTTTGAGCCACACATGTGGGTGGCAAAAATTCCTAGTTTCTGTGAATAAACAAGGTCAGAAGCAACTTTTTCTCCCTCCTTCCCTCCTTCTCTCTTTCTTTCTCCTCTCTCCCTCTCTCCCTCCCGTTCCCCTCCCTCTCTCTCTCTCCCTTCTTCTTTCTGTCTCCTTTAAGCCAGCACCACAGTACTCTAACACCTGATGCCCTGTGCTTCCCCCAGGTCACCTCTGATCTGCAGTATACACTGGAGTCTTCCCTAGATCCACATATCTGGAGCCAACATGTGTGTTACCCTCATCCAGCTTGCCATTCAGCCACTCCTCTAGGCTCTTCTCTCTCACGTGCTCTGATGTGGTGTGAAAAGAGAAACTGACTTTCTGCAATGTTCCGCTCTTTCATCCTTGCCCGGCATTTACTGTATGATGATGAGCTATTGCGTCACCTCGCCAATAGCCTTTCCAGACACAGTGACTACTGGTTTCTTAATGTGAATGGTAATAGATTACTTTTGTTTTTTCTCTTCAAATGACAGGAAGCCCAGAATTACTAAAATTTCTGTGGCTTATAAGTGTCTCTCTTTCTCTTATTTTTTTTTCCATATCCTCTTCCACTTGGACTTAGAATCCTTGAACACTAAACTGCTCAGTTCTCTTCCCACTATGGATACAGTGTTCATATTTTAGCCCAAAGTTGTGATTTCTACAGCCGAATGACTTTCCCTTTGATATTCAATGTCTTTTCCAATTTGGCAAGATTTAGCAATCACATTTGGACTGTTCTCCTTTCCCTCAGGTGGCCACGCACTTTGTATTAGGTGTATTTGTATGCTACCAGACTTTTTTTTTATTAAGAGTTCATGTGTTCTTGCTGCTTATTCTCCACCTGAAGTTCTAATCCTCTGTTTGTGACAACATAATCATTTCCACAGCAGCCAACTGTGAAAAGCAAAGCAGGGATTAGACTTCAGATGGGGGATAAACAACAAGGGGCTGATGAACTCCAACAAAATAACAAAAAGTGTCATTTATATGCAAAGCCCCCCAAAGGTGGGGAAGGAGAGTGGGGGACACCTGGCTAGCAAGGGTGAATAGTAAAGAAAAAGCACTATTTTAATAAACTTGCACACAGGTACTTTTTTTTTTTTTATTTTCTGGGAATTCAGTGGTCCATCCCTGCAGCTGCTGTTTGTTTGGTCAGTCCATTTTGAGTCACCCATTGACACACCCACCGCTTTATTGACTGTGCTTCCAGATATACAGTTGTTGTATGCATATTTTACGAGTGTCCTGACGAAGGTGGTCTCCAGGAAAGGATGGAGAAAGAACCTCATTAACAGAAGTTGTTGTTTGTTTTCAAAGAAGTTCCAGAGCCTTCCCCAGGATTGTGGGGACAACATCAGGGCCATGTGCCTGTGTGTTTTCCTGTTTTTGACCCTGGGGCAATAACAGTTCAAATGGGACTTTGAGAGTTTTTAAGAAATGATTATGAGTGAAAACAAAATCTAAAACAAGCGGAAGTATGCAGGCGTAAGGAAAGGTCTAGTAACTCAAGGAGACTCCCCTAGGCATTGGCTCTGCACCCACCTGGCTTCTAACAATGCACCTAACGACAAAAAAAAAAAAAAAAGAGCAATATAGAAGTGCCGAGCTGGAAAATTGTTCTCTGAGTGAACTTTTAGGATTTTAGGGTCTGTGAGGAGTCTCCAAAAGACCACCAGTCACAATGTAATCAGTAAGAGCGTTTTTTTATACCACATGCATTTGGGGATACACACACCTGTACAAAATGGTGACAACCCCAAGAGGGACTTGGAAGCACAGTAACAGGAATTTTAAAAGCAGTGTGACTGTTGTACTTAGGATTGCCTGTACAAGTGGTCATCATATTAGTACATTTCTAATTGCTTGGGGCTAGCAGAGCCTAAGGCTATGGTTATTTCATTCATAGGCAAATCTGGACAAGTCCCAGACTTTATCCTTATTTGATTATCACCTATGGGGGAGAGGGATTTGGCCCAGGTCCGGTGCTTGCAGGAACTGAGGCCTAGTTCTTAACTGAGTTATTATGGGTCTGTCATAATTGCCTGGCCCTCTGAAAGAGTACAATAGACATTAGAGGGTAGGTTGATTAAGTCATGTGACGGTTAATTTGATTGTCAGTTTGACATGCCTTGGAGTCATCTACTGTTATAGGAACAGTAAAGGGAAACCCATCAAGGGAAAAGCATGGTCTAGGTGGGTACACCTCTCTGGTCGGGCTGCTCATCACCAGGTTACACCCTAGAGAGACATATTAGAGAGATAGGTAGAATAAATCATCCTACTCATGAAATCGTGTATTTTTCTTCCCAGAATTCTTACCCCAGCACAATTTCTTAGTGACCTGCCTCTGTACAGGTCTATTTTTCCTGAAATGCCTAACCTTTACTTTCTCCCTTTATTTCTGTTCTACCCTGGATTTCTATAACCCTTTGGCCCTACTCTGTTTCTACATCTCCTCTCTGCATCATGTGGCTGACTTCCAGGCCAGCCTAAGACTTCTTCCCCATTTCTTCCCCATCTCTCTTCCAGAAAGCTGTCAATTTCATACATCAATAAAATTGTCCTTCAACTTTCTTAAGTCAGTCTTAAATTCTTTTACTATCAAGACTTGAAAGACCTGAAAAATGGTCTTAACGCCAAGGAGCCCCCAGACTCAATAACCAGGCCATCAGATGCAGACGCATGAGGTGGTTTATTTCACGATTGCAATCGGGTGCAAAGCTTAGGGATAGCTAAGCACCCCGAGTATCCAGGCAAGCAAGCTTTTATAGACAAAATCACAAGTTTTCCATGAATTATAATATGAGGTACAAGAACAATCGGGATTGGTCCAGACATACAAG